>LOEQ01000737.1:368114-383512 GCA_001685075.1 Bramus lutescens | reverse complement strand
AAAGTGAAGCTTACACTGCAATAGAGACTCCAAGATATTGTTCATGCCAACAGCATGGGATACCACCAAGCAGAGCTCAGAGTCTACGTGAATTGTTGCAGGACAGAGGTCACCTCTGTTAGAGGAAAGGGACTTGTGATGCAGGGCCACCCAGGCCCTTTGGCGCACAGATGGAGTCAGCATGGGTCTGAGATGCTGGCCACAGGGCTACTAGGTTTGACATTTGTCCTGTTGGGTCTCAGTCTTGCCTTGGTCTGTTCTTTCATTGTTGTGACCCCTGTTTGTCCCTCTTGAAATGGGATGTTCACTCTGTACCATTGAATGCTGGAAGTATATAATATTTTTATTTTAGTTTATTATTTTATAAGGGCTTGCAGTTAGAAGATTGCCTTAAATTTCAGAAAAGGTTTTAGATGTAGGGCTTTTGAGATGAGTCAGGACTATTGGAGACTGCAGACTTTAAGGCTGAATTGACTGTATCTTGCATCACGAGAGGGCCAGGAACCTCTGGGGACAAGGGTAGACTATCAGGTATGAATGAGAAATATCCCCACAGGTTTATTCGTTTACGTGTTCAGTCCCTGTCTCAGGTGATGGTTCTTGGTGCGGTTGCACTGTTTGGGGGCGATGTGGTACCTTCGGGACACAGAGCCTAGCAAAAGGAAGCAGATCTCTGGGGACAGATGTGTATGACTTAGTCCTTCTTCCTGTCCTGTTTCTGCATTCTGAGCTGCTCATATTTGAGCAGGCAGCCTCCTTCTCCTGCTAGCACAGCCAGAAATCTCTGGCTCCTGTGATCACACCTTCCCTGCCATGATGGTCTGTACCCACAAAACATGAGTCAAAATAACCTTTCCTCCTTCCGTTACTTCTGTCGGTACTTCATCAGAACAATGAAAAAAGCAGCTAGTGCAGAGTCCTAAAAGCCACCTGTCTACAGCAGTGAAAGGTAGGAACAGGCTGGGACCATAGCCCAGTGGCAGAGCTCTGACCTACTAACAGTCAAGGCCCTAGATTAGAGTCCAGTACCATAAGCTAGGCTGATGGTAACTTGGGTCGAGGGAACACTCAGGTCTGCACACGAGAAATGATGTTTTCTCGAAATCGTTACACAAGATGGCTTTTAAAAATCTTTTTGTCACATGTAAACAAAGCCAATTTTTAAAGATTATTTAGGCAACTAAGTATCACAGTGTGTGCATGCGTGGTGTGCGTATGTGTGCATATGTGGTGTGTGTGTGTGTTCTATGAACAGAGTTTTGGCAATACAAAAATTAACAAGACATTGAGCGAGCCATGAAGAAGCTCAGACGGCAAGGGGAGCGACAGGTAAACAGGGAGGCGGGGGCCCTGAGTTCTACCTCACTGTTTTCCAGCGAGGTCGCCAAAGCTTTCATCCTGTGGTTGAAGCAGACTAGAAACCACAGGACTCCCTTTCCTTGGCCAACTTCATTTCCTTTGAAATAACAACTGACACCTCCTATGAGGAGAGCACAATGGGATGAAAATTGTGACCGTAGATGATGCGGACATCTACTGAGCAGAGTGTCCTTAAACTGTGCCCTTCAACATAAGCATTCTTCTTTGAATACAGAAAAACGACAGAGACTAGTTCAGGGAAACTGACCGTGTTACGAAAACATGGCATGTCCTGGGCAAAGGAAGTGCTTCCGTAAAAGCAGAATTTCAGTTATGAACAAATGTGGGAAAGGGAAATTGTGTGTGTGTGTGTGTGTGTGTGTGTGTGTGTGTGTGTGTGTGTGGCGGGGGGAATCCTCCAAAAGTTAAGCCCGAGCTGAGTGCAAAGTTCCTGCAATGCTACGGTCTCTGCGTGGTCAACAAGGGTCACCCTGAGTTCTCCAGTAACTGCGTGACACAGTCCGGTCCTTTCTGGACCTTGTTAGCACCATGTCATCAAAACCAAGTGCTTCTAAATGGTCATGCTGAGAGGTGTGTAAAAAGCGGATGGAACACAGACCAAGACTGTGACAACAGAGTCACAAGTCAAGCAGGAACTGATGGGGAACTGAGAGAGAAACTCGTAAGGGCTTATTGCTTAATAGGATGGCTTGTGCTTAGAAAAGGGAGAGGTCTGTGTGCCTCGGTGAGGAACCCAGAATCCTTTCGCAGTTCCTAGTTTAGCTCATTACAGGATGACTTCCAGGATTGGCGATGTCAAGTTTGAGTTGATTCTGGGTCACCAGGGAAGACGGTTCAAAGCAGAAATGTGCATGTTGGTTAAAACTAAGATACGGGTTTGTGACACAGATTTGGAGAACTTCTAAATTTGCCCCTCATTGGTCTTTCTTTCTAATCCCTAGCCTTTTTCTAACCTGTAGGCTCAAAGGTCTGATCACCTTACAGCCATAATGCAAACAGACCTCAGAGTCACAAGTCTAGAATACAGCTGGAGAACGCCCATCACCTGATGGCATTGTCACATGGAGATGCAGTTCAGGGCCTGCTTCGTGTGATTGTGATGGAAGCAAATCTATTGTTCTATGAGTTGCATGAATCATTCACCCTACTAATGCTGGAGAATCATTATTACTGTTTATTCTACTGATTTATGCATTAATTATACTCAACTGTTTAATCACCAATTTGGAGTATACTCCCACCCATTTGCAAAAAGTTGAGCTTCTTGACATTTACCACAAAGGCTTGTGTGAGTTGTGTTCACACAAAGAAGCCACCTAATGATGCATTCCTCAGAATACACTCTGCCATTGTGGATTGTACGACTGTACCTGATTTGCGACCATCTACTATTATTATAGTCTAATTTACTTGAGTCATTCATAAAATTTAGTGCTGAGCCAGGATGCAGAGAAAGGATTATGATCTCATCAGGACTACTCACGGTAGTCAGAAGGGAGATGGCAAGTGCTACCTGTCACAAGTTCTTGTGACTATGACCTCAAACGGTAAAAACACATGATTATCTCCTCCTCTTCTATGTCTCCCTGTGATACTTGAAAAGACAAATGACCTTTAGATGAGAGTGTATGGGACCAATCAGCATGGTTTCCACTGCCACCGCTCCGTGGGAGTCACTTTTGTTGGGGTCTCCAACACTCGTATTGCAGGATCAGTGGGTACTTTCTGCCCTCCTCTTAAGCAACCACTCCTAGGTTTCCACAGAAAAATGCTTTTCTTTCTTGGCACATTCTTCCTGCACGGCCTGGCTTGGCTTGCTGTTTCCCTGGCTACTCCATTTCAATCTCCGTGGTCAGCTCCTTCTCGAAGGCTTGACCTCCAAACAATGTATTTCTTCAGACCTAAGTTTCAGAGCTTCTTTTCTCTTATGGTAGTGCATTTTCCTCTGAGTCATCCAAGTGATTTCATGTACTTTCAATTCTTTATGACATTCAATTTACATCTAATGGACCTGGGCACCAGGCATACATATCCATCTGCTGGCTGGATGCTGGCCTAGGCTTTGGAAACTTCCAATCTAATCCCCCAGTGACATACTTCCTCTAATAAATTCAAGTACATGAGCCTAAAAGGCGCCTCTTCGTTCAGTCTCCCACACCCACAACTACAATTGTTTTCTGCTCACTTCATCCATCACTTCTTCCTCCAAAATGTGCAGTACTTTGAATATCTTCTGCTCCTATCTTCCCAGCCATCTTCACTTCTAAAGCCCCTCCCTTTCTCACCTGGGCTAATTCTTTCAACATCTGATTGATTCTTCTGTTTTTCAATATGCCTCTTCCCAATCATTCTATAGGTCAAGTATTTTTTAAATGCATACATAGATGAGCAGAATCTCTCCACCAAGTGAGGATGCATTCAATGTAAAGGATTCTCTCTGCAAGACAGGAGGAGGGTCTTCTCAAGAATCCAGCTCTTTAGAGACACGCAGAGAGACAGAAAGATATTACATAACTATTGGGGATATTATTTTCAGGTGTGTTGCTTTTATTTGATTAACTGTGAAGCTGTCTAAAATACCTGATGGCTCTAATTAAGAGTTGAATGGCCAACAGTGAGGCAGGAGCAAAGATAGGCGGGGCTAACAGGCAGAGCCTATAAATAGGAAGGAGCCCAAGGAGAGAAGAATGTCAGAGGCCAGCCACCCAGCCACCCTGCCACCCTGCCACCTAGCCACCCAGCCACCCAGTCAGCCACAGAGTAAGAAGGGAAGTAAGATACACAGAACTAAGAAAGATAAAAGCCCAGAGGGAAAAGGTAGTCAGGATAATTTACAATAAGAAAAGCTGGCTTGAAAAAAGCCAAGCTAAGGCCGGGCATTCATAACTAAGAATAAGCCTCTGTGTGGGATTTATTTGGGAGGTAGGTGGTAGGATCCTCCCAAAAAGTCAAAAGAATAAAACATCACAAAATATATAACTCCCTATTCTAAAAATGAAAACACAAACAAGCAAAGCCTTTACTTTTCAGAGCCTGTGGATCTAAGCCCAACTTTCAAATCCCAATACGATTTGACCTCCACCTTTTCTTTTAACCCACTCAGCACCGACGCCTTGGTCTACAGTCACATCAGCCTGAACCCTGACACGCTGTCTTGTTCCCTATGGTGAAAACATTCTTACTTCAGAGAGTAAGCGTAACTTTCTTAAAGAGGAATTTCCCTAGATGCCTTATTTTAAAAAGCCCTCCCCATTACCCACACCTGACTTTATCACACTCTATGTTTATTTTACAGCATTTTGTAACAGTCTAATTATTGTGTGTGTGTGTGTGTGTGTGTGTGTGTGTGTGTGTGTACAGGTTGGCGCTCCATCTTCTCCATTCTGAGAGTCTGAGCTCCGCTAAGACAGCGGTCATGTCCGATTGTCCTTTGCTGTGTTTTTAGCACCAAACACAGAGCCTGGCACAACAAAGGAAATGCCCCTGGAAAGGAAGAAAGACAGGAAGGGGGAGAAGGAGGGAGGGAGGGAAGGAGGAAGGGAGGGAAGGAGAGAGAGAGGGAAGAAAGGAGGGAGGGAGGGAAGGAGGGAGGGACTCCGGATGTCACAAACTTTCGAGCCTATTACTAAGGATAGTAACTTTAGCTTTTGTTGTTTAAACACGGCACCAACAGAGCTTCTGTAAGCAGACATTTGGGATTTGCCTTGTGACACCAACACTCACATAACCGAGAGAATTCAAACTGGTAATTAAGGCTGGCAATCAGGGTTTTTCAGCTCTTCTGGATTTAATAACCCTTAATTTGCAAATGCTTGTGCCAGAAAGACTGCATCTTCAAAAAAAAAGCATGAAAACATAACTAATAAACAGGCCCCCCTCTGTTAGATTAAATATCAGAGGAAGAATAAAACCCTGAAGGAAACATAGCGATGTTCAGTGCATCTGAGCATAACATGAAGGAAAACATGGGCAGAATGCGTTCAAGAAAGCGTGCATGTTTGGAGGACCGTGGTGCCCCCACTCCCACCCCACCATGCCTCAGAGGAAGAAGCATTTTTCTTACTCCAGGTTAACCTCTCCACCAGAGTCTGTTTCTTCATCTCCTCTGGTACCCTGCTACAAAGGCAGTGTTCTCCATTCCCTGTGTGCCAACAAGAGGATCTCTCTGCGGGCTCCTTCTCTGAAGCCTTCTCAGCTTCCTATTCAAAATGTGATTGGTCCTCCATGCCAGCGGGTTCCACACCTTCCATTCAACACACCTCTAAATGGGAATATTTGGGGACAAATACTTTTTACCTCTCCACTGTTTTCTGGATAACACAAGGTGAGCATTGCCCATGTAGCATTCACTCTGTTTTGGCTGTTCTTGGTGACCTAAGGTAGAGTGGTATTGTGGGAGGGTGTGTGCAGGTTGCACGGGCACGTGCTGCCCGGAGCCTGCAAACGTCAGTAGGTGTCTCTGGAGCCAGTCTCGCTGTGGATGCTGAGGGAAGACTCTATACTGTTTTTATTTCTCCACGAACAGTCTATCTTCCTTTCCAGTATGTTCCTCTGCAGAACAGTCTTCCCTTGCTGGGTGAATTGCAACAAAGATCCTGCTCTTACTATCTCCTTGACACCATGCTGGCACAGGTCAGCTTTGACATCCTAACTCTCTGGTCTTTCTTCAATCAACATCTTGACCAGTCTGCATCATCTGACCATAGTGACGCCTTTTTGCTCCGAGCAATTCTTCCCTTGGTTAACGGGAAGAACTCTCCTGAGTCTAGTGTTGATATTACCAATTCTTCTGGACCTGTTGGCTAGACCATTTTCCTCTCTGGCCATTTGTTAGGAATGGGCTGGAATCACACCTGGATTTCTTTCTATTCATTATGTTCTCCTAACTGATCTTATCCATTCCTGCAGCTTCAGTTGACACCCGTTTAACACCCAGAACCATGTCACCAGGTCACACAAGTCTTCTGTGATCTGTAAGTGTCAATTCTACGACCTGCATTGTTTGCGGGCATATAAAACCATCTCCAATCTCGACATCCCAGCTTTCTTTAAATGTTCCATATCTTAGCTGATGGGCTGGCACTTTATCCATCACCTGAGACTAGAGTCTATGAAATCAGCCAGACTTGCCCCTCTTCTTAATCCCAATGCACAACCAATTCCTGTTTTCAAATCACTTTTCCAATGTATCTCCTCATCAGCCTTGAGACGGCCACCTTCTAAAGCTTTCTCTTCCTCCAAATTTAGCATCCATCTACCATGTCGTGTTCAGGGGCTTTTTTTCTTATCTTTAACTCCTTTCTTCTCATCTACTTCTCACCCCTCTATGTCCGCTCGCCCACATCCATGGTCTAGAGTTTCTTAGTCTTTGTTTACCCACTGGGTGTTTGCTGAATTGTCAGTCACATTTCAAGGTTAAATTCTGTGGAGACTTCTTAAGCCTCCCAACGCCACAAAATGGATGAGTCATCCTGATTCTCTCATTACAGTGCACACAGACATCTGTCATGACACCCCAAACACTTTGTGGCACCTAAAAATAGTGCCACTATATTCTAGGTTTCCTTTGCTCTATTTTTGCTTCCTTGATTTTGGGGAACTGAGACTTACTAGTCTTTCTACTCTCTGCACAAGCACCATGTGAGGCGCACTATTGACAATCTCAAAAGCTTGCTGAATGAGGAAGGAAGCTTTTGCACTGTCAAAAGGACAAAAAAAAATGCCATCATGAAAGGCAGTCCCTCTTGTCTGGAAGCAGTCATACAGCATATTAAAAATTTACTGCACCCACATTTACCTCAAAATCTGGTTTTGCCTTTAAATGACAATCTTAACTGTAACCCTGATGGAATATTAAATATTTATTGAACAACACTTTCTGTGACAGAAGGAAGCATAGATTTTCAGGATTGCCTGGAGTTTGGATGATACTGTAAACCATTCACTGTTCATTGCAGGGCCTCTGTCCCTCGCCTGTGTAGAGTCAGGAGCCTTGCTGAAATCTCTGTTTTCCACACTACAGCTACACATCTGAGCCCTAACCCAGGTGCTCCAGGTGCCTAAAGTACTGTGAGAAAAGATCAGGAGTCACGCTACGTTCCAGGGATCTGTGTTTCACACAGGAACCATGTCTGGGCCATGCCTGCACTGGCGTCCTACTGAGGTTCTGACCCAACACTCCTGACCTTGCCTTGCTGAACTTTGTCTGGCTTCCCGAATTCACTTGACTATCTGAACCTGACCTGTGACTGACTTGCTCTTATCTTTAGTTCTTTATCAAAGCTAGTTCCTGGACAACACAGACTATGTCCTAGAAGCAAAGGTATGGATAGGTAACAAGAACTCATGAAAGCTGTCAGGAATGAAAGGAACAGAGGCTGCACAAGGGTCCCCAGCACTAGAGGTCAGAGACCAAGAATTATCAGAAACCTATTGCAGATACATTCCAGAGTTGTAAATGGCCCTATAAAATCAATAATTGCTGCATCCAACAGGGAACACTGGGTACAAACTAAGAATTTAAGATGGGGGAGCAGACCTGTACAAATTCAAGATGGAGCACATCAGAAGCTGGCCTGGTTCCCAAGAACAGACAGTAGTGGAGTCTCAGCATGAACCTGACTGTGGTTGGCAGCCCCTGAAGCCTGTGCTGACACAATGAAGCACCCAGAACCTTCAGGATGCTGGTAGTGGCCCGTGCAAAAGCAAAACACCTGCCTTGGCACCTGGTGCGTAGACTGTGGTCACCGTTCACAACAGTGTTGTCTTGCGGTTGACCCCCACAAAGGTCAGCAGCCACCTTTTTAAAACTATGATTTATTTTGTTTCACTGTCTCAGGGAGCTTGGTGCACGTGTCAAATTCAGCAGCTCCATTGTGCTTGCCTTTCGTGAGAATGTTTACAAGATGCCTACTGATTACTATCGTGACTTTTTCTTAGCTGATTCCATTGTGAGTCTTTCTCTGTACAAAGAACTTCATTGTAGTGAAATGGTTTCTCTGTGATTTCACCTGTGGACTTCATTCTGTGTTAATTCAGTTTTGATTTGTTTTGACAGTAAATTCCTCTTCTAGCCATACTTCTAGCCAATGTCCCTAACAGGCTTCTTTCCATCACTCGATCATCAGCTCTTAGGATTCCAACACGCATCTTCTTTACACTCGGAGTTGGGTTTATAGATTAATGTCTCATCAGAGGCTTGATGAACCCCCTAGATATTAATATTCTTCCGATAGAAACATTTTAACTTTTTCCCACTAACACACTGATGCATTGATAATAATAAGTATGTTGTATTATGCCCCCTATACATGTACATAAACAAAGCACATTAGATATATTGTATGAGCTGAAGAGATGTGTCAGCAACTAAGAGAACTGGCTGCTATTACCGTAGACTTGGGTTGAAATCCTAACATCCGCATGGTTTCTTGTAACTGTTCCAGCTATGGGGACCAAATTCCAGGAAATCAAACACCTATTCCTGGCCTCTACAAATACAAGGTACACACATAGTACACTTACATCCATTCAGGCAAAGATACAAAATGAAAACAAATAAATCTATAAGTATATTTATTAGTGTACTCAGTAAAACAAATAAGTAGATTTACAGGATGAATTATTTTTACAAAAACAAATGTCTCCTAAGAAGTATACAAGGAACAAAGTGGACTTTAAAAAATGATCTCTCAGGTTGGAGAGATGGCGCAGCCATTAAAGGCTAGGCTCACAACCAAAAATATAAAATGTGATCCCACTCTCAACAAAGAAAACCATGTGTGTATCTCAGAGAAAGCTTCAGGGAGATCTGCAGGGGGAGCTTCCTTCAGTTTTGGCGTGTCTGTATTTTAATTTTAACCAATTGATTCCAATTAGAAGGAGAAAGATTAGCAATTTTTAAAATATACACCATGGTACATAGAGCTGTTCAGGAATACTCAATATAAATTTAGCAGCATAGTATCCTTAGATGGGAAACTACATTAGAGCACTATGAAACCAATAGTGCCCCATTTAAAAAAAATAATAGAGTTTGAAATTTGAAATTTGATCTTCCATAAGAACATCAACTTAATTTCTTTGTCACGTCTCCTTTGTCTCAAAGTCTACTGTTTTGTATGGTATAACATGAAAACATGGAGCTTCTGCCAGACAAGATGACTGCTACTCGTGACTGTGGCACATGACCGGTAGAGTCGGGACAGGTGCCTCATTCTGCTTGAACAATAAAGATACATGTTGTTGGTTGTAAATGTTTATACTCATTTCTTAAAAGGAGTCAGGAATAATTTGAAATTTAGAAACAGAGTCTTCCATTCTTAATCTTTAGATTAGAAAGTCATGGTATTCTATTGATAAGGTCATAGCTGCTTGTATTTAAAATGATATGAAAAGTGATCGAAGAGATTTGGCCATTACACATGGAGGAAAGAAAATAGACTATATGTCAGCTTAAAAGGGCACACTTATTGCCCAGATTAAATAATACCTTTACAATGGCCTGTGGCATTTGTTTCTAAAAAGCAATCCAATTTCTGATTTCTGCATGCTTGGTTGGATTGTCTCTTGGTGTAGTTTCTCAGTGCTGCATGGCTGTCTTCCTGGTCTGAAATGGTTAGTGTTCTCTATGTGTTTCTTCTGCAGCTCCCACCTTCACGTTAAGCTCAGTAAACGCTTAGAGCTATTATTACACAGCTCCTGCGTCCTTCAAGAGCCGTTAACAGCTCCACACTTAAAAAGATAATTTTATGCTACTCTTGTTAAAACCATGAACTTTGCTATCAGAAGCCCAGTGAGACCCATTGCTGACACTTAGCCACTGTGCAAACATCACCAAATTACTGATCTCTGGGGATCTGGTTCTTCATCTATAAAATAGGAATCATGATACCTTCATCTTATGGATCCAGTCTCACTGGTTGTTTAACTTTGCTACATTTCTGAACTCTCTGTGCCCCTATTTTCCTGTTTTAATGGGAAGGGAAGGGTACTTGAGGATTGAATGAGATAGTCTGTGTTAATTGTGTAAACAAGCACATTTCCAGAACATCACCTATTGTTATCGCTAAAAGGACAAGATGAGCTGTAATTAGCATGAGAGAGTAGGAATAACGCAGAATTTAACATTTTGGGTTCATATTATGCTCTGCCATTTATGGGCTAGGACATCTTACATAACTTACTCAACAACTTCTCTGAGCCTTAGTCACTTAAATTGCATTAAAGTCAAAATTATCAATATTAAAAATAGCATGTACAAAGAACAGAGTAGGAATCCAATATATGGTGGCAATTTTTAGCATCATGCAAAAATCACTCTGAAATAAGCTTCATCTCTCAGAAGCCTCTAGCTCAGACTTTGGTTGGAAAAACAAGAAGCGCAAGCTTGATAAATAAGAAGTAGCAGAACTACAGAAAAATATTTAAGAACTACACTAGGAATTCACAAAACCAAGAGAAAGTTTGTTGGATTTACAGTTGTCAATCTTCTGCTTGGTGGATGGTCAGAAAACAGCTGTTAGTAAGAAATACACAGATCTCCTTCTAAGAAAACCAGGCCTTGCCCATTCTTGGCCTTGGTAATTATCATGACAAATGTATTTATTAACTATGTGGAGTTGAAAAAGGAAAAGTAAATATGTATATAGGTGTGTATATAATGGTTATAGTATATAGAAGGCAATGTATATGCATAATGAACGTCCAAATCAGAAGGGCTGGAAGGTAACTTCTTGCTGACCTACTTTAATATGCCAGGCTGTTACAGAGATTATATTGTGAGATTTCCTCTTCCTCAAGCATTGGATCTCACTTCAGAAATCACACAGTCAGTCATCGTAGTCATGGCTTCATGAAAAAGCAGTTTTTCATCATGGTCACTATTCACCAAGCTGGACAGCTTGAAATTGACCCCTAGGACCCATGTGGTATACAATAACTAACTCCTGCAGATTGCCCATTGATCTCCACACACATGCCATGGCATACACCAGTCCTTCACGCACGCACACACACACACACACACACTCACACCACACATACAAGCACACAGACACAGACAAATATATAAAACATAGTTTAAATACTATCAACAGTCTCATGACATTTTTCTAAAGTGGTTTATAACTTTAGAAAGTAAGGAAAGACATAAATATCTGTTGAATAACCATAGGCATATAGAATTCATATTCACTGAACTGAGAAGAAGTGGGGGTGCTAACCAGTAAGCAAACCCACTTACCCTTCAGTATCTGAGGAAATTGATTTCTTACAGAGTGCAAAATTCACAAGCACACAAGTATTTCCTATAAATGGATTAAAATTTCCCTATAACCTAGCACAGTCTCCCATATACTTCAAAATATTTTTCGATTGATGTAAGACCTACTATAATTAAATGCTACATAAATAGCTGTTATAAAATATTGCTTAGGGACTAACAAAAATGAACGGTCTAGCTATCCAGCATAGATGCAATTTTTAAAACTTTTCATCTCGCTGTTGGTGGCATGCACAGATACAGAATTGCTGATGGGACATGACTGTGTATGCCACAATACACAACTGTCTTAGTTGCCGGTCCTCAACCTGTTCTAACGGTTGAAGACTGTGCTATGCCAATTTACTACTCTCAATGCTCCCTGATTCCAGGGTCACCTATTCTGCTTCCAGAGAAGAAAGTTTCTATCAGCATTAGCTCAGGTTAGCCAGGAGGAGAGGCTAGCCAGGAGAGGCCTTTCTTCCTCTTCATTTCTATTTCTATATTCAAACGATACTACCTTGATTGTTAACTTTATTTGTTAACTTTACTAGATCAGGGTATCTAGTTGTCTGGTCAATTATGTGTCTAGGTGTTGCTTTTAAGATGTTCTTGGATGTGTTTAGCATTTAAATAAATAGATTTGATTTAAAGCAGAATATCCAATATTGTATGGGGAGGCCTTCTCCAATCAATTGAAAGCCTTAAAAGTAAAGACAGACACTCTCTTGGGAAGGAAGAGTTCCATCTACAAATTGCCATTTCAGACTCAAGCTGAAAGGCAACTCTTCCTGGGTCTCTAGCTTGGTAGCCTATCCCGCAGAATTCACAGGAATTGATCTGGTATAGAGTTAGGAAACAGATGGGCATAACATTTTCAACTGTTAGGTTGAAATACCCACTCTTCTCTGGCCTTGGGCCTAGCAGCCTGCCCTGCAGCTCTCAGACTCGTCAGCCCCCGTAATTGCACAGACCAATTCTTCAAAAGTCCCAGTTTTCTATCTTACATACACACACACACACACACACACACACACACACACACGAACAGAAACATGTTAGGAGAATAACAGCTGAGGATAGGGCTACAGCGGTAATCAGGCGTGACAGAAGGAAGCGTGGAGCAAGCAGTTCCTCCTGTGAGTGGAGAGGGCTCTCAGAAGGAGTTCAGAAGCTCTTGGACATTTCTGAGTAGGTATGACACAGCTTGACATGCTTTTTAAAAATGGCCAGCTTACTGAAACCAGTGCTGGAAATTATTTTTTCCTGTACCTTATTTCTAAAATTTATAGACCAGATAGGGACCTTTTTAGGTTGCATACAACTCTTAAGAAATCATAAAAATATGAGTGGAAAAGATTTTTAAGTCTCCAGCTTAATTAAATGTTTTATAGTTTATGATAAATCAATTGCTTGACTTTTTTAAAAAAGAAAACAATGAATGGGCTTAATGATACTTACTCATGAGGTACTGCTTGCTCACCCGAGTGCTCTTCAGTGTTCAGACTCTGCTGGTTGCCATGGCCCCTTACTTTGTACACATTCTCACTAAAACTTGACTTGAAGAGCTTCTGAAAGGAAAAGTGGCAGGAATTCATCAGGGGAAAGCTTCACTGTGAATCAAGTGTAAGCAAAACCAATCAAGCACTGGCATCAGAAGTACAATGAGCTGGGACGCGTATCCCCAATAACACTCACAAAGGAAATCCAAATACTTCTGGTCTACCTAGGCCAAGCTAGTTAAAATAATAATGATACTTCTACACTGGATTGGTGCTCAGCGTGAAAATAGGGTATATGTAGGGTTCTCCAGAACTGAAAAGATAGATTAATAATAGTAGATGGTAGACAGACAGATAGATAGATAGATAGATAGATAGATAGATAGATAGATAGATAGATAGAACAGAAATTCATTTTAAGGAATTATCTCTTGTGGCTATGATTGTATATTTAGCAAGTCTGAAATTTGTAGGATAGATAGCAACCTGGAAATTTAGGCTTTTGCCATCTTGATTACAAATTCCACAAGGCGGAAAGATGGAAAGTTCAGCCGGGGTTCCCAGCAAGACTACTCAGATATCTCCTGTGGGACAAGGCTCATCATGCTATGTATGTAAGGTCTTCCTGCTTCAGCTTCACTCAAAGTTTCTTTCACACACACACACACACACACACACACACACACACACTTATATACATATATACGTCTATACTGGTCTTCAGTCAAGCATATAGGCACAATAATTTGATCAAACTCATCTATAATTTATCACATCACATTAGCCATCATTTCAAAGACGCTATTAAAGGTTTCCCTGCATGCTGGATCAATAAAAGTTCCCAAACAATTCCCAAATTATCTCACTTATTTGAAAATCCGTGTTATATTCCAATCATATTTCCATTGTTCTTCATTTTTCTCTTCTTTCTAGAAATATAGGCAAGATCCATAATTCAAAGATCCCTGATGAGATGCACGCATTGCAATGCATAAGAGCTCCTGAGAACACAAGTATCACTAGTGGGGAAAGAGAGCACACTTCTCCATTCCTTTCTCTATCCCTCTGCTGATAATGTAAGTGATGTTTAAGAATTGTTAGGAGATCCCGAGCTTTGGTTCAGCTACTGCTATAGACAAAATACTTCTGTAATCCCCAAGATCATAATGATGCTTGTGTGATTCTATTTGAAGGTAGGGCCTGTGGGGGATGGGGTGGCTAGTATTGCCTACCAACTTGACAAGCTCTAGAACCACCCATGAGACAAATCTCTGGGAACCCTATGAGGGAGTCTCTGACTAGGTTCACTGAAATAGGAGGGTGACACCATTCCTTGGGTTGGGGGTCCCCAGACTGAATAAAAAGACTTAGCAAGTTGAGCATCAGCATCCACCGCCCCACTTCCTGACTGCAAATACAGTGTGGTGGGCTAACTTGAGTTCTGGATTCCGTGAATTTCTCCTAGCAATGGATGGTATGCTCAAACTGTGAGCCAACAGAAAGCCGTCCTTCCTTACCCTGCTTTTGTCACAGGCATGAGAAAAGTAATTCATACAGGAGGTAATTTCACTATAAAGAATTCATGCTCACATAAAAGTGACCCCAGAGATCACACTAACCCCATCTCATAAGAGGTTATAGAAAAAGATATGGCTGTCTTCATATTTGCAAAACACTTAATCTGCCAGTCACTTGGTCTGGGGATTCCAAGCCTCTGTAACTTTGAACAATAAATTAAGGTTTTTTTATAGAATATTTATCTCTTGTATGATAATGCACAGAAATGTTTTACAGAAGGCAGTCTAGCATATTAGAAAGGACTTAATGTGTTTCCATAGGACATGAAGCCCCTTTTCTTCTCACAGATTAAAAAAAACAGTTAACTTTTCACAGACTGGAGTTGCTCAGAAAAAATCCTTCCCTTCAGAAGAGTGTGGGTATCCCAGCCTATGAGACGATATTTCTGTTGTCTTGCCCGGGTAGGCTCTGACTGGGCTGGGCTGCGAAAGTGTCCCCCACCCGGCCCTCTAAGGTCGCAATATCTACCTCAAACATTTGTTCTCACTTGGTGTTGATGATCTGGTTTCCACTAGAGAGCATTCCAGTCTTTCCAGGATTGGAGCCCTGTGAGGCTTTTCTTAAGAGTTCCATTCTTTTTTTTTTCATACATTTATTCATAAACTATGTAGATATTTATTTATTTTTTTATTAAAAATTTCCACCTCCTCCCATTTCCCTCCCAACCCCCCCAATTC
>LOEQ01000737.1:356311-367942 GCA_001685075.1 Bramus lutescens | reverse complement strand
TCAGCCACATTCAGAGAGTCTGGTTTGATCATATGCTCCATCAGTCCCAGTCCGAGTTCCATTCTTTTTAAGGACAGAATATTTGTCCCAGGAGTGAAGATGTAAATATTTCTCTCTTGGGACTCACTGCCTACTCCGATGTCTCAGCTAACTGGCCTGACTGTGTTACTGTTGGTTGTATGTCATCTGCACCTCTTTTGGGTAACTCTTGCCACTTCAGCCCTTTTTATGCTCCGTGCTTTCCCATGAGGCCACGCAAGGTTCACTATCTCCACTGGCCTCTGTCCTGCCCTGTACCAGAATCCACACAGTACAGTTAGCTTGTTTAAATGTGCCCAGATGTGTCCCTTGTAGAATTAGGAGGTTGGACCAGAGATGACCCCTTCTGCTCTGGCTTAGGATTCTATAAATGTCTCTCCTACTTAATGGGCCTTGACGGTACCTCAGAAAAAAACGAAATCCTACCAGGCCTAGAGGAGATTATTTTGAATCCACCATGTCTGTGCCTAGCTCTTTTCTGATAAGTTTTCCATCACGATTTTGGAGCAATGCTTCCGCTTCATGGAGAAGGCTTTCCTGCAAACACGTTAGTTATTGTCGGCGTCCTTCATTTTTCTAGTCAGATCATTTAAGATATGTGCTAAAGATTTTTCTTCCACATTTATCATGTCACACAAATTGATCTTAAAGGCAAAGCTTTGCTAACCAATTACTTCCTGTCCTCAGGACTTTGTCACTGAGGTTTTTGGCCAGGACCCAAGCAGGCCTCTGGCCCTCGGTCTCTGCTGTTAGGATATCTTTGGGCTGACGTACTTCCTCCTCTCTTCTGGTGAAAGGATCTTTTTTATTACAATGTGTTTACTAGGAAACTTGCTCCCTGAGGCTTATATGTAAATTGAGGATTATGAGCATAACTAATTTACATGAGATACAAAACATATTCATAAAACATAACATATTATAAATGATACAGTGAACAAAAATTAATACGGTTTCCAGTCGCCAATCAGAATAAACAAATTCTCTTGTCACTGACTTTTACTTTTTAAACTATAGTTCATAACAAGTCTTTTTTTTTGTCAATGAACCAGTCTTTCTTTTTACATCAGAGAACTTCAGCAGAGACTGCTTTAGAAAATAAAATATCTATACTACATACACAAACTAGATCTTAGAAAATGATTAATGAGATTGTTTTCCTTTTCCCAAGCTGAATTAAATCAAAAGCGTGATCAAACCACTTGGCCACACAGAAGTCAGTCATTAATAGTGCTTAAAAATTTAATAGGAACCAGCTGATTCCGAGCGCATGGCTATATACAGCCTCTGTAAAGTTGAGATGGTCTGTCCTGAGTCACATTTGAAGGTATTCCAATAGCTCCAAACAAAATAGTGACAGAATAATTGGCATTAAACAAGACAGAGGATATGTGCTCTTTGGCTATTGTGTTAGCAACTAAGTACACTGAAATTGGCCAAAAATAGGATTTTCAAAAAGAACATTACCAATGTAATAAATGTTTGTGACCTTTAAATCTTCCACAGGCTCCGTATGGTTACAGGAGAAAAAAAAAACAGACATTTTAAAACATTGCTTTAACCTCGTCCTTAGGCAAGGATTGCCTCACAGCAATAGGGCGTTTTAGAGGGAGCAGCAGGGAAGCCTTCCATGATCCCAGGTCTTGCTCGCACAGGCCAGAATTCCACCCTGAACCTTTCCCCAAGCGCCTGCTCATTTACAAACACTTGAGGAGAGAGAGCCTTGGCTCCAAAATGGATTCTCTTAGAAGCTTCTGTCCCTGTGAGAAGGACTGCTGAGGAAGGAGAGTTGAAGGTGAGCAAAATACAAACGTATCAAGAGACCACCCTCCAAGGGAGAGCTGTAAACAAGTCTGAAGACAACTGAAAGCAGCTACTGGGATGGGGGAGAAAGTTTACAGGATCCAGCCCCAAACTTACAAATATAGAAGTTTAATTCAAACCAGACAATGCTATAGCATGAGGGGGAGAGAATGAGACAAACAGAAACGATCCCTAGATCACTCCGAGTTCCACATTGAGCTCTGAATTACAGGCCAAGCAGATCTCTGCAGCAGCTCTCAGACTGATACAGACATCAGATTTTCTTGTAAACCGTTGTTGGTTCCCACATTGTGTAGACTGAGCCTCTTTGGCACAGGCCTCTTGCTCTCCCGGGCCCCTCCCACATTCCCTTTCTGTTTCCTCCTGTAATCTTAGACCCACCCCTCTAGCCTTCCCTCATTCTTTGCTCCTGATTTTCTGTGCTTTCCAGCAATAATCAATCACTGTATTCAGTCTCCCTTCACCCCGTCAGCAAGCGCCGCCCCGCCTGTCTCTTCAATGAACTCCCCTGCTCAAGTCTTACAAGGCCCTCAGTTGCTTGCATGGCACCAAAGAACATGACACTAAGTTGATTCTGCTCTTCTTTGATATGGTGTACATCAGCACACACGTGCACACACACGTGCATACACAACTAGAATCTTCAATACCAAACCACATGACGTCCTCCGAACACTTTTGCTCCCCTTTCCCATCTCCTCTTGGTCGTCCCAGGGCCGAAATGTTTTCCCATCTCCTATGCATGTTCCCCTTCATCCTGGCAATCTCGCATTCAGTTCTCAGATGGGGCTCCGACTCTCCGCGGCCTTCTCTAATTCTAATTCTCTAATTGGACTGCATCATCCGCATGCCCCGCTGCAGCGGCTCTTGCAATTGTTCACTGGGCAGCTCTAGCACCTGAGCTCACCCCCACATAGCAGTTGCTCAGCAAACACTTTCTGCATGGTTGAGCATTCTGCATCACTTTCTGCATGGTTGAGCATTCTACATCACTTTCTGCATGGTTGAGCATTCTGCATCACTTTCTGCATGGTTGAGCATTCTGCATCACTTTCTGCATGGTTGAGCATTCTGCATCACTTTCTGCAAGGTTGAGCATTCAGCATATGTACTGGTATGTCTCTGACTGTAAGCTGCTCTTTATTCACAATAAGCTGTCTGACAGGATAGAACTTCCATCGCTGAGTGATCCTGCCAGGGAATGTCTCCAGCTGCTACAGCCTCCGCCACCTTTAATCTATTTCCATATTCGAATATAAAAATCTCAAAACTCTGGCTAGTTTTTGGAGGACTGATTTTATTTTGCTTAACAATCAACTTTAGTAACAATATATTCATGGAGGAGATAAAAACAAGACTGATAACAGAAAATGGTGACTTGTAAAGGTAATTTACTGAGTGTTTTCAAACTGGAAACTGTTGTGTCGTTAGCCTTTGTGATGGTGACTAAAGACTGAGAAACTCATGATAACGTGAGTGTAACTTGAATATGTCCTGCCGGGTCTACCCATCTGGGGTGCCTTCTCTGCTCCTTGATCCCGACTTCATTCCGGACATAAGCTCACCACCTCTGAAACTGACACAGGAACAGCATTTTGCCACAGACGAGAGGACTGGAATTGCTCTAGACAAGTGAAACAAGGCTCACTGTTTGCTGAAGGAGGACACTTTAGAGTCCTCTGTTAAAGATCCTCTGCTGGGTTGGAGAACCAGGATCAGATCCATTTTAACAGCAAATAAAATGTTACACAATTTATAGATTTCATAGGACTAATTGAGGCTATAAAAAGTTAATTTTACTTAGTATAGTGGAAATACTAAATATTGATAATAAAATTATAGAAAACAGTCTTCAATGCTAGAATGATCTTTTTTTAAATCTTGACTAAGCAGCATCTTGAATATCCACAGGGTTATGTGGACTTTGCCTTGTGGTAATGTGTACTGGCCCTTCCTAAGACCGAACTGCAAGATTCCTGTCCTTTCTATTTATCCTGCCTAACAGCTTTGTTCCCCCTTTTCCCCAGGGGAGCATTTCATTGCCAAGCTCCTTAATGCATCACTCATGAAAGAGTTCCTGAACATACTCTTGCCTGCAAACACTTATCTAGGAAGATTCAGTACTAAATAAAACAGATCAAAGCCCTGTCCACCTGAAAGTTTCTTTACTTTATCGTTCTTCCTTAATTGAAAAATGGGAGAATCCAAAGATTTTTATTCCATACCCCAGATCAGGGAAAGACACCAGCCACAGGCCACAGAGGCCTGCTCGAGTTCTGAGAGGGAACTAGTGTTCATTTCTTCGTGCTTTCTTCCCTGAGTAAGACCCATGGAGGGACTGGCCAGAACAGGCCTGAAGCCTTCCCTAGAAGGTTTCTGGGGCACTGATTAAGCACTCTGAGAAGGAAGAACAGCGACTGAGAAGCGGTTTCTTCAAAGTCATCATCCACTGTGTGGCATTTTGAATGTAACCCCATAATCTTATAGGGAGCAACACTAATAGGAGGTGTGGATTTGTTGGAGTGTGTATGGCCTTGTTGGAGGAAGTGTATCACTGTGGCGGCAGGCTTTGAGGTTTCCTATGCTTGGAATACCACCCAGTGAGTCGGTTGACTTCCTGTTGCCTTCACGATGTAGCACTCTTGGCTCCAGCTCACATCAGCCTGCATGCCACCAGGCTCCCCATCATCATAATGGACTGAACCTCTGAAACTGTAAATGAACCATCCCAATAAAATGTCTCCCTTTATAAGAATCTCTGTGGTCATGGTATCTCTTCACAGCATTAAGAAAGCTAAGACAGAAGTTGGTACCAGGAGTGGGGTATTGCTGTGATAGACCTGACCATGTTTGCTTGGAGAAATCTGGACTTTGGTACTTTGGGTTATGAGAGCACTGGATGCTTTAAGCACTGCTTAATGGGCCATACTTGTAGGAACATAGAAGACAGTCTGATACTGAATGTGATTTGATGAACTGGGGGAGAGGGGGACTTGCTCAAGAGGTTACACAGGAGAAGAATTTTATTATGTTGCCTAGAGCTGTTCTTGTGATATTTTGGTGAAAAATATGGTTGCCTTTTGCCCTTGTGCAAAGATTCTGTCCAAGACTAATATGAAGAAATTTGGATTAATTACATTGGTAGAGGAAATCTCAAAGCAGCCTAGTAGTAGTATACATTCCATTTTGTGGTTACTAGTGTTAACTCTAATGAAGAGATATAAAGAAAGGGAACAAACTGAGCAAGGAAAAATATTTGAGGAGATAAAGGGCACCCAAAAATGGAATGGAGCTGAATCCTATGTTCAGAAATGGAGTAAAGGGAGTGGTGACCTCAGGACAGGATCCCACCCAGCTAAATTTCCAATTTATGAAAAGGAAGTAAAGTTGAGTCAAGTGTGGCGGTGCACACCTTTAATCTTAGCACTGGGGAGGCAGAAGTTGGTGGATCTCTGAGCGCCAGGCCAACCTACAGAACAAGGTTCAGGACAGCCAAGCTTAGGCAGTGAAGGACAGAAAGCTGCTGAAGATGTATTTGAACAAAAGGGCTGTGTTCCAGCCCCAGTAAGCAGCAGAACTTGGCAGCTTCAGCCACATGGTTCTGGATTTAGAGTTAAGGATAGAAGAACTGTGTTAGGAATTTGTCTTTATGCCTAAGGAAAGCTAATGAAGGCAGTCAGGCATGTGTCACAGTGTCCCTGAATGGAGGCCTAGTAGAGAGACCATTGCATGAAGCTGTAACGTTGAAGCCTGGATTGCCTTGGAGAACTTAAGTTAAAGATGCCAGAGTCCTGGAATATCTGCCGAGGAGAGCTGCTAACGGGGAGTGGAACCAGCCCAAGAGAAAGAAGTGTGTTGCAGTCAACAATGCTGAATGGAATTGGAGATCTGAAGAGCAATTTGACATTAAACACAGAGACACACAATTTGGAGTTTACCCAGCTGGTTTTCAGCCTTGCTTTGCTCTAGTATTTCCTTGCTAGGCTTCCCCTTGCTGTGTTCCCTTCCTTGCATTTTGGAAGGGTAATGTATATCCTGTTCCATTATATGTTGGTAGTATGTGATCTACTTTTTGATTTTGATTTTTACAGATAATTACAGTTAACAGATTGCATGGATCTCAGAAGAGACTTCGAACTTTAAAACATTGTTGAGACTGTGATAGACTGTGGGGACTTTTGAAGTTGGACTAAATGAATTATGATATTGTTACAAGCTTTATGAGGGCCAGGGAGTAGAATGCAGTAGAATCTCATCAGAAGTGGCACTATTAGGAGATGTGGCTTTGGTGGAGTAGGTATGGCCTTGTTCGAGGAAGTGTGTCACTGTGGGTGCAGGTTTTGAGGTTTCCTATGCTCAGGCTACCACCCAGTGAGTCAGTTGACTTCCTGTTGCCTGCAAGCTGTACACTCTCAGCTCTGGAACCACATTGGCCCACGTGCCACCATGCCGTCAGGATGACAGTGGATTGAACCTCTAAAACTGTAAGGGAGCCACCCCAATTAAATGTTTTCCTTTATAAGAGTTGCCATGGTCAAGATGTCTCTTCACAGAAATAGAACCCCTCACTAATACACACTGAATAGGAAAACTAGACAGGAGTGGAGAAGCATGGGCAACCCAGCTCTCTGCCTATGGAAGGCTATGAGAAACGGCAAATGTGCCCAGGAGCCTCATTCCCTGAGGTCCGGGCCCGAGAGAACAGAAGGCCAGAGCTGTTGGGACTCAGATCTCAGAGGGCTGTCAGAACAGCTGTCTCCTTCTCCCAGTCACGTGTCAGCTGATGAAACCTCTGAGGCTTCTTCCTCCTAATCACCGCTGATTGCCTTAAGCCATGCATTTCAAGGGAAAATGTATTTTATGCAATTTTGTATCTCTGAGTTTATAAATTGGAGTTACCATGTCAGGAGTGTTTGGACTTCAGCAGGGCTAGTCATAAAAGGGGCCAGGGCATCTGGTGACTAAAGAGCCCTGGCGATGAGAGTCATTGGAACTAATGCTCCCAAGTGCTTAACATTCTTTTTCGGTTCCTTAATCCATTTCACCAAATGTAAGAATAAAATTTTTATGCTGAAATACTGGTGATACAATTTCTCTGCCATTCCCTGCTGTGTGAGCAAGGCCGGCAGACTACGGGAATCCAAAGACTTAGGCTGTTCTTTTCCTTCACAGCTGGTGTATATTCAAAATGCAAGCCCGCCTGGGTATTTCCAAGAAGAATATTCTTTTCATGATGAAGCTGGAGTAATCTATATTCTTCAATAGAAATGACCTCTGTTTTCATTGCCTCATAACTGAGCAGTTTCATATGAGTTGATGTATTCTTTTGAGATCAGAAATATGTCATAGATTTTTTTTCCTTAAGATTAGGGCAATAAGCAACCTAGGTTTCTCTGATCTTCAAAGGGAGCTATAAATGACTCCAAGGTCACCAGGAAGAAATTAGCACAAGCAGCAAAAAAGCCAGATGGATGCTTCATCTGATTGATTCTCGCTGCTTTCCAAAATGGAAGGAAATAAAAAAGTTTTTAAAAAGTGACTTTTCTTTTTCAAAATAAATCTAAAAAGGCAGATGTCTATCCAATTTAAACTGAAGATAAGGTAATGTTGATCACTTTGGTGAAACAAGAGGCAGAAAAATAATCGTATAGATTTTATTTTAAATTGCATATTAGATAATAAGGACTGCTCTGATTACACCATTTATATGTTAAATGACAGTGGCTGTCATTTACTGCCTAAGTGCGTGGCTTCACATACAACATAGTAGACTGATGGCATGTGCAGGCTCCGGCGTTTGAGTTTAAATGCTCACCATTTTCCATCTGTGTGATCTCAACAAACTACTGAACCTTTCTGCCTGTTCGCTCATTTGAACATTGAGGAAAATAATAGTATTGACATCAGAGAATTGTTTGAAGATTAAAAGAAAGCCATGCCATAGGTGTGTGTGCACACGCACATGCACACACACACGCACACATACACTAGAAATAGTATGATTTCATTGGTGGTATGTATTCAAAGAGGCCACATTCCACTTCCATTTTAACAGGGAGAATATAAGATACAAGAATTAAGGGTTTTATCAAGGCCAACCACCCAGATCAAATCAGCCTTGTAAAACTCTTCAGATTTCTGCTTTTATCTGCTACAGCATGCTGCATTTGTTAAATGCACTGGTAACCTCAAACTCCATTTGATTTGGGTAGAATACAAATAAGTTCTATGTGCTTGAAATTAGCGATATGTCTCTATAAAGAACCACTCGTTTGACATCATCGTTTCCAGGTTCACTGCTAATGGGCTCATGGGGACTTGGGATGAGCTCCCATGCAACAAGAATTATCAGTTCGTATCCTCAATCAGTCATGAGAAGAATTTAAATGTGAAGACAAAGACATATTTAGAAGTTTGCAGTTCAACAACAAAAGCCCGAGAGGATTTCTAACAGTGTGCATCGCCTGTTATTCTCCTTGATGGAGGCAATGGCTTTAAAATGTCTGCAGAAGAAAACAGCTTATGGCTATTACATTTTTACGCAGGTGCAATGGTCTGGCTAGACAATCAAGAAGTTGAAGTTATGAGGACAAAACTAAATGTGCAAGGATTTGGACGACTATGTGATGTAGAACCAGTATTATGCTTTTACCAGTAGGTACAATGGTAGGCTGTTAGCGCTCAAAACATAGTAAATGACCTCGATAAAGGGGCCGGGGAACTAGTATTCAAATTGCCTAGATTGGTAGCTCTCATTTGCAACCCTGTATTATTCAACTCCAGAGAAAGCCATTTTCTTAGGAAGAGTTCTCACTTACTTAATTACCACCTTTAATATTTTTCCTTGTATTTTTATGTATTATCTAAGTTTGTTTTTCTTTTGAAAACTAATAACCCAGTGAAGGGGAGATAATTTGTCTTTGTTTGGAAGCACACCAAGAGGAAAACCCACTAACCTCTATTTTCTTTCTAGAAAAGATGATGCTCACAGAGTTCTAGGTTTAAATTCCCAGAGGAACGTCAGTTCTGAAGAGATCACCAAGGGCCACCAAAAAGAACACAGTTTACCACGAGTGCTTATTCATGACAGTAAGAATTAAAGCATGTGCTGATAAAGGAAAAGGATCTTTAAAATTATTTTTAAAAGGGGGGATTTTGAGTAAGGGCATATTATCATAAAGTAGAAGATTACAGCCCTTTCCAAACTGTGCTAACGGAAAAAGAAGTCCGCACACGTCTCTACTCATTATTTGTTCTTGAGAAGTATGAGTATGAGCAGCCCAGAATTGATTTAATAACATTTTCTTAAACTTTAATGGTTGACAGAGTTCTTTAAGACCCTGTGGAAATAACCTCTCTATGAAAAGTACATGAACACAAAAACGTCAAGCAATCTCAGAAGGCGTAGCAGGTCACTTGAAGCCTGTTTATGGATATAAGGACACGATTTGTGCTTTATTGGATGCAAATCTGAATTGTTTAAGCATAATACGTACTCCACTCAATGGGATGGTTACCAAAACAAACCTCTTCATAGCTAGAGTTCTAATGGATTTCAAAGTGTTTCTTAATACGACCAACCTAACCTAGAGAGCTAGGAAGGCAGGCTGGGGAACTTAAAGGGTGCTTATCCTGCCTGTGCCTAATAAGGTGCCCACTCCAAGACGTGTTTCTTGGACTGATTTAGACTGATGGCATATGCGGGCTCTGGTGTCTGAGTTTAAATGCCCACCACTTACCATCTGTGTGATCTCAACAAACTACGGAACCTTTCTGCCTGTTCGCTCATTTGCACACTGAGGATAATGATGGTATTGACATCAAAGAAGATAAAACGACAACCATGCCATAGGTGTGCACACGCATGTGTGTGAGCGTGCATTCACACACATGTTCATGTGCATGCACACACACACTAGAAATAGTATTTCACTGGTGGTATGTAATCAAAGGAGCCACATTCCACTTCCGTTTTAACAGGGAGAATATGAGATGTTGTTTAACAACACCCAAGATTGGGAAGATCGTTCCCCTGTACACATCCTTATGGGTCCTTTTCTTTGACTCCTCTGAGACAGACAGCTGGAGTGATCGTCTTTAAACTTTCACAAACTGCATGTTCTTTTGTTGGAAATGCGTGGGAGCTCAAATTCTTGGGAGTTTTGCTGTTATGAGTTTGCTCTTTTGTTTTTGAGTGTCATTGCTCAGTGCTTTGGATCACTCCAGGGTTTCAGACTGGAGGTGCATAGCCTGTATTTGGTGCGGGATGTCCTTGTGACTATTTCAAGGAAGTATATGAGATCCTTTCTTTTTCAATCTGCGGATCTCTGTCTGGGTTTCTCAGAACACTTCAACCAAAACAACAGATTGCAACAGATTGGCAGCAGAAAGCAGATATGAGAATCCAGATGTTTCCAGCCAAACACAAAGGAATCCAGATGTTTCCAGCCAAACACAAAGGAGATCTGCAGAGACAGAAACGGCGGTGCTTTTCTATTTGCTTTGAGGATACTAATATAGACTTGTATGTTTTATCTTAAAAGAATTAAAGATAGAACTCTCATTTTAATTTCTAAGCAGAAGCTCTTTGGAGTCCTCACTAAGATTTAAGAACATTAAAGGGGCTTGAATAACAAAAAGCTTGTTCATTTGACAAGTCTAAGACACAGCTCAGCAAGTGTAGATGGAGAGGCACAGATGTATAGTTGAGGTCCTATGTGGGCACCATGTGTCTTCTCTTGGGACAAGAGTTTCTTGAATGGTACTAAAAGTGACGGGGTGGGGGGATATGGACCCAATCCAGTCTACTTTGTACCTCTGCTTGTGACCTGACCCAAACACAGCTGCTGTGGCAACTCAATTAGCAGAAAGAACTCTGGAAAAACAAGCAATCAGAGTGTAGTATACCATAAAACAAGGAATGCTATCTGCAGATGGCAGACTCAAGAGCACCAAAGCTGGTGCATTCTCATCAGAGAGAATGGAACAAAATGCCCAGAGTTCACGATTTTTGTTTGTTTGTTGCCACTTTGTGAAAGATTCGTAAACTTTTGTAATACCTGTCAATAGAATTTTTATCTTCTGTAACACAATTTCGGGGGTTATTAAAAGGTCAAATCAGCAAGAGACACAGGAAAAAAGCCTAATGTGTTCCCCCAAGGCATATACTAAAATTTAACAATAGCCGGTAGGCACTAAACATTTTGCTTGATTTTCCTGTTACTGTGGAAGGGTCTTCACTTTGGAATCGGGGAAACAAAAAGTTTATTGGCGATTTGATATCTCATTCGGGACAACTTAACTTCTACAAGTCTCATTAACTTATCTAAAACGTGGATAATATTTATCTCACGAGGTTGTCAGGGATCAAGAATCCCAATGTACTGTGCCAACGGTACAGTATAGAGCATTGCGGATCTTCGAGCGAATAAGCGGGTGGTGCCTGTAACAGGCTAGGACAGCAGTTAAGACCACGTAGACACTTTAAAAGGTGGAAGGTCCGGTGTGCCCGTGTCAGTCACTACAGAGAGAAGCGTCACGGGTCATCCCTGTCAGGAGATGGGAAAAGGCTTGGGAGAACTCAGGGCTATCCCTCTTTCCACGCCTCGACCCCAGGTCCACTCCCGCATACCTGTCCAGCGGCCACCCCATCTCATCAGTGACCAAGGGGTCCCCGCTGCTTCCCCGCCAGCTTAGAAGTGCAGGACCCTGCAGCCCAGCGGGATGTCCCCCCAGAACCTCTAGCCCAGGATTCGGCTTCCACGCTGA
>LOEQ01000737.1:321453-339914 GCA_001685075.1 Bramus lutescens | reverse complement strand
GCCTCTGCCTCCTGAGTGCTGGGATTAAAGGCGTGCACCACCACCGCCCGGCTTACCATGTTGTTATACACTGTTGGAGAAGAGAAGTCACCAGCAGCCTCACCAGCTGAGAACCCTGATAGCTACAGTGACAGCTGGTCTGGCAAGACCAGCCCACTGGCGCAGTAGTACCCTTCAGTACCCTTCAGTGCCCTTCAGTGCCCAGGCTGCTGCTTTGCAGTGTTGCTTAGAGACATCCCTTCAGTCAGTGCCTCTTTGTAAATTAGCTGATTTAATTCTTCTTGCATTATCCATTTTAATTTATTACTAGGACTTATCTGCTTGTGAGCGTACTAATAGATGATCCAGAGATGCTAGATTATTGTTTTCTGAATTTATCCCAGTTTGCTCTTAATTGAAATTTCTAAGAGGCAAGATACTTGTTATTGGATTTTTATGCTACCCCCTCAGGGTTTGTTGTAAGGCTATTAAGTGACTCACACAAATACTTGGTGCATCAAATGTTAATTTTCTTTTTTCTTTAGTAGATAGACAAATGACAACATATAGGAACAGTAATTGGATAGTTAATAAAGTTAGAAAGATTAACTTCAGAAGCATTTAAAAACACCACCAACCAATTTAACAAATAAGTAAAAATCAAACTGTTCTAGCAAATGTTCTGAATCATTAATAAAGACAAAACAAGACTTGTTAGGGCTCAATGAGATGAGCATTCATGCTTAGCTAACAGAAATACTTGAGGTATTATTTGATATAACTTGGACATATCTTCTCTCCATAAATTATTTTCTAGATATTTATCATATTATTTATAATTTTGTTCACATTAATAACTAATGCTGTAATTGATGCTTTTGGTTTTTTGTGCTTTTTGTGTTTCTATAATTGGGCCATAAAAAGTACAATTACTGAGTCAAAGGCTGGAATACTTTCAAAGTTCTCAATAAAAATAATATCCTATTTGTATTGAATGTTTCTCTTTTACTAATTATTACTTTGAATCCTTTATATATAATTTATTTAATCTTTCCCCCAAACTCAAAATGGATCATATTTTAGCCCCATAAGTAAGCCACAGAGAAAATTTTTATGCAATTGCAGCCAAGATTTGTTTTCTAGAAGAATTTGAGCACATTAAGCCTTTACTCATAGATGTTAAGATTATAAGTCTTTTAATGCCTTCCCAGTGAACTATTACAATAATAGCACCATAGCAGTGAGCACAGCCAGAGCCATAATTATGGTCACTAAATATGATTTGTCCCTGAAAGGATTCGGGGGTCATGGGATGGATGATTGGTTCCAGTGTGGCAGGCTGGATTATCCTGCATTACAAAGCAGGGAAACCACCAGAGACCAGAAGTTCATGTCAAAACGACACAGGCATGAGTTGATCTGAGAGGTCCCTGGCTGACAGTGAGAAAACTGAAGCATCACACACACCAGCAGTGAAGACAGGTGATGGGAACACAGCGGGTGTGCGGAAACCTCTCCTCCATTCACCAGTGTCTGCTTACAGTAAGACACACACTGTTGTGACAGACAAATGACTGGCACGCTCTCTGTCCTCCGAAAATAGACCACTGTGAGAAAAGAATTAAACATTTATGTGTTTTCTCTTTACGAAACGCTGTTTCAGGGTAGGCAGATACCTTAGCGGAAGAGGGTTTTGCTGAAGGGCAGCCGTGTTTGTGTGCAGATCGCACACTGCTTTTGTGCTGCGGCCTTAGCTGAGCACTCGCAGCAGACTTTGACCACAAAGCCTGAAATATTGAAGCTCTCCTCTTACAGAGAGTGTTTGCTGATCCTTGAACCAAGTGGACAGAATTAAATGAGCTAAAAAGGAGGTGACGCAACAAAAGGTGGACACCGAGCAGCTGGTCAGTCCAGTAGACGAGAGACAGACCAGTCCAAGTTCAGAGCCACTGGAACAGAGTAACTGGGGGGAATGTTGAGGCCTGACAGAAGGCTGTGTATGAGCACACCGAAAAATCAGAGCCGAGATAATCAGGCAAATCTGATTATGGCCTCGTTATAGTAGATGATATCAAGACTCTTTAAGATCTTTCTTTGTTAATAGTGTTATAGGTAAGTAGAGCTGTGCTTTGAGGCACACAGGGGAACCATACTTAGTGTGTACTATTAACATAGCCCACGACAATGGAGAGGGCAACAAAAACAGTAGCCAAATGCAAGAATCTTAGGCCTACAAGATTTACACACTTCCCTACATGTGGCAGGCTTTCAGGTAGCCTGCTTTTGGCAGCTACTAGCACCAGTCTGACCTTTGAAGATGCCTTCATCCCTTGGATTTGTTGTTAGTGTGAGCATAGTCAGATCTCTCTTGCTCCACTGAACCCAGATGTAATTTACAAAGAAGCATCTGTCCGGAATGAATCTCCATCCTCTAGTGTTGGTGACTCCAGAGCCAGCATTTAATGCCTGCTTCTGCTCCCCAGTAAACAGATGAGTGTTGTCCGTTTAATTGCCGCACTTGAACCTCCTGAACTTCAGAAGGGGCATATCAGTTATTCCCAAGATGGCTTTGAAATGAAAGATACATCATAGGAAAGTGTTGTGCAAATGATGACACTATTAGCTGCCATAAGACACATTTGTATCTTAGGAGGTACCATGAGAGTGTGTAGTGCATGATTTTTGTAGTAAGATAGACCTAAGCTTGGATATTATATCTTCTAGCTGTGTTATTGTGAGCAAGTTACTATTATCCTTAACATTTAATTTCTTTGTGTATACTGGAGGCAATACCCATTCCAGCTGTTTTGCCATAAATAGTAAATCAGCGAAATTGAAATCAGCAAAAGATCGTTTTTGTAAGGCTGAGATGTTAGCTCAGTTGGTAACGTGTCTGCCTTGCACCTGAGTGTGATCCCTAGAACCCATGTAACAAAAAAGCCCGGTGTGACCTTGCACACTTGTGATCCAAGCCCCAGAGAGGTGAAGACATGGGTGGATCTCTAGGGCTCACCAGCCTGACATACTTGGTGTATTCCCATCCGATAACAGGTTCCCCCCAAGAGAAGTGAAAAGGGTAGGCAGTAACTGAGGATACCCAAGCTCCTCTGGCTTCCATGTGTGCATGTGGTATTGTCTCAAGTATATACACAGAGAGAGAGAGAGACTCTCTCTCTCTCTCTCTCTCTCTCTCTCTCAAAGAGAGAGAGAGAGAGAGAGGTACAGATAAGGTATTTTCTCTTTCACTCATAGAAGCACTTGTACAAAACTGATGTAGGTACATTTACATGGGATCATTTTTAAGAGTTACATAACAATGGATAAATCCCCATGTGGTATCTCTGTAGGGTTTTATTGTGCATGTATGGGTGTGCTGACACGCATGTGTGGGAGTGCAGGCGTCCACAGGCCATAGAACTCTGGTGGAGATGAGAGGCTAACTCTCATGAGTTGGTGCTGTCCTGCCACCTTGTGGAACACTGAGATTGAATACAGGTTGTCAGCCCTGCCTGCATGTCCCTCTACCCACTGAGCCATCTTGCCAACCCGTAAAGGTTTTAGACTTACCAAGTGAGTAAGTTGTGAAATAAGCTTTTTAGAGGTAAATGGGAAGCTAGCTGTTCACTGGGAGGGAAAAGGGAAGGCTCATATTTATTGAGAGTGTAGTCTGTAAGCTAAGGGTGTGCCCAGGATCGCTGGAGATTAAAAACAGCAGCAGCATGTGCTTTCCTTAGTGCCTTCTTCCAGCTCCACCCCAGCAAGCAGTTAACACTGATGCAAAGACAGAGCCGTTCTTAAAGTGTGAGCGTTACCAGTGCTTTACACTCCAGGGTCTTTGCCACACAGTGGTCTCTAACCTTCAATTAGGGTGGCAGTCTGAATTCTCTTCCCTGCGGCTTTCATACATTCAGCCTTACAGAAAAACCATTCCGTCCTTCCTCGTTAGGCTCTCCGACTTCTTCCTTATCTTTGTCTACCCTCTTAACAACTAACTGTAACATAAAACCAGTGTTTAATTACGCCGATGCTATTATATGCCTTATTTCAAAATCTGGTAATTTGAGCCATTGAATCAGTAAGCATTTACAGAGCTTACTGTCGGAGACCAGATAGGTGCTCTAGGTGACAGCAAGGGTGGCAGAAGCACACCTAAGGTGCTCAGGGTTCTGCTGAATTGAATTAGCTGTATTAATTATACAAATTATGGCAGTTAATTGCTCACCCCCAGAGATGATAAGTGCCGTGGTTTATGTTCAGAAGTCAGTACTGATCTGATATTCTATAGAAACAGAAAGACCCTCCCCTATCCTAAACACAGACACATGTTTCCTGAGCTGGGAAACAGGGCCTAACGCACAAACTGATAGCAGCCCAGTAGACTGCTGCAGGCAGAGGGACATCACGCTGAAAACATGGTTTCAGACCCTGAATCCAGATGTATAAGGTAAACCAGAAAAGGGAAACTAATGCTAAAGGTTAAAGGATAGGGACCAGCCGAATCATGTGGGCCTTATAAGTTCTTATGCATAAAGAAGTTGAAACACTTTTTAAAGATTAATATGAAATGTGCCTTTAAAAAATGTCTTATAGCAGTTCAGAGAATGAGAGGATGAGAACAGTGCCAGGGATCAGAGAGCTGCAAGATCAAAAGTAGGAAGCCAGCATATGGTCCGATTCCTCTAGTCGCACACTTGCGAGTACTCATCCACCATCTGAGATGAGCCAGGCACTGCTCTGTGTTTTCATCCTCGTGGAGTTTACATTCAATGCAAAAAAGATGGAGGAAATGCATTAGGGGCATGAAATCAAGAAATATCAGGAGGGTTGCAAAGAAGGGTGTGAAGAATCAAGAGAACTTACCATACACTGCATGTGAGCAGGAGATGTTGAAAGACGATGGGTAACTTAATGGGTTCTGGCTGGACAGATTGGAGATAGTAGTGTCATTCATCAGGATATGTAAGAGGAAGGTCAAGGGGTCCAGAGAATTTCAGTCTTTTCTGTAGGTAATGCTAAGGCACAGTGATATAGAGGCAAAACAGAGTCTTTGGGGTAAAGCTATTATAGTACAGTGCTGGCACCAACCCAGACACGGAGACTTATTGGAGCAGAATAGAAGACCCAGAGTCAGAACATGTAGCGATAATCATCTGGTCCTCAGCAGAGGCAAACGGGAGAAAGTAGCCTCTGTGGTAAGTAGTGCTGGGAAAACTGATTATCCAGATGTTGGCTAAAACTGGATTCTTAGCCCTCACCCTGCACAAAGGTCAACCCAAAATGGACCCCAGACATTAATACAAGACCCAATTTGAAACAAGTAGAGGGAATGCTCCAAGGGTACACATAAGCACGGACTTTCTGAGATGGACTCCCATAGCTCAGGAAATAACCAGAGCTGACACAGACTGCATGAACTCAGCCACATCTGCAAGGTAAGAAGGAAACGCACAGTGAAAAGACACGGGGGAAGAACAGGGTCCCGTCAGCTATGGCTGACAGATGGTAGAATGAATCCAACAGAACTACATATTACTTTAAATGAACGAGTACAAGTAGCTAATAAATGCAAGAAAACAGTGTCCAACCTCTTAAGCCTTCAGGGAAATGCCAATCAAAACTACACCGAGATTCTAACTCACTGCAGTCAGAATGGCTGTCATCCGGGGCTCCAGTGAGAGGTTTTGGCAGGGATGCCAAACCTTAGATGTTTTCACTGTGTAGCCCTCACTGTCCCGTAACTCACTCTGTAGACCAGGGTGGCCTTGAACTCACATAGATCCATCTTTCCCTGCCCCCTGAGTGCTGGGGTTAAAGGCGTGCACCGCCATCACCTGGCAAGTTTCAACATTAAAAACCTGAAATACCTCTGAGACTGGAGGCAAACTTTTAGCTGTGAACAGGAGTGAAATGTAAAGAAAGTTATATACAATATAACACAAAATGACACCGAGTAAACCTACCCATTCCAAGGGGAGAAATGGGCATAGCAAGAAAAGACTAGACCAAAGCAAGATTGAAACCCAGTAGGACAAATATTAACTCCTACATGCCCCATGTCCATCATCAGATTCATGGGAGCATCATCTGAACTCTAGTGGCCCCACCCCTGTGGCCTTGCTACCTGTAGCTGACATGGCTTCTTTCTTAGGTAGGCTTCAGCCTGTGCAAGAGTTCTTATTACTGGAGTCTCCAACATCCTGGGGTCTTTGCAACTTAAGGTTCACTCTTAAAGCTTTCTGCTTAGCTTCTTAAGGGTTCTCTGACCCTACTACACATTTGTCTGGTCTTCCTCTGGAACCTTGGTGTAAACATCAGTGACCCTTCTCCAGTCTGCATTTTTACAAAACTAGCTTCATGTAAACAAGGCCAAGCTCTGCTGCCAGCTTGAGAAATAGCCAGGCCTGGTTTTAGCATGAGTTCTGTGGCCTCTAAGTGTTTGGGCAGTTAACCTTATGGTGGGAGAATTGTGGTTGTGTAGTTGGAATTTTCTTTGGGCCACCAACCGGCTCCCAAACAAAGACACAGAGACTTTCTATTAATTATGAATGCTCAGCCTTAGCTTAGGCTTGTCCCACTAGCTCTTTAATGTAATTTAATCTATTTCAGGTCATCTGGCAGGCTACAGACATCTCTCTTTCTCCCTTGTTTGCTCTTGAGCCTATATTCCTCCTAGCTATTCTCTCTGCCTGCCAACCCCACCTATCTTTCTACTGCTTAGCTATTGGCTGTTCAGCTTTTTATTAGACCCATCAGGTACCTTCAGCCGGCAAGATGAACCAAATGTAACACATCTTTACATAAACAATGTAACACATCTTTACAAAGTTAAATTAATATTCCACAACATACACAAATGCAGCACACCTTTGCCTAGTTAAATATTCTGCAGGACTTCCCCTTTGTGATCCCTTTTCTTTTAATAAGATGCCCTCAAAGCTGTTTTCAGTTATTCTGTTTTCAAGTGGGTTTGTGTTTTTACACCTTGAGCTTTCGATGGGAGGGCTCTCAATTCAGGAGACTTCCCTATGTCTCAGTACAGAATTGTGTCCCTGTAACGTGTCTTTTTGTCAACTACTCCTTTCTCCAAACTTGCTTTGTCAACAGCTCTAAAAGTTATTTACTCTTCTTTCCTGCCCAAACAGCACGTCTTACAGATCCTGCTCTGCTTTTTGGCTTGTAACTCCCACTGTAAAACTGGCTAAAAGCAGCAAGCAATAACTAATCCACAGCTCGAGTGTTTTACTGTCTTGACATTTCCTCTGCCATGTAGATTAGCCCATTACTCTTGTATTCAGCCTCACACAGATCTTCAAACATGGTCAAAATGTAGCCAGCTTCTTTACCCGACCATAGCACCGATAGGCTCTTATGCGGTTCTCATTCCTTCTTTTTCTGCTGTGAAACTCCATGAGCACAGTGTGTGCTGGTTTCTTGGCTTTCCACTGAAGGAGGTTAGAGTACTGTAAACTTCTTTAATCCACATCTCCAGACTCTTCCACATTCCTCCTATGAACCAGGTCCAAGGTCTAACCACACCGTTCAGTTTGTTATAGCAGCAGCCTGTTCTCGGTACCCTTTTTCTGTATTGGTTGCTTCTCATCACTGACACAATACCTAACAGAAACAACTTAATGGGGAAGATCCTTATTTTGACTGGTGGTTTCAGAGGGTTTAAGTCCCTCCTAATGGGGAGGCTTGTGGCAGCTGGAGTGTGAGGCGGAGGCTGTTTCAATCGTCAGGAAGCAGAGAGCTAGGCTATGGTAACATTCAGAGACTTGCTTCTAGTGACCTCCTCCCACCAGCCAAACCCCATCTCACAAAGTCTCCACGTGCTTAAAGTGGCAGCATAAGCCGGCGGCTACGTTCTCAGAACGTGCATATCGGGTATTTCACATTTAAACCATAACCACAATTATATCAAAGAGTTTCCAGAAAAGGAAAGAGCAGTATAGTACACCTCAAGATCCCTGACTAGTTGGTAAGAGTATTAACAATTCAGAGTTTTAGTTAAGAAAGTTGATTGAAGCTTTGAAGAAAATAACAATGGACTGATGTGGTTGTGAAGAAAACAGGAGCTATATTTGAGTGTGGCATCATTAAAAGATTAGACAACCGCACTGAATGTCCAGAAGTGGAACCGTGAGTTGGTGGGGAAACTCTCCTGTCGTCTGTGCTTCCCCACCTGTCCGAAACCAGACTCAGAACTCACGGTTTTTGAGGATGAGGTGTTGTATATGTGTGATGTTGGTGATCTTTTCTGTTTAACTTTGTATGGGGCTCCTTGTTAGGGGTAGGAAGGTACTCAAGCAAACCAAAATCTTGAGTGTGCTAGACAAACTCTACCCCAGGTTTGCTAGGGATGAGAGCTTACCTGGGAAGACCTAGAGTAAAGGACGGGAGGGGGCGCTCTACTAGTAACTGTCAAATTTCCTTTTGAGACCTTTGAAATACAACCGAAAATAAATACAACAGAAAGAATCTTAGACTGAAAGGGGAAATAAAAAAATACAGAAAAGGAATGCCTTCTGAAATGAAAGAAGTTCTGTTTTGTTTTAATGCAAAAACATTAACAAACAAGAAACACGTGCTTGTATATGTAAGCAGAAACAAGGGGCTGGAAAAGGAGAATGATGGTCAATGAAGGACTCAACATCCAATGTAATCTTAAACATGGCATTTGCTTGCATGACAGAGCTTCTGGTAAATGAGAGAAGCAGCTTTCTGTGTGTAGATACTGTTGTGTGACGAAACTCCTTTGGAGGAAACACTGCACTTACCTACCCACACTAGAGAGGGAGCCCATGACAGACAAAGTCTGGGCACCACCAGAGTCCTACTTGGTTCAGCTTGGGGTTGCTTACAGAAGTATGGGTGAGAGTGACTCACCAAGGCTCACCCCAGTGTGAGTGACAGCTCACAAAGCTGGGAAGCTGGAGCTCACTGTTCAGCCTGTCAGCAGCTCAACAAGTTAGTGGGTGCCCTTTCCAGGGGTCTCTTTGGTCCAGACCTCCTTGCGAAAGCTCAGCTGGTTTTGCTTCTCCTGGCAGCGAGTATGGCCACAGTCTTTGCAGCTTGGCTTTGTCAAAGAGAGCCCCAGTGATTCTGTTGAGTTTTAGGGACTTACTGGGCCTGTTTAAGTTGGTTACTTCCCTGCATAAAGAGCTTCCCTGCGGGATGGAATGTCTCTGTCTCAGAGGAGACTGTTACACAGCAAATACCCACCACACACTATGCTTTGTGTCATGGGTATGGCTAGAGTTGACATAGACGGGTCCTCATTTTCCTGCATAATAAAGGTAAGAAAAATATCACATATGTAATGTGAATAAGAAAATGCTAAGTTAAAGTTGGGGAAAATTAAATATATATAAATGTTATTGATGATTTTAATAATTTGGTAGTTTTTTAAATGTTAAAAAGTATACTTAAATATTAATTTATAAAGTTTATTTTTTAAAAATTCTTTTACAGGCAGGTTTTCTGCATCCTGATATATTATAAATTGCGTATTTTTATTATAAAGCCAGTCCTTTTTCTGGTTCTTTTATCAGTTGAGTATAAATGTCAAAATGTTATTAGTGATGTCAGCAAACATAGGAAGGCTGTCGCCACCTACTAGTCTACCTATGGTTGGTTCTCATGTCTAAGAAGTTTTTAAAAACAACCCATCTATAAAAGAGGGTATCACTGGATATCTTAAAGAAAAGCTTAGAACTGCATAGCTACAGAATTTTATCTTAGGAAAGCATTCAAGTTCATGTATTCTATAAGCCAATTAGGAAAGTAATAGATGCTTTAACATGGCAATCACAGAAATGTACTGAAAATAAAGCCAGCATATTTACCCCTACCTTGACAGTGGTTAAACTCTTAACTATCCACTTTATCCACATATATTTCTTCATGTTTAATTTGTTTGTAGTGGGAAAGGGGAACAAAACAGATGTGCAGTACCTTGGGAGTCACAAATTGAAATGCTGATGGAGACCAGGAAGGTGATGGCAAATCGATAAAAGAGGCCTCGGGCCACTGTCAGAATACCAGCGTGGCAGTGGGTTTGGGCACCTTGACATTTTTGTTTAGAACAGGGCAGCCACAAATGCTCAACAGGTGTACATACAGAAATTCATGTAAGCAGACAGTAGAAGTTTTTCAACAAAGGCAAACTGCTTATTTTAGGAAAAACTCTTGAATGTTGAAATTAAATAGATTAGAATTTCATCCAGCCCTACCACTTGCTAGTTGAAAGATCTTGGGTGACTTCCTCCCATGGGTCTCCCAGCTTCAGGAGGCAGATTTAATAGTATATGGCAAGTTTAGCACGGTGCATAATGATGCTCACATTATGGTCAATGGCTGCTGAATGTTAAGGTGTGAGATGGGGTTGATGGCAGAGGGCAACTAGAGAGCTTTCAGGGTCGTGGCGCTGTTTTGTCTTGGCTTAATCTTGGCTGCACTGTGTAGACCTATCAGCATACTGATCGTTCTCTTGAAATCCATGAAGTTTTTCAAATAACTTCTGTGTTAACACAGCTGACTTCTAACAAGTGACTTACCCTTTCTCTGCACTTCAGTTGTGTTAGGGATTGGTAAAATAGTTTATAAAAGCCCTTCCCAGAACTGTCACTCAGCTCTTAGGGTGGAAGGGGAGGTAGAGGGGGTGGGGGAGATTCTTCCCTAGAGATGTTAAAGCCTTCCTTTTTGTTTAAACAAAAGAGGGGAAATGGTGTAGGATGAGTTGCTTTCATTGGTTGAATAAAAAGACTGCCTTGTCCTTTTGATAGGGCAGAAACTTAGGTAGGTAAGAAAGACAGAACTGGATGCTGGGAAGAAGAGCAGAATCAGACAGACGCCATGAAACTCTGGCCCAAGACAGACATAGGTTGTAATCTTTCCCGGTAAGCCATGATCTCGTGGTGCTACACAGATTATTAGAAATGGGTTGGATCAAGATGTGAGAGTTAGCCAATAAGAGGCTAGAGCTAATGGCCAGACAGAGTTTTAATTAACACAATTTCTGTGTGGTCATTTCAGGTATAAGCTAGCCGGGCAGCAGAACACAGCCCACTGCTCCTCATACTATTCTTGTAGAAATAAAATAATTGTAGAATACTACTAATTCCATGAAATAGGAATATCGAATCTTCACCTTTTTTGGCATGCAGCATCTCATTATAGCCATCTTTTGGTGGTGGTGGTGTGGTTTTGTTGTTGTTGTTTTGGGTTTTTTGTTTTGTTTTTGATGCTAGGAAATCTTTCATCAGAATATTGCACTGAATTCTTTATACATTTTCAAAGAATTCATAAGCAGGTCAAATTATGTCTGGGGAAATTGCATGCATTAGTTTGTCTGAACACCCACATCAAAATGCCTCCGACTTACAACAGCAAACATTGTATCTCTGCAGTTGTGGATGCTGGAGGTTCAAGATTTCCATGGTGTCAGACTGAAGTCCTGTGTGCTCTCAAGCCTCTTCCCTGTGCAGATGTCAAGGGAGCACTCCCTGATGCTTCTTTCTCTTAAAGGGATGCACAGATTGGGGCTAAGATTGTAGGACTTCATCTATCAGAAAGCCAGGACTCAGGGTGGTTCTGAAAATCCTGTGGCCACTCTGCACGTATCCTGTGCTGTGCAGCACAGGCAAGCAGACTGTTCCCTGTCCAGCCGCTCTTTCTGACAGGCCACATAAATTAGTTATAAAACTCTCACTGGGAGTGCAAAGATAAGTGCATATTTGCCTTTTCTTTCTCTTATTTTTTGTGTGTATTATATGCATGTGTGTGTATGTATGTATATGTACACACACACACAAATAAAAGATAGTGGATGGATCAGGCTACAGCATGTCAGAACTGAGGATTCTAAGACCAGGGTTTGAGCACTTCTCCCTGAGGTTTTCTTCTTACACAGTTTAGCATAATTATCTATGGGGCTTTGTACAAAAAAGTCACTAGGAATCATACTATTAAGTATCTACCTAAAAATACCAATAATACAAGTATATTGGTGTAGAAACATACAAATAGTTTAAATGGAAGTTTAGGCTGACAGTGTTCCCTCCAAGAGCCAAATATCATTAACACTAAAAAACAAAACAAAAGATACATAGGGATTTCCTTGGCAAGATGGCAGCCAGCAGCTTGCAGCAGGCTGCTGCCTTAGCCCGTACCTCCATGAAGCCCATTTTCACAGTCGTGACCTTAACGAGGCCAAGTGGAGGGTGTGTGCACTCTTGCAGGCTCTGTCTGGGGAGGTGCCTAATACTGCACTGTCCCAGCTGGACAACACCGTGAAACAGGGATGGGATAAAGTCCGAGAAATGCTCGTGAAGAATGTTCGTGACCCAGCCCCAGAGTGGTTGATCTCCCGGTCATTAAGGGGAGGATGGTTCTCCAGGAAACCACTGAAGTGTGCAAGCAGTGAACACACATTATGTAGTTCTTCCGTGAAACAGAAACACTAAGGCCAAAGGATTTCCTGTCCAAGTTCTATATTGGCCATGAACCAGGAGGTCACCCGATGGGAAGGTGCTTGTTAATATTTAATTATTTTAGAGTACAAATAAACTCATAATTTGATGGTTGCTTTGTGATTAAAAAAAATAAAATAAAAACAACAGCTAAAGCAACCCTTTTGAGTTGTTGGTCAAGCTTGCCCAAGAGACTCCTCAAACATTATAGGCTATTGCTATTGCCCTGGATTTCCCCCAGAGGTAGAAGGTAAGTCCCTATTGCTGAAAATACCGTTCACTTCTGATACCCTGCCCAGGCACCTCTTAGCCGGCACTGACCCGAAAGTCTCCTCCCGGAGGACTAGCTTTTATGGGACTAAAAGGTGCCATGCACACTTTCAAAGTAGGGAAGCAACCAACAGTCCTGCCCAGTTATGATTTCCCATGAACCGCAGTGCTGACCAGCATAGCTCGACAACCCTGAGGCTGCCGTAGTGGCACATATGCTCAACAAGAGGAAACCATGCCTGGTACTGGAAACCTAGCCAGCTACCCAGGATGAGTGAAGTCATGGATCTTGGAAGAGAACCAGCAATCACCACTTTACTAAAGCAGCACAGTCCCTGACTGCTTAGTAATTGTTTGTCTTTGTGTCCACAGATAACTGTAGGAGGAAGGCCCACTGTAGATTTAGTTGGCCATGCTGCCTCAGCCTGAGTTCGTATGGGCTTTGCTCATGCTGATTTAGAGGCCTGGTTTTCCTTGTGTCCTCATCCCCTCTGGCTCTTACACTCTTTCTGCCTCCTCTTCAGTGGGGTTCCCTGAGCCCTGACAAAAGGGATTTGGTGGAAACATCCCATTTAGGGCTGAGTGTTCCAAGGGTCTCATTCTTTACATGATGCCTGGCTGTCTGACTGTGGGTCTCTGTATTCCCATCTGCTGCAGAAGGAAGCTTCATGGCTAAGCAAGGCACTGATCTATGAGTATAGAATATTGTTAAGAGTCATTTTATAGCTTCTTCCTCTTTTTCATTTTTCAAATTTTTTTATTGTTATGAATGGTAGTATTGGTTTTATCCTAGGTCCCTGAGCTATCTAGCTTCAGGTTCTTGGTCACCCAAGTGGTGTCGCATATGGGTTCTATCTCATGCGGCGGGCCTTCAGTCAAATGACACGTTGGTTGGTTACTCCCACACACCTTTGAGTCACCGTTGCACACTGGTGTCAGGACATCCTTGTAAATGGAAGGGTTTTTGTCTGGGTTGGTGTTGGTGTTTCTCTGTTGATAGCATGCACAGTACCAGAGACACTAGAACACAGCGTGGAGGCTGTGTGTAGACACAGCTCTACTTCTTCATATTCAGTGAGTTGTGTAGGCAGACAATGGGGCCTTGCTGACAATTTGTAGGGAGCAACATGTTGTCTTTGGAACGGCCTAGGTTGTTTGGTGATTCCCATGGGACCCCTTTGGCCAACAACTTAAATTTTATGTAATCCATTCCTGGTACTAGATGCTTCATTGGTGACAAAAGATGGTCAGTTGGGACTTTGTCTCCTTTATTTGGTGATTTCATTTAGATTGCCTTCATATAGGTGTATATTTTAGGAAGCTTCAACTGTTTAAGGTTTCAATTCTACCCTCAAATGTCCCTTAATTTTAGCTGTCTCTCCCTCATATTCCCTCCCTCGTTCCCCTCTTCCCTCCTCCCTCCCAGTCCAGCCTACCCACATCCCTATATCCATCTATAAGTATTCTATTTCCTTTTTCTAGAGAAATCTGTCTCTTCCCCTATTCCCTTACTCCTTACCTAAGCTCTGGTTCTATGGGTTGTAGCTTTGCTAACATTGATTTAACAACTAATAACCACATAAAAACAAATACAAACCATATTTGTCTTTCTGAGACTGAGCTACCTCAATCAGGATGATTTTTTCTTCTAGCTCTGTTCATTTCCCTGTGAATTTCTTGATCTTATTTTTTTTTAAATGGCAGAGTAATATTCTGTTACGTAAATGTACTACATTTTCTTGCTCTCTTCTGTTGAGGGACATCTAGGTTGTTTATATATCTGCCTATCATGAATAGAGCAGCAATGAACATGGCTGAATAAATGTTTCTGTGGTAGGATGAAACATCCTTTAGGTATTTGCCCAAGAGTGGTATAGCTGGATCTTGAAGTAGATCAATTCTCATCTTCCTAAGGAGCTGCCACACTGATTTCCATAGTGGTTGTACAAGTTTTCAGTCCCACCAGCAACGTATGAGTGTTCCCCTTGCTCCACAGCCTCCCTACCATTAGCTGTCACTTATTTTGTTTTTCTTGGCCATTCTGACAGGTATAAGATGTAATCTTAAAGTAGTTTTGATTTGCATTCCCTGGTGACTGAGTATGACTATTTCACAGCCGTTTGGGTTTCTTCTAGAGAATTCTCTGTTTAGATCTTTACCCCATTTTTTAATTGGGTAATTTGTTTTCTTGATATCTAGATTTCTAGCTCTTTATATATTTTGGATATTAGCCCTTTATCAAATATGCAGTTGGTAAAAAAAATTTCCATTCTGTAGGCTGCTACTTTGCCCAAATAACAGTGTCTTTTGTCATATAGAAACTTTTCATTTTCATGAGGTTCAATTTATTAATTGTTGATTTTAATGCCTGTGCTAATGGTGTTTTGCTCAGAAAATCTTTTCCTGTGCTAATAAGTTCAAGGCTACTCCCTACTTTCTCTTCTGTCAGGTTCAGTGTATATGGCTTTATGTTGAGGTCTTTGATCTGTATGGCTGCCAATCAGTTTGACCAGCACCATTTGTTGAAGGATGCTGGCTTTTTCCAGTGTATATTTCTGTGGTTTTTTTTTAATCAAAAATCAGGTGTTCGTGGGTGTATAGATTTATGTCTGGACTTTCAATTCAATTCCATTGATCAATGTGTTAATTTTGTGGCAATACTATGCTGCTCTTTGGTTGGTCAGTTGGTTTTCAAAACAGGGATTTTCTGTATAGCCCTGCAGTCCTGGAACTTGCGTGATCTACCTATTTCTGCCTCCTGGGAGCTCTGTAATATAATTAGAGATCAGGGGCAAGATCTCCATCAGTTCTTTACTTATTCAGGATTGTTTTAGCTATCGTGTGTGTGTGTGTGTGTGTGTGTGTGTTTCCATATGAAGCTGAAATCCTTTTAAGATTTGTCAAGAATTTTGATAAGGATTGCATTAAATCTGTGGATGGCCATTTGTACTCTATTAATCCTATCAGTCCATGAACATGGGAAGTTTTTCAGTCTTTGGACATCTTCAATTTCTTACCTCAGTGCCTTCAAGTTTTTATCATACAAGTCTTTCGCTTGTATGTATGGTTAGAATTACTCCAAGATTTTTTATATTATTTGAAGCTATTATGTGTGTTGTCCCGATTCTTTCCCTCTGTCTGTCATCTGTATATAGGAATGCTGTTGATTTTCGTGAGTCAATTTTACATCCAGCTACTTTGCTGAAAGTGTTTATCTGCTGTAGGAGTTTCCCAGTGGAATTTTTAAAGTCACTTGTGGTATAGTATCATATAATCTGCAAATAAAGACATTTTGACTTTTTTTCAATTTGTATTGCATGGTCTCTTCCAGTTGTGTTATTGTTGCAGCTAAGTCTTCGGGTGCTGTGTTAACTAGGTATGGAGAGACTGGACAACCTTGTCTTTCTATGATTTTAGCAGAATTGCTTTGAGTTTTTCTCCATTTAAGTTGATGTTAACTAAAGGCTTGTAAGTTGCCTTTATCGTATTTAGGTATTCCATTACATCCCTAATCCCTAATCTCTCTAGGAGATTAAAAGTATCAAGAAGGGGTGTTGGATTTTGTCCAAAGGCCTTTTCTTCATCTAATGAGATGAACGTGTGGTTTTTGACTTTCAGTTTGTTTGTATGGTGGATTACATTTATCAATTTATGTATGTTGAACCATCCCTGCATCTCTGGGAAGAAGCCCACTTGATCATGGTAGATAATCTTTTTGATGATTTCTTGGATTCAGCTTATAAGTATTTTTTGAGAATTTTGCATCGATATTCATAAGGGAAATTGGTCTAATTTTCTTTGTTTGATCTTTATGTGTTTTGGGTGTTAGGGCAACTGTGACCTTGTAATATGAATTGGGCACTATTCCTTCTATTTTGTAGACTAATTTAAGGAGTATTGGCATTGACTTTTCCTTGAAAGAAAGGTAGAATTCTGCACTGAACTTTCTTTGGTTGAGAGACTTTTAATGACTGTTTCTATTTCACTAGGAGTTATAGATCTGTTTCAGTTGCTTATCTGTGGTACCTATGAAGAAGATTTTCCATTTCTTTTCCATTTTCCAATTTGGTAGAGTACAGGTTTTTAAAGTATGTCCTTATAATTCTCTGGATTTTCCTCAGTATCTGTTATATCTCCGTCTTCATTTCTGGTATTAATAATTTGAATCTTTTCTCACCACCTTTTAGTTAATTTAAATAAAAGTTTATCAATCTTATTTTTTCTAGAAGAACCAACACTTCATTTTATTGAAACTTTGTATTTTGTTTATTTATTTCTGTTTCATTGATTTTAGCCCTGAGTTTGACCATTTCTTGCCATCTATTCCTTTTGGATGTGATTTCTTCTTTCTGTTCTAGAGCTTTCAGGTGTGCTGTTATTTTACTACTATGAGATCTTGCCAATGTTTTTATGTAGATACTTATTACTATGAACTTGCCTCTTAGAACTGACTTCATTGTGTCCCATAAGTTTGTTTTGTTTTGTTTGCTTTTTTGAAACAGGCTTTCTCTGTGTAGCTCTGGCTGTCCTGGAACTCACTCTATAGATGAGGCTGGCCTCGAACTTACAGAGATCCACATGCCTCTACCTCATGAGTGTTGGGGTTAAAGGCATGTGCCACCACTGCCCTGTTTGTCCCATAAGTTTAAATTGTTGTGTTTTCATTTTCGTTTGATTCTAGGAAGTCCTTAATTTTCTTTTCTTAGTTTCCATCTTGACTCATTTTTCATCCAATAGTAAGTGGTTCCGTTTCTGTAAGTTCGTAAGCTTTCTGTTGTTTCTGTTGCTGTTGATGTCCAGCTTCGCTCCTTGGTCAGATAGAACTCAAGGGTGGAAACGGAGACTGCACTTTTTGTTTCCCAGCCGCCCAGACCCGAATAACCACACAGAAACTATATTAATTACAATACTGTTTGACCAAAGGCTCAAGTGTATTTCTAGCTAGCTCTTACATCTTACCCAATTCTATTATTTCATATTTTACCACGAGGTAAAATATGAAGATATTTCATATTTATGGTTAATTCACGTCTTGTTTCTTGAGGCTACATGGTGTCTGCCTGACTCTGCCTTTTTTTTCTCCCCTGCATTCAGTTTAGTTTTCCTGCCTGGCTGTATTCTGCCCTGCCATAGGCCAAAGCAGCTTCTTTATTAACTGGTGGTAATAAAACATATTCATAGCATACAGAGGGGAATCCCACATCACAAGGAGTTATTTCAGTTTTCTTGTATTTGTTGAGACTTGCTTTGTGTTTAAGTATGTGCTCAAATTTGGAGAAAGTTCCATGAGTTACTAATATGAAGGTATGTTCTTTTGGGTTTGAGTTAAATGTTCTGTATCTTTTAGATCTGTTTGGTTTATAATGGGGTTAACTCCATCATTTCTCTCAAAGTTTTGTCTGGATGACCTGTCCATTGTTGAGAGTGGAATGTTGAAGTTCCTGCTATTAGTGTGTGAGGGGCTGTGATTTAAGCTGTTGTTGTATTTTCTTTTACTCTAGCCCCACATTGGAACGCCAGAATGTAGTTGGTTGTTTTGTGCTCTTTTGGCTTTGGGGGGCCTTCCACCCAGCTCCCAAATAAATCACAGAGTCTTACTGTTTCTTATGAACGCCTGACCTTAGCTTGGCTTATTTCTAGCCAGCTTTATCTTAACTTAAATTATCTCATTTATCTTTTGCCTCTGGACTTTTTTATTATTTATTTATTTATTATGTATACAATATTCTGTCTGTGTGTATG
>LOEQ01000737.1:304078-321386 GCA_001685075.1 Bramus lutescens | reverse complement strand
TTTGGAAGAACAGGCAATGCTCTTAACCTCTGAGCCATCTCTCCAGCCCTGCCTCTGGACTTTTACCTTTCTTTATTTCTGTGTATCTTACTTTGACTCTTGTTCCATGACTGGCTCCTGATGTCCTCTCTCAGTCTCTCTTGCTCCTGCTGCTGCTTCCCAGATTTCTCCTCCTATTTATCCTCTCTGCCTGCCAGCCCAGCCTATCCTTTCTTCTACCTCCCTATTGGCCTCCGGCTCTTCATTAGCCCATCAGGTGTTTTAGACGGGCAAAGAATCACACTTCACAGAGTTAAACAAATGCAATGCAAACAAAAGCAACACATCTTTACATCATTAAACAAATGGTTCACAGCATAAACCAGTGTAACACACCTTAAAATAATATCTCACAACAAGCTGTATTCTTGTTTCTTTCACAAACCTGAGTGCCCTTGTGTGTGTTCAGTATCCTCTTGGTGGATTTTTCCTTTAATGAGTCTATACTGTCCTTCACTATCTCTTCTGATTAATTTTTGTTTGAAGCCTATTATGTCAGATAAGAAAATGGCTACACCAGCTTGCTTCTTGGATCTATTTGCTTGGAATATTCTTTTTTATCCTTTCACCCTGAGGTTATGTCTGTCCTGATTTTAATATTTTAAAATGTACCTCTAAAGGACAAAGTGCTTTCATTTTTAATGACTGTAAATGCTATATTAATTTATTATTAGTTTTAAATAAAGGCCCTTGGCTTTATTAAAGAATCCAGCTAGGTTCAAATTTACGCTTGTTTAAGCTTTTGTTTTGTTTTGTTTTGTTTTGTTTTCTGTTTGTAAGTTCATTCACAGCCTTTTGAAAGTTGTTTTTTTGTAAGCAACCAAATATATTTTAAAGAAACTAATTTTTCAATTTCCACTCTAGAGTTTGCCAAGTGTATCTCAGTAATGCAATTGAAGATGCTTCCTGTCCTCTGCCTTTCCAGTTGGAATTGGATTTAGAACCAAGTCTACATGGCCACAGGAGCTGTTTCGAATCTAAGGTTGAATTAATTATAATTAAATCAAATTAACTTATTTGTTACGGTACAGTGCCCTCATTTCAAATGACCAATGTCCTCCACATGTGCCAAATGGCTACTGAGTGAGGTAGTGTGTCTGTGGTGTGTGTTCATCTTTGTAGAAAGTTCCATGGCATAGCTCTGTTAAATAAAGGCTTGCTCCAATTCACTCTCCTTTTGGGGTGTGTTCATCTCCTGGGAGACGGGCAGTGTCCCCATGCCTCCTTTCTTTCTGACTTTCATGGCTAATGCCCAAGTTCCTTATGTCATTAAAGGGTACAGAACGCTGACCATGTTCTAAAGTCACTTGTCACTGGCATGATCCCCGAACACTTGGCTGCTGCCTTACCTTCCATAGGCCATGTCGTTTCTCAGAAGTGCTGGGAAGTGAAGATACAGCAGAGCTCGTGTGCGGGTTAAAGGGGCAGAGGTTACAGCTGAAAATGAGCCTCAGGTGCGTGACTCCTTAGGCAAGGGTAAGGGATCGGATTGTATGCGAAAGGAAGGAGGATGCTGCGGTTGTACCTTGTTCTTTGCTGGCCATCTGCTTGCCCCTTTCCTCTTCTTAATAATGCCCTTGGTGTGTTTAGAAAATTAACACGTCACCCTCAGCCTGGGACCTTCTTTCCATTCATTTTCTTGTGAGAAACTTGCCATGGAACTCCAACAGCTGTCAGCAGAAAGACAGGACTGGCATTCTGTCTTCCTGTGAGTGTGACGTCTGGAACCGCTGCAGCTGCTTTGTTAGGCTGAGGAAGACAGCAGCGTGCGGCCAGCAGGATTAGCGCCAGGAAGCTAGATCTCTGAACCAAATCTTGTCTGGAGTCCAGCCTGCCTCTCCTTTTTCTGAATTAACTTTATTAAGGTAAAATTTGCATGCAGTAACATGTGCTCATCTTGACAGGACATTTTGGTGAATTTTGCTAACATAAATGCACACGTGACACTTCCCAAAATACAGGAACCACGTGATCATCTCAGACTGTTCTTTCCTTGCTTCCACAGGTCAGTTACCCTCTCTACCAACTGTAGACACTACTGATCTTTCCTGTCTCTCTGTGAAATGTTTCTGTAACTGGATTTCATGGATAAAGTCCCACTTCCAGCAGCCCCAACAGACAAGGCTGGGCCNCGCATGCCTGTACCCTAACTAAAGAGAAGAGGAATGACAAAAAGGCAGGAAATGCAGTTGATGCACCGAGAAGAGACACAAAGGGTCCAGGACCTCCGTACACCTTTGGGGTGCTGACATGAGCTTTGGTTTTAAGTGAAGGAAGGATTAGGACGAGGACAAGAAGGCACAGACCGCATCTGGATGAGACGTAGCTGTCTACCCAGGATGGGGTCTGGAGGCCTTCATTACTGTGGGTGTGCATGGTAGTGTAAGGAAGCAGGGGAGCAGCCTGGCTGTGTGAGGTGACCGCTTCTGCTCCACCTGCTGGGGTGCTGGGATCCAGAGTGACTAGCAGGCCTCATGCCTTCAGCCTGGAAGGAGGGTTACAGGTTGGCAGATGTCCTGCTATGATTCCCGGCTGGTGCAGACTTGAAGCAGACACACAGCAAAGGCGGGGCTTTAGGGCATGAAGGAGGACTTGGTGCTGACTGCTGTTTCATAAAGAATTTCTGAGTGCTTGTCCCTTCTAGACATTTCCTGGCTTTTTTTAGATTTGTTCGCTTGTTTAATGTTTTCATTTCCCTTCCATAGGTGTGTGTTTGGTAGTGCATATTCATCGTGAAAAGAAACTTTCCTAAAAGGTTGTGCAATTTTGTGCTCTCACTAGCAATTTATAAAAACATTATTTTTATTATAATTTTATTAAGTAATGAATTTATCTATTTGGGTTGTGTGCGTGTATGCGTATGCACATGCATTCTGTGACACCTGTAGAGTCCAGAAGACAACTTGCAGGAGGCAGTTTTCTCTTTCTACCATGTGGGAGTCCAGGGATAAAACTCAGGTCGTCGGGGCTGGTGGCAAGCTTGCTTATCTAACACTGAACCATTGGGGCGGTTCCAAAGAAGTTTCTGGAGAGGGATAGGAGTGGTAACCATGAGTAAAGCACTCAGTCAGCCCCACTGCGCTGTGCACGTTCTAATTGCTGGTAATACCCGGGCGATCGTCTGCAATACTCCGCCTGAGAGCTTTTCCACACCTGAAAGAACTTCTTTAATTGGGTGAACTAGAAGTGTAACTTCTGTGTTGTAGCAAGGCTTGATCTGTCCACTTGGGAAGACTCACAGTACACACATGCAGATTAGTCTAAGGCAGGATCCTGATGGCCTTGATGCACATTCGGGGAGGTGGGTAATTGTTTTTGCAAGGTTTCTGACTATCATGCTCTTAATATTACTGCTACATCTCAATCCTAGTTTGTTCCCTCGGCCTAACAAGATTTCCCCACCCTGCTGGGATGTTCCTGGTCCAGGAGGTCTCCAGGCAGAAAGCCTGTGCAGTAACAGAACCCACCTTGTTGTCCCTTTGGTCCCTGCAGTCGTCGCCTTACATCACAGACTGCCATCTAGACCTGAGTTTTAGTCACCGTTACCCCAGCTTTTTTCCGCGGAGACTTGGTGGATTATTCCAGTTCTTGTCATGACCTGTAGGGGGAGTCTTATGTGCCAGTTTCTTATTTTCACTTATTTCCTGGTGTGTGTGTGTGTGTGTGTGTGTGTGTGTGTGTGTGTGTGCTCATTTCAAATCCCAACCCTTCACCGGTTTTTCCCATAGTTATTTTTCTTTTTACTGTCCAGAATTTTCCAAATAGATGCGCATTTACATAATCTACAGATACAGGTTGACATTTCCTTTGCAATTCTCAGTGTCTGTGAATTACCAGTTGAATTGCCTGATATGGGAACTAGAGTGTGTACACCATGCCCGACTCTTGCTTTTGGCAGAAAGTCCCTAACATTTCCCTCTATGAGTAGGACATTTGCATTCTTTGCTTTTATTTCATGTAGTTTTGGGTAATTTTCTCAAGAGACTGCCAGCCCTTTTGGGGCCAGGACTTGGCCTAACTCTTATTCCTATGTCACATGTTCTTTATTTGAGCAGCTAGAGAAAGACTGCTTATCCCTATTTATGCCATGTTCTGTGCATGGAAAAATAGCAGAACCCAGCTTTACACCATTGCTGCCCGTGACTCTTCTCCCAAGTCCTCCCCTCCCAAGAGTAGGACCTAGTGGAGATTTGTAAATGCTCCCCAGCGAACACAAACGGGCTGCATTTTCAGCAGTGTGTTAAACGTCATAGAAGCCCACTGCAGATTGGCCTGACCCGGTGCAGGGAATCAAAGTCACCTCCATCAGCTGTAAAGTACAGCAGGACCTCTGATACGGTTCTAGAGCAAACTCATTACTGCAAATGAAAGGCAGAATGAGAATGTAAATCAGATGAGATTTTACAGGTAGAACCAGTCTAGAGAACTTGGCGAGCCTAACTAGGATTTTAAACTTTTTCTTTAAATATAGTAAAACACAAACTATATTGGTTTGCTTGTTTTTGCAAGTGTGTGTGTGTGTGTGTGTGTGTGTGTGGTTAAGTCTCATAACTAACTGCTCTATATATGGTGGAAAAGAAATTGTAGGACTCCAAGCATGCACTATTATTAGCTGTCAGTCATTAAGGCTGCTTTTCCATCTGGATTGGGGTAGCTGTCTCCAATGGCTTTTAACTCCAAGAGCTAAGCACCATTTCTTTCACAAACAGGAAGTGTATCCATGTCTGGATCCTTTGTTTTCAAGTGCTTTATGCATGGGAGTTGATATAAAGTCTGAGTTCTTCTCTAAAGTAGGCAATATAGAGGTCTTAGTGACTAATGACTGGCGTTCAGGGTTCTACACAGTTACTGCTCTGAGGAGAAAGTTACTAAAACATAAGAAGCTGTGGTTTCTTCATACGTAAAATGACTGTTCAGTGTTAAGGGCTCACTTAATGGATGCTTGCAAGGCATTTAGGAGTTAGCTGGCACATATCTGCCAACCCTTCGGTGTGGTTTTTATTCAAGAGCTTTAGCTCCTGAATGAAAAGAGAACAGAAAGAAACCACCAGATGGAGAGACCATAAATATAAGCATTATTTATAATACCACCACTTTATACAAGTGAACAAGCCAGGCTTTCAAGAAGTCTTCCAATTAATGTCAGTGTCTAAATGCTACAGAGCTGGGGTCGGTTCCCAGCAGTCAGTACTGGAATTTATGCCATCACCACACGTAACTGAGCCTCACACGAGTTCCCTCCTGGTTGTCACAACTCCAGAAGCATACAAAGTTAGGACCATTAATCCTGTCTAGTTTGTGAGGTGGGAACCATTAACCCTTCTTAGTATTTAATTAGTGAAATGAAGACCATTAGCCCCTATAGTATTGAGTTAATGATACTAGAAACAAAATACGTCAGAAGACTTAGGTACCAGTGAAGTTTACATTGAAAACCTTTTAAGTGTCACCCACTCCATTGGCTGGCATTTTAACTAGCTGGCTGTTGATGTGTGGTTAGAGAAGTGATGTTTGTTTTGTTACACTGTTTACTTTTTCCAATACTTGCTACCAGTAAGGCTAGCATTCCATGAGACTCTGTAGAGACTGCATGTGTGCTGCTGGCACAGTAAAAAAGGTAGTGTGTGTGTGTGTGTGTGTGTGTGTGTGTGTGCGCGCGCGTGCGCGTGAGCGTATCTGTGGTGTTCATTTCCTGACGTGGGAGGACCCAGAACTGTTTCCTTTGGGTTGTCACTAATAACATGGAAGTTTAAGTGATGCATTTGTTAAAATATTTTTGATAGCAGGACACCTAAATTAAGTTATCTGGTTCAGCTGATGTGAGTCAGAAACATCTGAGGTAATAACAACAAAATGTTCAGTTTGAACAGAGATATCATTTTTTTTACTTCTGGAAAGGACTGTGTTCACGCAGGAATGAGTATATGGAAAAGAAGCAGTACCGGTTTTTCTGTTTGAGGGTGTTAGTGCTTTCTGATAGCATGATGCTTCTCTGAAATCTGATGTTTTCAGCACTGAACAATGCCACATACTGTTCACCTAGAACGAAAGGCGATAACAACATTTGCTCACTTGTCTTTCGGTATTTTACATAGCATGAATACCATTTTTTAAAGAAATCCGTGCCTATATATGGTAAATTCGGTCCTTGTTTAAATGTACAGAGCATGCCTGTCTAGCCCCTGTTCCTGGAGTTTACAGTTTTACATACTGTAGCCCTGTCAGAGTTTGTGTAGATGTGCACGCACATGTATGCAGGTAACACATTAGCCTGCACGCCAGGTGGTGGAGCTGGTGTTGGACGTTTGGCCACCTCATTTGAAATCCACACTGTGCTACTTTTCTTCCTTCAGCCTGTTCGTGTTTACTGCTCTGGAAAAAGACTTCATGTAACGTAGGTCTAGCAGTAAAATCCAGTGTTCTATAATCCTTTAAGGATATCAGAAGCACGGCTGTAATTTGAAGATGTGCCTAAGCCCACACCATGGTGCTGCTCCAATTACACAGCTTTCACTTGGGTTCCTCTGGTTGGAGTACGAAGTTTTGGGCAGTGGACACTGCCCTTTGACAAACTGTGGTTGCTTAGCAAATGCGTTTCTTTTGTTTCTTCTCCCATTAAAATGAGTAATGTGTGTGGTGAGGAAGTGGACAGGATCTTTTCTAATGGTTCTAGCTTTCCACATGTATGATTTGCTTTGCTGGGCAAAATAAATGGTGCTCATGTGCTATTAAAACACAGTGATTAAAGTAAGCGTAGTCAGGCTTGCTCTTGTATTTAATGTCTTACTCCCCTGCTTTTCTCGTTCTGTTGCATTGTTTCTAACCGAGGGGCGGAAGCAGTTCCTCTCATTTGAGAACACAGCTGCTGGAGTTGTTTCATTCTGCAGTAGTAGTTCTGTGCTTTGCCCAGTTGGAAAAAAAAATGAACAACTGTTCAGTGTTATGTGTCAGGACATGGCTTCATCTTAGGAATCATGACAGCTCTTATGTATTCATCTGTCAATGTTTTGAGCATCTGCTCTTCTGATCTAGGATATGTTAAAAAATGGTTGCCAAGGTTGCCAAATAAACAGACTCTCTTCTAACACCTCTTAATGAGGTGTAGGGATGGATGCTGGGCAATGATCCATAATCCTGGAAGTGTAGTGTATGAGGTGGGATGTTGGGCGATGATCCCTAATCCTAGAGTGTAGTGTATGAGGTGGGATGTTGGGCGATGATCCCCAATCCTGGAGTGTAGTGTATGAGGTGGGATGTTGGGCGATGATCCCCAATCCTGGAGTGTAGTGTATGAGGTGGGATGTTGGGCGATGATCCCTAATCCTGGAGTGTAGTGTATGAGGTGGGATGTTGGGCAATGATCCCTAACCTGGAAGTGTGGCACTCAGAAAACGAAGGTTGTTGGTACAGTCTTGCAGTTTTGTTTTCTCCATGTTCAGTCTGAATTCTGTTTCCACATCCTACGTTTTACTCAACTGGTTTCAAGAAAGAGCTGGGGATGGCTTAGTGGTAGAGTGTTTTCCCTGCAAGCGCAGGATCCAGGATTTGTCTCCAGACAAGCAACAGTGTTGGGGAGGATGATATTTGATGGAAAATGATTTATAATAAAGTGAAAATGTCTCCTACAAATGAATACCTGAAGGGACTCCATGTGCTCTAATCTGAGGGAGCGGACACCTTAGTAGGTGGCGGTGGCACTTGGCAAGTTCCTTCCGCTTCTGTGGAAGAAAGTATAGAGTCTGTGGCTTCCAGAGTGAGAAATAATTGTCCCTTCTCTTAAAACTATTAAAACCACGAGAAAAAGGTTGAAAGATATTCAAGACAATGGAAGACCTTTGTTAAAGTCGAGCCCGGGGCATCATGGGACAGGCTCTGAACAGTGTGCCTTAACTCCTATCTCCTCTCTAGTCAGCTCGGTTCCTGCTGATCTGTAGCTGATGGCTCCTGCTGCTGCATTCGGCTCTCGAGCTGGGAGATCTCTACATTGCACTGTATTGTAATTTCCAAAATGTCCTGTCTTACTCTTTTTTGTATATAGTTATAAAAATTGAGTTTCTGATAATTGAAAGTCATTCTGTATAGTTTTCTCTTAAGAATGTGAATTTTTTTCTATGAGTTTTACCTTGGAAATTAGTTTATTTATTATGTTTAATTTTAGGAAATGGGGCTCTTGCAGAACTTTCTGAAAATGTGCATATTTCAGGAGTGTCAACTGGTAAGTCATCTTTTGTAATGTATAAATTTCATGCATGACTTATATGGTAAATATTGAAAGCCACCTGGTATCTTATGAAGTGATATTTGGCTATAAAAATTATTGCTGCTTTCACAGCATGTAATAAGGAAGGAAGGAACTGGGACATGGAGAAATTCTCATAAGATAAAGTGATATTGCATGCCTGAGGGTTGGTTATACTTTTCCAAACAGACTATGTAATTATTTTCATGTGAAAGTTAAACCAAGAGAAAAGTCAGCTCAAGTAGAATTAGATATTTTCTCTCCATGCAAACTGTGTAAAATGAAATTAATTTTGAATGTTATCTTTAGAATTTACAGCCTTAGAAATGAAGTGCCTGGTTAGATGTTTTAGGTGAGATAGAGCGATGCTCCACAAGAACCTGCTTACTTGCGTTCACAGTTGTTGCACAGAGGCAACCCGTTAGCATCCTTGGCTCTGTGGAACCAGAAGTCAGTGAGAGGAGCAGAGTCTTCACCCACCTAAGCTATAGCTCCATGACCACAGGCCATGGTGGCACAGCTGTCATTTGTGCATGACTTCCAGCATGTTACTGCATTTGCTCCATTAACTGTAGTTACCAACATATCAAAAAACATTTTTTCACGTGTGGAAATAGTTTACTATTAATAATTACTAATAATTCTTCATTTCCCTCTATTATTGATAAGATTTGGGTAGTTAAAAGTCACACCACAATATCAGTCTACTGAGTTTCTATTATAAATTTTACAGTTCTTTTGTTTTTTTTTTTCTTCCATAAAGCAGAATTGGAAGTTTGTTGTTGGTTTTGTGTCTCTGACTTTGTATTCAGGACGTTAGTGCCCCTACCATGCGCTCTGGTCAGTCTTTGTCCTCACTAAACACTCAAACACACCTGGTCTCCAGAAATCAAAGTCGTCTTCTTCGTTCTTTCATATTTTTTCACTTTTTCACAGGCATTTAATTGTGTATCGATTTTATACCTCAAAAAAAACCAAGGTTTTTAAATTTTATCTTATTTCTATCTATATGAGTTTGGCACACATGGGGAGGTCAGAGAATAGCTTCCACAGTGGGCTGCAGGTGGAAACCAAGCACTTCCCCCCCCATTTTAATAGTAAATAAGAATTGTGATTTCATTGCCAACTCACAATAGGAAATAGTATGTTTACAAATATTTTTATTTCTACAATCAAAGGCTTGTTGTCTAGTTCAGAAGTTTTTCAAAACTTATCTCAGGACTCCTTTCAAATGTTGGTTCTTTCAGCCTGCCGTAGCAGTTTAAGTTAAATAGATGGTTTAAGAAACAGCAGTTTCCTCAAAGTTCTGTGTAGACAGAAGTTTCTGTCCCACCCAGTCCCACAACCATTCAGTCCCAAATAAACACAGACAAGCTTATATTAATTATAAACTGTTTGGCCTATTGCTCAGGCTTAGTACTAACTAACTGTTACAATTTTACCCATATATGTATATGTATGTAGCCACATAGTTTGGTACCGTTATCTATATGTACCTTATCTCTATGTAGCCTCATGGTTTGGTACCTTTTCTCAGTAAGGCATTCTCATCTTGCTTCCTCTGCATCAGGCTTTCAACTGTGTCTCTTCCTTTTCTCTTCCCACAATTCTCTTAGTCGGGTCACCTCACCTATACTTCCTGCCTGGCTTCTGGCCAATCAGCATTTTATTAAACCAATATGCATGACAATTCTTTACAGTGTACAAGAGCATTATCCCACAGCAGGTCTCGAAGTTAGGCGCTAGCGGGGTTCATTCCTGATGTAGCCCCTCCTGCCACTGGGATGGAGCATCTCCCTGTGGGCTCACTGACTCTTTAAGAATACTTAGTGGAAAAAATAAAGTCTCTCTTCCTTTATAAGGACACTTACTATAGTGCTGTAGTGACCGCTCAGCTCCATTCCAATGAAAGTCTTGAACACACAGACTATAGCTCCTTTAGTGTCAGTAACTCCAAGCTTTGGTTATCAGGACCCTCAGATCTTAGTATTACAAGTCCTTGATAGTTTGTGTGGCAAACTTTTCCTGGGCAGACACAACACACACACGCATAGTCTACCTAGTCATCCCAGATAGCGAGCCCACAACAGACCACCAAAGACTAGGTTGGTAAGCCATTGAGTTTTATTGGGATCGCTTTCAAGGATATGAGTGAGGGGTTATTTAGAGGAGCACAAATGACTCAAAGAGTGACAGCTCACAAAGTCTGGGATCCTGGAGCACAGTCTGCAGGCAGCTCAGTGGCTGGAGGGTTTCCTTTCGAGGTGTTCTGTTGGTCTAAACCTCCTGCAAGCAGCTGGACTGGTTTCTGTCTCTGCAGCAGCTGATCTGCTGTCTTCTTTGCAGATTGGCTCGTCTGAGAGCTTTCTTACTTGTCTGAGAGCACCCCTCAGCTGTCATTATTATTATTATTGGGAGAGACAGGCCTAGTAAATGCTGTCAGTTTCCGGAACTTCCTGAAGCTAATTGTGTTGTTCACCTTCCATCTTAAAGAGCTTTCCTACAGGATGGAATGTTACAGCAAGGGATGAAGTTGCTGGACAACAGATAGTTCCGGGACTCCTCCAGTTGACTGGGTCTGGCCTCTCCTCTGTGGTCTTGGCTCTCTACATTCTGTCCCATTGCTCCCTGGAGTCTCAGGCTCCTGCTTGTGCTTGGGCCCGAGGCTGATAGTCTTGGGAGTTGTTTCTTTGTAAAAACCAGCTCGGCCAGCATTCCCTTGATAAAGACCACAGACAGATCATAAAACTGTGAATGAGTTTGTTAGAGTGAAGGAGGCGGCAGTACCAGGAGGAACAGGGCACAGGATGGGCAGAGGCTCTGGAGAGAGCAAGAGCTTGCTGCTTATGTAACCAGATAGACATAGCTGTTGTGAACGGAGGAAGTGTTCAGGTAGACCTGCTTTGAGGAGGTCAGAGGCTGTGTGTAAGTAGCCATGGGCAGGGTCATTCAAGGGTCTTGTCATTGGAATGGTCACAGCCAGGTGTTCTAAAGCAAAGCAGTGGCCATGACAACTGCAGGGTTCCCAAGGCTATGGTCATTCTCCTTAGGCATCAGTGGTTGGTCTGGTCACCACCTGTCATCATCTGCTGGCTCCAGCTTCCCCCAGCTGTGGGAAGGTCATCAAAAGAGCATAAAGAGCCATGAAGGAGGCAACTGCCGTGGCCCTGGTGAAGATGGCAGAACTGATGATGCACTGTGGGTACCATTCTGATAAACCTTCAGGAGCAAAAGCAGTATCATCCCCAGTCCCCTGGACTCGGGAGCCATGGAGACAAAGCTTGTTCTCAGGAGGCCTTTACCATGTCTGGCTTGCCTGGTTTGAATTTCTTCAGAGTTAATCCCTGCCCTGCCCCTAGTGGAAGTCAGGTCCTCTGGCATCCTTCAGTGGGTGAATGCCCTTGCCACCAAGTTCAGTCCTTAGCTCCCACATGGTGAAGGGAGGGAACAGCTCCTCCTGCATGTGTCCTTCCTCTGAGCTCTACACAGGCTCTTCGGTTCGCATGCCCCCCATGCACAAAACAAGTAAATGTGAAAAAAGTCCTCAAATATTGGGAGCAGGTCCCTGGAATATGAGTTCTAAGGGGGGAATGAATTTATTTCATAACAAGAAATTTGGAGAATTGGTATCTTCTGAATAGAAACAGAGGAGGAATGGATGGGGTGCAAAGGAGAGATGGAGTTGGGACTGGGAGGGGAGGAAGGAGGAGAAACAGAAGTCAGGTTGTAAAGATAAATAAATAAAATACATATTTAAAACAAGAATTGAGGTCTTGTTAGCAGTTCTGAGGGTTAGGCCAGGGCCTTGAGCGTGGCAGGCGAGTGTCTTTCCTACCGCTCAACCTCACCTCTAACTCTTATTACTGCTGTTGTCGAGTGGGCAAATGGGCACTGAAGACAGGGGCTCTGTCGCCCACACTTTCTTCCAAGTAGCTGTGGCTAGCTGACTAATCCTCCTGCCTCCACCTTTCAAATGCTGAGATGATGAGATTATTGGTCTGTGCCACTCCCCCTTTTTGTTGTTTTTGAGACGGGGTCTTACTGTGTAGCCCAGGTTGTCCTACATTCTTATCCTCCTGCCTTGCGAGGCTAGTATTGGAATCACTGGTTAACAGCACCATGCCCAGTAAGAGTTGGTGTGTTTGATCACTACCAGTATTTACTGTATTAAAAATTAAAGCTGAGAAGTTGCCTTAAAATCTACAAGTTTGATTTACAATAACGAGTTTATTACAACCTTGTGACTATAGCAGAGTTTTATTAAAGTAGACTTTTCAAGACAAAAGTGTCAACAGTATTGTTGTTTTATAATATTGTAAAGCCTTTATTGATGGATTTAAAGTAGCTAGGTTCTCAACATCTGTTTCTGCATTCAGTCTTTTCAAACATAAGGTTTTATTTGATACGTGAAAATAATCTAATTGATATGTAACTAAAAACGTAAAGGAGTATTTTAACAATCTTTTTTCAGACAACTGTTACAAAAATCCAACAGATGATAGCTTCCCAAGGTTAGCCACAGTTGGAATCTGAATTCATGTGTGAGCTTTCTGTGCTCTGTGACACTGCAATCTGTTTGGCTTTGGCCTCTGAGTGCATTTTCATTACCATGTATGATTCTATAGTATATCAGTCACTTAGTACTGTTTGCTGAGTTGTAAGGATTAATATGGAATGTGAAAAGCCACAGAAATTTGGACATATCCAGTATCAAATTGTAAGTTTATTATCAATGCATCAGGACTGAATTATACTTCTTACTTTCGTCTGTTTTCTTGAGATCAGGGCTACTGGTCTCTTGCTTAGTATTGCCTTTGCTCTTAGTAAATTCCTGTTAGAGAAACATCAGCAGACAGTCACGCTTTAAAAGGAGTCAGATGTGTTCTCTCTGTAAGCCTTTCCCCACTTAGGAATTGCAGACACGTGTAGACGGACTTATTGTTTGCCGGGCTGCCATAGCACAGCACCACAGACTAAACAACATAATGTGTTTTCTCCTGAGCCTGCAGGCTAAAAGCCCACAATCAAGATGTGGCAAGAATAGTTTCTTCTGCATTCTCTCTGTGGCATTTAGATGTCATCTTCCTACATCCTGCCCTGGAATCTGTCCTAATGTCTTCTGAAGTTACATCATAATATCCCACCCATGTGACCTCATTTTAACTTAATTACCTCATCAAAGAGTCTCCATGTAATTACAGTGACTCTCTGAAGTACTAGCATTGGGACCTTAAAAAATGAATTTTGAGGACAATACAGTTCATCCCCTAACAATGTATATTTTAATTATGTGGATTTATACATCAATAAAATACTCCATTTCAGAAGACAGCAAAACCTTATTGATGTGGAATATTTTTTCTGAAGGTTAGTCTCATAAATATTATTTTTCTATGAAGAACAGCATGTAAGACCCATCCCTAGTATACATTAAAGAGGATAAATGGGTGCTTTTTCAAAAGCTTTGCCCAGTGAGGGAAACTGTGTGTGCATTGTTATCCCTTGTGTGAAGTGTTTCCGGTTTGGAATGTTTAGGGACTGGACTATTCATCATGTAGTCTATTAATTAGACATCTCAAACATCTGAAATCCAGAATGCTTCAAATCTATAATGGCAACAACAAAACCTTTAATATTTTAGAGCATTTTTGGATTTATATTTGGAGATTAGTAAAACACATGCTGTAAAAGTTTTGGAAATCCTGGCATCCCGCAGAATTAGGTCCCTGCAGTGCTGGTCCCAGGCTGAGATGTCTCGCCTGAGCAGACTCTAAGGCGAGCATGTTTTCCCTTGAAGAATCAAAGATCGGGTGTCTGTGGTGCTGCCTGCTCTGCCCTTGGCCTTCACCTTAATTTTTTCTATTCTGTTTAGTTCTGCAGCCCCTGTCCCAGCTGTCCACACTGTAAATTGACTGAAGGTTTTAAGTTAGGTTCTACTTTATCCAGTTAGTTCACTTTGAAAATGTTTTTTTTTAATTATTTTCCCATGGGAAAAGTCAGGACCATCTTAGGCAAATCAGGGTGCATTGCACCCTGTATGCAGTGACTTTGTTTTACTCTACAATAAAGCACTGGTGTGGACCTTGTGCCCAATAATAGTGGGAGTAAATGTCTTAGTTACTTCTCCACTGACAAAGGGGATTACAGGAAGCCATGGCAGCAGGCAGCGGGAGCTTGAGGCAACCTGGCCAAGGGTGAAAGCATACTCAACCGGCCTCCATCCACTTTTACAGTCAAGGTCCCCTGCCCAGAGAATGGCCCCTCCCACAGTTCAGGTGACTCTTCTCACTTGAGTTCTTGTAAGCTAGATCATGCCCTACAGGCATGTGCAGCCGCCTATCTCCAGGTGATTGTAAGGTTACAGTTAACACAGACCCTCAGAGTAGGGAATGGGTCTCCAGGAACCTACCTAATGGGAGAAATGGGCATGTGCAAAGGGCACCTGTGGTGTGTCCCTACCGTGCGAGACCTTGTGCTGAGTCATAGCGTATTAGCCAGATTTACAGAAGGCCCAGAGATGATGTCTGGTGGAGACGGAGTGACTTGGCCGAGAGAGTCGCAGGGCGCGCTTAGTTGTGTTCTTCGGTCTATTCCTGAGGGGGTGTCAATGTGTGGCTGGTGGTACCGTCTTGGTCCCCACGCTTGCAGCGTTTGTTTCTAACAGATTATTCCTTTCCGTCATTTTCTTCCTCTGAAAACTTGCAAGAGATATAAATTTGGCCTTTGCTCATTTTATGACTACAAGTTGACATAAGAGATATTAAATTATAAAGTCTGGTGACTAAATATGATAAAAGTATTAGATATCATATTTTTATATTTTTCCTCTTAATTTAGAACTACTTATCTTTTTGCTTTTTCATTTTTTAAAGTTTAATGAAAGTGCAATTAATGAATTAAATAGTATTTTTGAAAAACACCCTGATTTAGAAGCAATCAAAAGTAAGAAAAGAATAATCAACTATTAGTTGTTTGATTCAGGTCAATATTATAAGTTATAGTAAAATTTAGTTTAAATAAAATACATCGTTAAAAATCAAATATACTTGTTTACCGTGTTCAAAAGTCTTGTTATAATCAACCTGACGTAAAACGTGGCCCCTTCTATGAAATAAAGACACTATATTTTGGCTGTTTTAAAAAAAAATAAAGAAAATCACGTATGGGTTGAATAGATGACTCAGGTTAAGAACACAGACTGCTCTTCCAGAGGTTCTGAGTTCAACTCCCACAAGCACGGGGTGACTCCCAACCATCTCTAGTCGGATCTGGTGCCCTCTTCTGGCCTGCACGTACACATGCAGAGTGCTCACATATAAAATATAAATAAATTAACTAGATTCTTTAAAAGAGAAAGAAAATCACCTGTTCTCCTTAGCCTCTAGCATATTGCACTGAGAAGAGAACGAAAGCATTTCCCTCTCTGGGGTCACTGAACCAAGAACAAGTCCAAATGTGAATTCTACCTTACCTTCTCTGTGTTCTGAGTCTGCGCCTGCCTGAAAGCTTGTGAATCATGTCGGTCTGTCGCTGTGTCTGTTCATGTGTCTGTCTCTGTGTCACTGTGTCTGTCCCTAGCAAAGGGCCTCCTCTGTATTTACTGAACAGCACAGAAAGCTAAGGAAAGACCCCATGAATCACATGGAGAAGAAGCAGGGAACACTACAGAAATCTGTGATAACATTACAAGGGATTAAGTCACTTACTGATCCAGATGGCGAAATCATAGTTTATTCACCAGTATCCAGCATTCGTGGTGATGATCCCTTCAGCATCTCTGATACTTTCCGCAAATAGCATGTAGGCATTGCTCTGGGCCGGGCCTGGGAGAGCACATAATCTAAGACTGCAGCTATGCATTCGCTGTCAAAGCTAATTTCACGGGAACTCCAAGGCAACTGAGGTGGACTGCTGCATTATTCTCTTAAAAGCAACTTAAACAGGCAAGCTGAGCACACAGCAGACTAGCAGTCTTAAGTGAGCTCAGGATGTGTTGATAACTCTATGAGGTCCAGCAAAAGTTCAGTCTCTTGAGATGTAAGATGGTTTTGTCATGATGTCACATGCCCCAGTACATGTGGGACTTTGATATATATCATCTGTGTCTTTTCTGTGCTTACCTTAAAAATACATTTTCATTTGAATTATAGCTGATCTTAGTTTAAAGTTTATAGACTACTTGTTACTTTTCTTTGTGTTTATGTCCATTAGGAGTGCATGAAGTTCCCACCATGCAGGGCTCGCAGTTCATGTCTGGAGCACATCACTGCTTTGTCCAGTGATTTCCCCCAGTGTGGATCGTGCTGCAAAAGATAGGTCTATTATTAGGTAATACATTTTGATATGAGCCTTATGCTTTTATTTCTAAGACTGTACTCATAGTCTGAAATTCTGGTAGAATTGCTGTATCAAAAGGGGTTGCAGCAGCTGGCACAGCTGTGTGCAGCATATGTAAGCATTTACGTTAGGTGTGATCATCATTTCTTGCTTAATATTTTTCCTTCTGCTATTTTTATCAAGTCCTAACCTTTTACTTCCCCTACTCTGTTTTTTAAAGAAGAAATTAATTGTTCCTCCTTTTGATTCCTATCCTAGAGATGTAATGTTGTAAACAGAAAGAGTAAGGTTGACTTCTTTTTATAATTAGACAAAAACTATGTTCATTTTTTAAATTCTGATTGTTAATTAGAACAGATTTTGGAGCTTAATCCTTTTACAGCTGAAAGGGTTTTTGTTTTGTTTTTTCATTTAATTTTAATGTTAGGACTGGCACATCATATTCGATTCAACAGTGTGACAGCTCTGTGTTCCTGCCTTTTAATATCAATAGTCGAATGTTCTAAATGAGGTTAGTTTATCTGGAATCTATTCTACATTTGATATGAAATCTTTTATCAAGCAGAACGAGCTAATAAAAGAATACTGCTTCCAAAATTCTTTAATCCTTGCTGATACTGTTAGGTTTAAAACCTGGGACAAGGGCTGGAGAGATGGCTCAGCAATTAAGAGCATTGCCTGCTCTTCCAAAGG
>LOEQ01000737.1:287222-304019 GCA_001685075.1 Bramus lutescens | reverse complement strand
TCACAACCATCTACAATGAGGTCTGGTGCCCTCTTCTGGCCTGCAGTCATACAAACAATCAGAATACTGTATACATAATAAATAAATAAATATTTAAAAAAAAAAACCTGGGACAAATGGCTTAGGCAACTATTTAACATATCAAGGCAGGCGCTGGCCACTAGCTTCTCCCAGCATCCCTTAGCCTGTACCTGTCACAGGGCCCTCCTGGCTGGCATACCCCTTTCCCTACCCGAAACTTCTTCAGCCCCAGGGCTGGGCTGCCCTTCCCACAGCCGCCCTTCTCTAGATCAGCTATTTGGTTACCTGCCTCTTTCGTCTATTCTTTGGGCCTCCTGGCTGCTGCACCTTGTCCTCCTCTCTCCCCTCTCTCCTCATGCCCCCTCCTCACGCGGCCCAGGGTCATGCCCACTCTGGACTCCTCCAGATGCCGCCGCCCCTGCCCACACTTCTCCCACATATCCTCCTCTACCAAACCTGTGACCAGTCATGTCCCTTTCCTTTTTATTTATTTCTGTCATTCAAGTATTATTAAATAAGTGTGAACTTCAAATAGTTTTTAAGCATTATTTTTTTAATTGCCAGAACTGAGTCTTTCAAAATCACCCTCCTTTGTTGTCGTGTATTTGCATTTTCTAGCTACCTGTTCTGAGGGTTAGAGGTCCATCACACTGCTGATCCCAAAGCCTCTTACAACTGATGCTTCAGTTGTAGCTTTAAAAAAGGGGGGCTGGGGTGTGGACTTAATACTGTCTAAATAGCAGTTGATTCACACATGAGTTAATGATTTATGATGGATGCAGCATTATGGTCATGTGACATGTTTTTAGCCACTGCTTTAATTTTAAATATCATAATGTAGAATTTTACAGTTTCACTGAAGAACATTTAGTCTGATGAAATACTAATTCTAAAGGCTTGTAAGTAAGGAATCTAAAAGAAAATAAAACTTAAATGGCAATTATCTGATAGTGCTATATGGTTCATTTTAATACAGAAAGTTACGAGTGAACAATGGTCTTTGGACCTTTCCTGTAGGGTTTTAATGTTTTACAGTTTTTCAATCAAGTACCTTGATCTTTTGCTGAAGCAACCAAGAAGAATTTCACGGTTTCATTTGACCAGTGCCTTTTATCTGTTTCAAATAAAGACATGAGAAGTTACTATGTTCTTTTTGATAATGAATCCACTAAGATTTTAAGATTAGAGAATATGAAATAGAACTTAATGGGAATCCAGGAAACTCCTTCAGACAGGGAAGTGGGTGGGGATACAGGACCTGTTTTTGAGGAAGGCAGCGCCCACTACTACAGAATGCTCTGAGTTGCCCACCTTCCCGGAGCCTCTGGATGAAGCGCTCCAAGAGGCCATGGTGGAGCTCCCCGTGAGCCTTAGGAAGTGGAGATGCCCCACCTTTTATATTCTATGCTATGTAACTTCATCTTGTTACTACTTTACTATGCAATAATATATTTTATTTTAACATATAATGTAATCGTGTTTTATATATCCTCAACTATCTATTAAATATCTGCTTTAATAAGATTATATGTGTTTTCATGTTACATTATCATATTGAACAGTGAATAAAGAACAGTGGGGTGAGTCCCTGGAGTGCAGTCGAGGCCTGTGCCGTTGAGAGGGTGTGATGCTTTGATGATGGACATGAGGTGTGCAGCGTGCATCCAGGAACACGGCCAGGGCACCGAGTGGGCAGAAAACAAACACGTTCACATATGGAGGATTTCTCTTCTACTCTTATACTTTGAGAATAACTTTTCCAGGCGTGTTGCTCATTAGTTAACTTTAATTGTGCTAAATCTCCTGTGTAGCGCTCTACAAAGCCAGCTGCTTAATGGGTACTTTAGTTTGGACATTTCAGAAGGTTGGTCCTCTTGTGGGACTCCTCACAGTAGGGAACATGCATTAACAGCTTAGGTCGCGAGACAGTGCCCGAGGAGGTGGTGGAGCATAGGGGAGGTGAAGGAAGACAGAGAGAGGCCTTGTGGTCCGCAGCTGCAGCCCGCCCTCAGTGGTGATGGTAGGACCCTGTCCCTTCTCTGGCGTGTCTTGCGGTATCACAGGTTCCTACCATGTTATCCTACCTAAGACCTAGAGTAGTGAGGCCATCATTTGACCATAATTCCAGAAGTGTGAGCCTAAAGAATCTGTTGTCCTTGATAAAACGATTAACTCTAGTACTCTGTTATTCTTACGTGAACCAGCGGCAGGTGGGTGAAGTGGACGTTCGCTACCAGCTTGCTAAAATGGCCCAGGATAAATAAGGGGACTTTTGGTTTTCAGTCTCACGGATAGAATGTGGTGACCAGAACAAAGGAGTGATAGTTTTTATTCACACTCCTTCCTCACTATTATATTCATTTTTGTTTATTACTCTTGAGAAAGGACACAGTGACTTAGATTTGAATGGACAGTGTGTCATAGCTGATGGAAAAAATCATGAACTCTAAGGCCATTGTTTGCCAAGTACTGCTTCCTGCCACTCTCTTCTAGGCTTCCCGCGAAACTCGCCTTAAGCTCCAGAAATGAATAGCTTTCCCCATTCAGGGACTAGGAATAATCACTTGCTCAGCATTTAAATCGCTAGTGTATAAATTAGAAAAATGTAGGTACCGTAACAATAGTTCTTATGCCCTCACAGGGGAAAAAATGCCCTTGTGGCTTTAAAAGCTGAATAAAAAGGCGAGTCTTCCCTGTTCGTCTTATCTTATGCTTCGCCAGCAGTTTCGGAATTATTCCTAGTACTTAGAAACTTCCTAGGGAACGGTTATTTCTTACAGTGTAATTATATTCAGCTTCGTTGCTCTTCTCATACTATATTTTGCCCTATGTCCAGAACCCTTCAGTGTGTTGTGACTATTGGGCATCTGATTTTCCTACCATGTAACATTTTCTTATTCTTTGTCAGGAACATTAATGGTCTTCAAGACCCCAGGAAATCACCTGCTTTGTTTAGAGCTGATGTCCAGGCACAATAATATGGTTCTTGAGGAATGCCACTGAGAGTGACAGGAATGACTGTGTTTATATATCCGTCCTTACATGTCTGCCAATGCAGGAGAATATCCATGTGTGTTAGAAACACTGGGTGCACGATTCTAATCATTGGTGTGAGTGACGAGAGCCTTGTGGGAGACAGAGTACTATATTTTCCCACGTGTACTCATTTTACCTTTAGAATTCCAGTGTAAGATTTCCCACTTTAGACTAGTAAATAACACTGCTAGAATCCTAGTAAACATTTCCACTGAAGGAAATAATTTGGTTTTCTGTGGGGGTGGGGCATTGAACACCAAGGCCTTCTAAACCACCTGCAACAGCTCTGCCACTGAAAGACACTCTCAGCCATTCTGATTTCCCTTTTAAAAGATTATGGTGTGAGTGCAGGTTCCCATGTTCAGAGGCGTCAAGTCCTCTGGAGCCAAAGTCAAGGCAGTCACAAGTCAACTCATGGGCGCAGAGAACCAATACTCTGACAGAACAGGAGCATCTCTCCAACCCCCACTGACTCCTAACTTCTTATGAAGGATTAAGGATGACTTTTGGAGTACTCCTTGTCTCCTCCCTTCCCTTCGGACTGCTCATCCTCAGTGTTGACATTTCCGTGAGGACAGCGCTCTGCTGGGGTACCACGTGACCAGACACTCACTTCAGGAGTCTGGACAGCAGAGGCTCAAGTGAAGATACTAGGTGTGTGTGGCAAAGTGACAAGGTAGAGGAACTGGACCTGAAACCCATCCATCCAGAAGCTTTTGTGCTTCCAGTTCCAGTGCAGGCCCTCCTTCCTTCTCACAGAGGGCCATGCTCCTTCTCACGTGGCACCTCACAGAGGGCAAGATCCTGTCTCCACGAATCCTCAGACTCCAGACTGCACTGAGCTCCTGTCCCTTTGTCCTTATACTCCTCTCTCCACCCAGCCCTGTCGCTCCTGTCTCCACCTCCCTGGTGCTAGGATTAAAGGCCTGTGATCCCAAGTGTTGGGATCACCTTTGTGTGAGCTCTGTTTCTCTTTTAGATAGACTCAGTCTTGTATAGCCCAGGATGGCCTTGAACTCACAGAGATCCATCTGCTTCTGTCTCCCAAGTCCTGGTCTGTATGTCTGGCTGGTATGGCTGCTTTGCCTTCTGATCTTCAGGCAAACTTTATTTATTAAAACAAATAATTTACCACTATAACTTAAAGAAAATTTTGGTTTGATTTTTTCATACAATATTTTTAACATTTTTCTGCCCCGACTCCTAGGATCTCCCCATTTTCCTACCCACCAACTTCTTGTTCTTTTTCTGTCTCTCTCAAAAAAACAAACAACAAAAAATGGAACACACACACACACCAAAAAAATCAAAACAGATGAAGGAAGGATAAATACACAAATGTGGGGTTCATTTTGTGATGACTGGCTACTCCTGGGGCCTGCTCTGGTAGGTAGTTTATATACCCAGTGACACTCCATGGCAATAGCCTATGATGTTTAGGAGAGTCTATGGGATTCCTTCAGCAAGCAGCCCACTAAGATGTAGCCAGTTCTTGGCACTGGAGGATTTACTTTGTGTTCTAAGATATCTAGTTGGGGCATTTGTCTCACCCATTATGTGGTGACTCCATTTAAATTCCTTTCATATATGTATATGTTTTTGGAAGCTTTTCCAGTAGTGTGTTGCCCTGTGGCTTCTCAAAAGGACTAAACTGTTACTGTTCTAAATTGGTAGTGGGTCAGTAGGTATCTGATTTTCATGCTAATTATTAAACAATATGTTATTTTTTTCCACATTCACTGACTTTGGTTTGCACGGTACAATACTTCCCATGTGTTTAATGATTCACATACTTGCACATACCTGTGCATACCTGTGTCTGAAAACCAGAGGTCACCTTGGGTTGTAAACAGATACTGTGCATTCATTTTCTGGCCACCCAGGTCCAAATAATCACACAAAGACTATCTTAATTACATCATTGTTTGGCCAATGGCTCAGGCATATTCCTAGCTAGCTCTTACATCTTAAATTAACCCATTTTCATTCATCTGTGTATTGCTACAAGGCTGTGGCTTACTGGTAAGGTTCTGGCATCCTTCTTCTGCAGCTACATGGAGTCTCCTTGACTCTACCTTCTCTCTCTCTGCTGGAATTTCCCGCCTGGCTTTACTCTGCTAAGCCATTGGCCAAAACAGCTTTATTCATCAACCAATAAAAGCAACACACATACATCCCACATCATCTCCTCTTTTCTTTCTAATTAAAAAGGAAGGTTTTAACTTTAACATAGTAAAATTGCATATACAAAAGTTATCAAGCAAGAATTATAGTTACAATATTTAGTTTATTTACATTTGGCAAATTAAGGAATATACTCTATCATCTATCCTTATCTTGTGAGTCTAAAGTTTTACATCTAATTTATCTTTTATCATAACTAAGGAAAACTCTATAAATATCTAGTCTTCAACTCCATCAAAGACCGCAGAAGGATATAATATTACCTAAGTAAACAGGAAGTACATTGTAAGCAACTTCCAGAACTTTATAATTGTCAGAGACATCTCATTGCCTGGACAGTCACCCAAAGTTCTTTTGCAATGTTGGGGCATCCATCTCAGCCTACAGGCCTATAGTATCCAGCAGATTCCTCCATGAAGCTGGAAATTTGAAAGACTGTTCCACCTATATTGGAAGTTTGTCAGTCACTTTCTTCTGTTTCCTGCAGAATATAAGGCAGACTCTCTCATGAAGCAGAAACCCTGAAGTACTGTCTCACCTTTTGGAAAGTTCAGAAGTCATTTTTCTGTGGGTCCTGCATGTTCTGTTTATACAGCATGCTGTCAAGCAGTCCATGCAAGAGCAGTTTCTTGCCCAAATCACTAGCAAACTCCATAATGACCCTCTTCAATGCCCATCAACCTCTTGAAGTTAATTGATACTGCCAGGAGTAGATGTGTCTCATTGTCATGAAAAGTCTTAAGTTCTTAAAACATTGTAAATGCCATATTCTATATGTCCTTGAAAATTTTAAATACCTATCCATCTGAAATTTATCTCTGTATATCTAGAAAACCTAACATGATTAGAAGTTTGACTATTATAGAAGACTATTAATCTGTTTCTTAACTATACATTATGTTTTTAAATGAGCTTCACAAATACAATACCTTAAGCAAAAGCAGAAATACATATAGACATTGTAATAAAATTTGCATCAATAGACCAAAATCCGTATCCCCCCCTTTTTTTAGAAATTAACTGTGACCATTTTACTACCAACCCTTTTAAAGTGAAAATAAACATTTAAAAACAATCATTTTGGGAATTTGGGCATAGTTTTTTTTCCCAAACTGCTTCCTGCTGTTTATTAGACAAAGTATTTTTAGGGTTCATGGAGACCTTACAGGGGGTCTTGTTCCATCAAACCACATTAGTCTGGAGGGAATCCACAGGTTCCCATCCTCTGGATACAAAAGCAGAACCTCTTTTCCAAAGTAACATATCCTTAGACTCAAATTTGAAATCAAGATACCTTTATATATATATGTTGGTTTAGCTTTGCAGTCCATACAATAAAATGTCTCTTTTATTAGTTAGCTTATTCACAGTCAAAAAATTTGAAGAAAATACAATAAATAATATACATAATCCAAACATTCTGTGTCTATTCCATCTTTATATGTGGCTTACTTTTTATTACTCTCTTACTTTTAATATTTATTTTATTATTTATACTCATTTAGTCTATATTTTATTATTTATACTCATTTAGTCTATGACTGTCTATACTCTTTCTTCTCTCTCTCCTAAGCCCATGTACATTAATCCAACACTGTGACCCATTCATAGGTCTTTTTTTTTCTGAATCCGTCTTATTGTGTATCTGTAATCATTTTCTGACCAGGAGCACTTCTTAAAATACTAAACAGTATGGCTATGATTAATGCTATGGCTTTGCCTGTTGGCTCTCCCCAGTCCAACATGGTGGAGGTATGTTCATTGCCTCTGCGAGCCATGCTCACTTCCCCAGCTTCAGGGATGCAGTGGGTCTGTGTCACCAGTTAAGCAATCTGTAACATGCTCTTCACAAACCCCATTTAAATGCTCCATAACAGTACTTCCTGAAAGAGCCAGAATCGTTCATTCCACCTGCAGCCAGCAAACAGAGCCTATCAGAAAAGTTGCAGCTACCAAGAAACTCCAATTGATTCCCATTTTTGTGGGTCTAGAATCCCTCCCTTTAAAAAAGAAAAAAGAAAAGAAAACCTTTCTTAGGTCTTATGTGGAGCCATGCCCCACATTGGGTGCCATTTGTAAATGGAGACTGCACTTTTGTTTCCTGGCTATACTGACCCAAATAATCACACAAAAACTATATTAATTACAACACTATTTGACCAGTGGCTTAGGCATATTCCTTGCTAGCTCTTACATCTTAAATTAACCCATTTCATTAATCTGTGTATTGCCAGAGATTAATGGCAATACACATTAGAAAGGCTGTTTCTTACTGGTAAGGTTCTGGCGCCCTTCAGCAGCTACATGGTGTCTCCTTGACTCTGTGTACCCTCTCTCTATTTGGATATCCTGCCTGGCTTTACTCTGCTAAGCCATTGGCCAAAACAACTTTATTCGTCAACCAATAAAAGCAACATATACAAAAGGACATCCCACTATCTTCAGAAGCCACCCACTTTGGTTCTTTAAAAAAAGTATTTAGTTCTTTGAAAATTGTGTGTATATATGTGTGTGTGAAATGTATTTTAATCTTACCACCTGCTACTGTCTACCTTCATTCCTTCCCAGAACCCACTGCTTACCCCTCCCAACTTCATACCCTTTTTTCTTTTCCCAATCGCCCGCTGAGTCGTTAGTACAGCCCATATGCACATGGTGTGGGGCCATGTGCTGCAACATGGGCAACCTACTTGAAGCCACACCCTTAAAGAAGTCCACCTCTCCCAGCTGCCCTCACCACCTAGGGCCCAGGTCTCATGAGCCTCCCCCTCCCTATGCTGGAATGTCCACTGTCTTGAGTGTATGCAGGTCTAATTCAGGCACAAGTTCCTGAATGCAGCTATTATGTTCAGAAGACATGATTTCACAGCAATTCTCCACAGCCTCTGGCCTCTACCGTTTTTCTGATCCTTCTTCCGTGATGTTCCTTGAACCTAGGTGGGCTATATTGCATATGGCCACGAAGCACTCCACCATCATGTATTTGGCTTTCTGAGATAGGATCTGTGGAGGAGGATAGACTGACTGGCCAGCCAGAGAGCCGCAGGTGCACATGTCTCTCCTCCCCAGCGATGAGATTGAATGATTGCACACCACCACACCTGCTGTCTTCACATGGGCACTAGAGATTGAACTCGGGGACTTCTGCTTACAAAGCAAGCACTTTACCAACTGAACTGTCTCCCCAGCCGCAGTGATAGCCTTTGTTTTTCGTTTGCTTGTTGTTGTTTTTTCAAAATACATCTCTTTTATTGGAATTGACCCCTTCTTATTAGTGTTTTCTTACATGTTTTCTTTGTTGGCTTATCTTTTTTCTTCCCACACATGGAGTTAATAAGTACATGGTATTATTGAACTATGTAAGTAGAGAAAAGGGGAAGTTGCAATAAGGACAAAGGTGTTCGGTCTTTAATGTGTAAGTAGATATAGGAAAAGCACATGTTGAGCCAGCCAGATGAATGCCATGACTTCATTTCATCAACACTATCCAAGACTACAGACAGGGGAAGGTGTACTCAAATTGTCCTGTGGAGATTATTTTGAAGTGCTGTATACCACATTTGTGTATCTTTCTTTAAGTATGCTGTTTGCCTTAAGTTACTTTAAACACATATGACATCATTTAGCCCTGTATTTAATACATTTTTCCCCCAAGACAGGATTTCTTTGTGTATGTAACAGCCCTGACTATCCTGGAACTCCCTTTGTAGGTCAGGCTGTCCTTGAACTCACAGAGATCCATCTGCCTCTGCCTCCTGATTAATCTTCTGCTGGGATTAAAGGCATGAGACACCACAGCCACCTTATTACATATTTTTTACATTAACTGTTGTGTTTCTTAGATCCAACTAATAATTATACATCTTTCCTCATCTGTTATTTCCTTGAAAATGCCGACTCTTTTTCATGCCCTTCATATTTGTCTTGTGAGGTTTAGTAGTCAGTGAGTGTGATTTACTAACTTGTATTTCAGTTTTATAAAACCCAAACCATGCACACTTCATATGTCTCTTAACCTCAACTACTTATTGTCATAAAGTATCAACTCTTTTCAGTTCTGAAATGAAACCTAGTTTTTCATCCTTTGAACAGGAAACTGTACATTTTCTTTTACAAGTAGTTTAGATCCAATCATAAATTTCATTGCTAACTTCTTTTCTCCAAGCTTTAAAAATGTTGAACTCTGAAACTGAAGGATTTATTTGACATGGTTTTGACATGATCTCTTCTCTCCCATCCTCATCTTAATAAAAGTCATCTGAAGCCTTCCACTTTTAAATGATGGCTTTTAAAAATAGGCCTTAAGTTTTAATCCTACCTTTACAACCACAGTTCTGTGTTTTTACTGTAAGATTATTGAAATATTAATAGAAACTTGAAGTCTTAGGTTTGTATTAGTTTTGCTTAATTTTTAAGTCATGCAAATGGTATCTTTATTTTAAACTGGAAATCTAATGGCAAAATCTTATTAATAAATCCATCAAAGGACCTCTCCACCTATTCATTCTTTAGCAGATTCTCTCCTGAGGAGCAGAATACATGATAAATAGAAACATTTTTTTAGTTAAACCCTTTGGTGAACCTTCGTCCCCAGGGTTGGACATGTGTCACTGTTTTCGGTAAGTCATTGCGGATGTCCTGACGCTAGGTCGCCTGTAAATAAATGATAGACTCTGAGGAATCTTAACCAGGTCACCATGTGCCCACAAAGACGGTGCTGCCCGAGCTGGAAGCTGACATCATTTCCCTCTTGTTGCTGTTTCTTCCTTTGTTTGATTGTGTTGGTTTAGTTTTCTGCGCTGGGTCTTGCTATGTAGTCTAAGTAGACTTCAGTGTCTCAGTCTTCCTGCCTTCACCTTCTAAGTACAAATGGCACCACCTCAGCAATTTACTGTCTTTTTAATGAACAATTAGAAGCCATTTGATGTGGGGGCAGGGTTCTACTCCTAGAGTTAATGAAAATTTATAAAAGCTATAGATGTGTGTCATCATTCATGCGTGAATTTTGTTTATGTCTAAAGGTGCCCACCAAAGTAAATTAAATATATTTGGGGGGTATTTTTGGCTGTTGTTTATGTTCAAAGAACAAATACTTGATGTTGCTAATTAAGAAATCGATTAAGAAACAAGATGAGTTCAAGGCCAGCCTGCTGTATAGAACAAGTTCCAGGACAGGCTCCAAAGCTACACAAAGAAACCCTGTCTCCAAAAATAAAACAAAACAACAACAACAACAAAGAAAGCAAAATAAACAAAGACTAAATATAGCAATTTTTGATATGCTATGTGTGTGTACATATGTGTACGTGTGTGTGTGTGTGTGTACATGTGTATCTCTTTGTGTGTTCTTGGAAACCTCATGCCTTACAAATCACACACTAAAATAACAGGACTTTTGAAAAAAGTGGTGTTCATACTGATCTTTTGGAAGTATTTTACTTTACAAGTATTGAGAACAAATAAAATACCAGTCAGAGTACTAATGTGGACAAATACCAAGGACTTTTGTGCTAGAATTGCTCTGTATTGGGCAGCCGTGTAGGCCTGGCTTCATGCTTGTCTCTGCAAGACATTTGTTTCAAACAGAGACCAGTACAATCAAAACAAAAGCAAGCAAACGTGATTCAGACAGATCCTTCCCTGGAAGGTGCTTGGTTTACACATGTGCTGGCTTTTCTGCTTCCCGAGATGGGCATCCAGAAGAAAGCAGGCAGCTACTTAGGTACTCAAGTACCTAAGCCACTCCGTGTAATAAAGGAAGGTGCTTCTAAGCTTTTCTTGAAAATAGTTTTTCTTAACTAAAAATCTTACTTCGGATGATTTGAATGCTAGGAAAATTTTCACACAATTTTACATTATCCTAACAAAATTCCTCCCATTGTATGTACTCTTATTGTATGTCAATCCATTACACTCTTATTGAAGAAAAACTAGACCATAGCTAAAATAATTCTGTATAAACAATAGAGAAGGCATGGATTGAATGAATGTAGGAAAAGAAGGTTAACATTGAATGCTATAAATTCAGAGTTCTGTCAAAATCTAGAAAGGTGAGGTGTAAACTAGCTAAAAATACAAGCATTTTGTTTTCAAACAAAAAAGTTATAAACATGGGCTGGAGAGATGGCTCATTGGTTAAGAGCACTGGCTGCTCTTCCAGAAGACTCGGGTTCAATTCCCAGCACCCATGGCCGCTCACAACTGTCTCTAACTCCAGTTCCAGGAGATCTGACACCTTCACACAGACAGAAAACCAGGCAAAACACCAATGCATGTAAATATCTTTTAAAATGAATAAACTCTTTAAAGAGTTATAAATAGGAGGTTTGGGGGTATTTCCTGCCCAACCTCACCCTGGCTTCCATCCAGCCACTCACTTTATGTCATACTTTCTCATTACTTCTGGAGCACATCTTAGCTTACCTCTGCCCTCCTTCCTGCAGAGCCAAGCCCGGCCCCTGGAGCAGGCCAGGTTTTATTGTTCACCAGTCTGATTTGTCACGTGCTATATTACTCATTGGCCATTCCTTTATCAAAATAATTGTGTTTACACCTTCAATACTCTTTGCTTGGTGTTCATGGCTTAAATACCCATTTAATAGCAGCTTAAATCTGACCACATTAAACACATAAGCCACTTCAAATTACAGTTGAGGTTAAACATCAGAGCTGAAGTATTAGGATGAGAAGGGTTTAGGGTGTTTATAACGTGCTAGTGTAAGGAAAGAAATGGGGGTTGAAAGACCCTGTGAGACTGGGCTTTGGTGACAGGTAGTGAAAGCAAGCTCGGCTCCCAACTGAAACTTCCGGTTCTCATGACCAAATCTTGTTTCTGAATGTCTGAGACAACCTGTGACAGTCTCAAAATGAGTTTCCGTTTTACTCACCTGCCTTTTCTCTTAACCAAATGGTCCTGGAGCCAGTGAAGATGTTGAATATAGAATAAAGAGGACTTGGGAACACATAGTTCTGACCATGTTGAATTTGAGCCTGGAATGCCCAGTGAGCATTTGACTGTGTAGAGTCCCTAGCTAGAGAGTTTAAGCCCTGACCTGTGGGTTGTAGCTGAGCCTGTAAGAGTGTGGGGTGCACCAAGAGTGAAAAGAAGGGGACTCTGGGGCACAGCATGCACACTGCCTGATTGGAGTGGCTGGGGAGGGGGACCAATCCCAGAAAACCTACAGGGCAGTTGGGGGGCGGGAGGAGACCAGAAGACGCGTGTCAGCCAGTCAAGGTAGTAGACCCTAAGGCGAAGCAAAAAAGGCAATGCCAGGGTCTCGAGAAAGATCTTGGGAACTGCGGACCCACTGGATTTGGCAGTGAGTGGTGTGTGTGTGTCCTTTCTATGGCCAAGGTTAGAACTGGGAGTCTGAGTTCAGTAGATCAAAGGACTGCAAAGCAAGGAAAGAAAGAAACGCTCTGATGATCCTGGGTAGCTTCTGGAAATGCACCCCAGATGAACATGATGAGGGCAAACAGGCTGATGGAGATGCCAAAATGGTGGGGGTCATCATAACGAATGGTGAGTATTTGAGATTGATATTTTAACCCTGACTGAAAGTTTGTACAATGATGTGTGTATTTCCATGGAATCTCATTAGCATAAAGTTTTAATGAGTCTGTAGATCATCTGAAGGCTCTTTTAAAGCCTCTGTCACAGAAAGCCAAATTCTAGCTACAGAACAAAGTCAGAATATCTAAAATGAGTTGAAGGAAAATCTTCGCTACTATAATTTAGTTCTGTACTTACTAAGGGGAATGATGTATGTCTTAAAATAATGTCACTAAGAATACAGATAGAAATATAAGTGTAGTAAACCTTAAAATAACTAATCCTGTCTGTGGTGGTGTATCTCAGCCTTGTGCTGGTGTGTACAGTGTTCATGTATATTCAGATGTATTCAAACATGTTCATGTCTAATCGTGTGTTTATGCATATTTATGTGTCCTCTGTTCATGCAAAAATTTTATTTTTGGTATGTGAGCACCACCTATTGGTTTCTTGTGTACTTGTTTTTTTTTCTTAAAACCTAATTATAAAAAACTAATAATAAAATAATAATCTTTCTAGTTTTTCCCTAGAGTTAGTCTAGTGTTTATTTAAAAGCTGGAGATTTTTAGGCTGCATTATAATCTACTGTGGTAAAAGAGTGACCAGAATAAGGCCTTTAAACTTTTCCTGTGAGATCGTGGCAGCTGTCTAAATGAAGTAGAGACAAAGCAGTGTGTTGTTTCAATAAATCTTTATAAGAGAATTACACTCAAAGAAATCAAGTCTTTTTCTGCCATCCTTCCTTAAAATCCATCTTTTTTATTGTAAGGGAGGGAATTTACTCTCTGGTGTAGTCAGAGATTACCTCAGACGCTGATCTTCTTGCCTCTGCCTCCTGAGTGCTGGGAATGGAGGAGCTCTCCACAGCGCCCACCTGAAGGAGTTTACTAGTAATGAAACTAGTGATGGCAGCCAGCTAATAAATAATAATCAGTGAGTAACAGCGGCCTTGGTTGTGACTGGGCATGAAGGTAGAGCCCTTGGTGCATGTGCCCTGTATTCTGGGCCATGAATCTCCATGTTCTGAGAGCGCTTTGATCTGACCCTTGGCCAGTGCATTCTAGTTCCCTATTAGGTTTGAGTCTTTGCTCTGTAGTAGGACAGACTTTAAAACATCAGTGTGGGTTTTCTACAGACGGTGAGTTCTGTAGACACAAGAATGTACTGCCTAATCTACATGAAACATAGAAAAAGACAAGATTTCATTAGTAAATTGGGAGCATGGGAACCATGGGAGAGGGTAGAAGGGGAAGGAAGGGAGGGAAGCGGAGAAAAATATAGAGCTCAATAAAATCAATAAGAAAAGAAAGCAAAAAAAAGTATTGACTATAAGCGGTTTGGCTTGCTTTATTTTGAACACTGTCAATGACATTTCTTTACCTGTGGTTTATTTCCTGTTCATCCTTGGCCTAAATTAAGTGGGCATCAACGTCTGTTTAAAAGGAAGGATTTTACACACACACACACACACACACACACACAGAGGCAGGAGGGAGAGAGAGAAAGAGAGAGGGAGGGAGGGAGGGAGAGAGAGAGAGATACTACAAGGAATCTTTCTTGTTGAATGCATCCCTGATGGGAAAATTGTCCATGTTTGTGAGAATGCAGCTAAGATTCCTCACCTACAGATGATGTAAACACGTCAATAGAAACGGCTAACAGGGAAACAGTCTTTCTGTATATGTAGATAGATACATAGATTCTATATCTAGAGAGAGAATTTTACCCAGTTGTAACTGCAGTGAGGGCATTTGCTGCCTTCAAGTCTGGTCACCTGATCTTTTAAACTGTCAGAGTTCAGACCATATGTGGTGCCAAGTGCATCGCTTACACCAACTTATTTTGTCCCTCAGCAATGCTTTTTATAGGTATATATACTGAGTAGTTAATTCATTGGGACATAGTGCTCATCGGCTTTTTTAATTTGTTGTATATTTTTATTACTTTTCTGAAAATTGTCCCAAGAGTTCTAATAATTCCTCGTGTGCCCTTGTCAGGTGCTCTCCCCGCTACTTTAAAGTCAGCAACGGTAATTGATGAAAATAGCGTGAAATAATAGCTTACAAAGTTTAGGTTCCACTAAAGCCTTTAGCTTTCTTTCCTTTTTGTTCCTTTCTTTGTCTTTTTCCTTCCTGCCTAGCCAAGTGTTTTTATTTTTAGCGGGAAAGAACACATTGTCAGATTATCTGCATGATTCTAGATAAGTAAAAGTGTATAGGCATGAATGTTTTCTTTTGGGGTGTTCAGATATTTAACCACATTGTGACATTTTAAGCATTACTTCAGAAGTTTATGGTTCAGTGCTTTAGGACTCTTTCAACACCCTCATCTTCATTATTTTTTCTGTTATTCTGATAAAAAGCACCGTGACCCAGGCAGCTTATAGAAGAAAAGGGTTTGGGGGTGCATGTGGTCCCAGGGAATGAGGGCCTATGGCAACAAGACAGTAGGCATGGTGGCTGGAGCGTAGGCTGAGAGCTGAGGGCTCACATCTCCACACACAGGAAGGAAAGGGTGAACTGGGACAGGCACGAAGCTTTTGAAATCTCAGCTCCCCACTCAGCGATAACTTCTACCAACAAGCACACCTTCTCATCCTACCCAAGTAATGCCACAGACTGGGGTCCTGGTGCATCTGAGCCTATAGAGTCATTCTCATTCAGACCACAGCCCTCTGCTTATGCCGGAGAATATTAACACACTAGTGCAGGGACAGTTTGCAGTGTTTTAATGTCTTACTGTCTATATCCAGTGGCCTACTTTATCAAACACTGCAATTCCATATTTATGGTTATCTAATGCTCACTGAAAACAGCTTAATTATCCTAAATATCTAAGTACATTTACTGAATAGATATTCAACATTAGGTAGCTCACAGTAAAATGAATTTAAAAGATAAATGTGAGAAAAGATGAATGGGAGAATTGATTGATATCTGCACTTAAGCCTAAAAATTCTGATGCCTGAGTGATCTAATTGGAAATTTTCCTTGCCTACCAGTAAGGTTCTTTTTCTAAAGGGGAAGAAAATAAAATACCAGAGTGGAATAGAGGCTTTCTAAGCCGAACCATGTCTTCCTGCATGATTTCACGTCTGAAGTGTTTGGTTTTTGCTTTTGTTTTTTAAAAGAGATACTGTCTTTTTGTTAGGATGTAATGATTAGCTAAGGTCGCTTTGGCTGTCTTCCAGCTTGTGGAGAGACTCCAGAACAAATTCGAGCCCCGAGTGGAATAATCACGAGTCCAGGCTGGCCTTCTGAGTACCCCGCCAAGATCAACTGTAGCTGGTTCATACGGGCAAACCCAGGGGAAATCATTACTATAAGGTAATTCTGGTCCTTTTATTTAGAAATATGAATGTGGTTTCCAAATATTGTCAGAGGTACAGCAATATAAAAATATTTTGCAGAACATAAAATAAATTATGGTTATCAGTGTCATTTAAAGAGTAAGACAATGACCTAACTAACTTGGTTTTCAGCATTTTCTTTTGCCCATAGCATGTATGCTGATCTGGAACTCCTGTGGCCTCAGCCTCCAGAGTGCTGGATTCCCCTCCTGAATCCAGGATAAACACATCATATAAAGTATAATCCACTACACCCAGTTATTATAACTGTTTCTTAACAAAAGCATAATTTGCTAAATAGCTTGTTAGGATCAAGAGTGACCTTTAGCAGTGTGTAGACAAACAGAACCCACCAATCAACTCAAAGATCCAAGCCATGACTTCATCCTCGTTCATTGTCTCCTCTTCTTTAAAGAAGTTACAGTACGATTGTCGGTGGGCATGTGTGTCCTTATATAACTAAACATGCTATTGAACATACCTTGGTTTTTTTTTTTGCTTTCTTTGGTGTGTGATTGCACTTGTTGCAGGTGTGTTTACCCATGTTTGCACATGTTGAGGCCAGAAGCTAACATTGGGTGTATTCCCTTTCTTTTAGAAGGGTCTCTCACTGAGCCTAGAGCTGTCTTTTAGGTAGAATAGTGGGTACGAGCCT
>LOEQ01000737.1:258310-284210 GCA_001685075.1 Bramus lutescens | reverse complement strand
TTGCTGGGAATTGAACTCAGGACCTCTAGAAGAGCAGTCAGTGCTCTTAACCTCAGAGCCATCTCTCCAGCCCCCTGCCTCAGCTTCAAGAAACATATTTTCAAACGGTTGAATTCAAGTGGGGAAGAAGGATCTGGAATACGCGAGTGAGAGCTCCCTGCATGGACTTTAGAGATGGAGGCATCAACCACTTCTCCTTTACTCTTCTCCCTCAGCCCTTAGATAAAATACTGAGTCAAAGCCAGGGTCTGCCTGTTTTGCTTAAGAAGGCTTGTGAAAAAAATACTACTAGCCATTGGTTGCCTCCCAGCAAACATGAATGAATTTGCCCCATATTGACTCCATGGGAGAATCTGCAGTTGTGTGAGCCACCACTTGAGACCAGTTCTAAAAAAAGAAACCTGGGTAGGAGGAGAGGAGGGAGGGAGGGAGGGAGGGATGTCCATTCAAAGAACCTCCCACAAAGTAAGCCCACACCCCGACCTCCAGACTGTGAAAAAAGTAAGTGCTAAGATAAACAGCCAGCATAATCCACTTGTAACACAGCTACCGAGACATTGTAATGTTTACAGTATCAGGGCTTTCTTTTTAACCTTTTTGCCCTCTCAGTTCTTGGTAGTCTGGTCAAACCAATGAACTAATTCCAAGAATGTTTCTTAATTTATAAAACGCATCACATTACAAAGTATAATCACATTAAAACATAACTGCTGGGTACATTTGAATATTTATAATATAGTAATATATGTTTATTGGCATGCTCATGAAAACAAATCACAGTTCTAATAGCTTCTGATATAAATGGTATCTTTAGAAAGTTAAAAACTTAGATGTAATATGAAAATCCGACTTCTTGTAAGAGAGAGAGGCATGTACACAGAGATCTCTGGAAGTGTCGTACGTGATGCTGGAAGGGCCAGGGACAAGCACAGCCTGCACTGGAGCTGCTCAGGGCGCTGAGAGGGAAAACAGCTCGACATCAGCCCTGCAGTTAGCGCCCTTACCGCTTGACTTGAAGCGGAGGAGAGAGATAAAGTCAAGTTTTCATTTGTTAGGGGGCCATGTTCAGATGTGGGAAGCAGAACTAGATTTCTCATTTCTACCAAGCAGTGGCTACTGCCCTGTTCTTGTTTGACTTTTTTGCCATTTGTTTGTGCTCGTATTTTAGGAACTGCATGATAATGACTAACTATAAAGTGATTTATCTGAAAGATTATTCTCAAACTCGAGGGCCAGTCACAGCACATGTTACTCTTGTTTGTTCCCCCTTCTTCTCTTCCCCTTCCTCTCCCCCTGTCTCTTCATTGTTCCGATTTGCTGTCCTGGAAAATGTTAGCTGGAGCTGCCTTGAAGAAGTGGTGACCTAGCCTAACTGAAGAGAAAGGAGTTTCTCTAGTGCACTTCCTCCATGCTTGAATTCGTGGCTCAAGCATGAAGAACTGTAGGATGACCAGGATCAGAAAGGGTTTCCCTGCATACACAGACAACGAGCCTGTGCTGACAGCTGGCATTCAGCACCGGGTTACCTTATGAAGAGGAGTACCCTTCTGGAACCTGATGGAGCGATGCAGGCATAAGGCCCTAGCAGCTGGCGTGTGATCGCTGACAGTGTGGTTGTCTGCTGCTGCGGACGTCTTCCGTTATGATGTCTTCCGTTACATCTCGTTTTATGAACATTCTTGTCAAATTATTTTAAAGCCTCTTCCAACGTTCTCTTGTTTTAGTTTTCAGGACTTTGATATCCAGGGATCCAGAAGGTGCAGTTTGGACTGGTTAACAATAGAAACATACAAGAATATTGAAAGTTACAGAGCTTGTGGGTCCACAGTCCCACCTCCATATATCTCCTCACAAGACCACGTTTGGATCCGGTTCCATTCGGATGACAGCATGTCCAGGAAAGGCTTCAGACTGGCGTATTTTTCAGGTGTGGTATTAACTGCTCTTCACTTTTAGTTGGTTTTCTGAACAGTGTCCGTTTAATCATGTCGGCCCTCAACGATTAAAAGCTGAAGTCAGCTGCCTTTAGATTGAGTATCCAGTTCAATGTTTCTGCAACCATAATAAACTGTCTAATTTCATAAACTAGGGTCTATCTTTTAAGACATCCTAAATATATTTGTCTTGTAAATGCGCTTTTTTCTAAGCTTTTGCCCTTATTGCAGAGATCACATGAGAGTGTATCTTCTGGTGTGTGAATTACTTCCCATTACATCTAAAGCAAAAGAGAACCCATCCCACCAGCACAGTTCAGTCTCTGAGTTTTTGATGTTTCTTTTCCTAAACCACTTCTGAACATGAGCGGGTCACCCACATGTGGAAAGTTTAGAGCACTGGGTGCCTTTGTCACGTTCACGCAGCCTGGAGGATTCCTGCCACCTCCTCATCCATACGTAGGTTGTTAGTGGACAGGCAACAACGGCTCCGCGCGCTGTCCCATCAGGGGCCGTGGGAATCTGCTAGGGTCTGGTTTGTTTCTGTTGCTCTTGTGGAGTATTTAGCATGGCATACTGAAATAATTAGAATTCCCTAAGTACTTCTTCCTCCGTCCTTTGTGAGCAATTCTCCAAACTTCCCAGACTTCTACCTTCCCGGAAGCTCAACTGTACCCCGTAATAGGCACTAGTCATCGTCAGAAAGTCACTCCACGAACTGTTTGCAATTGTGTTAAAAATAAACTGTAAAATGGAAGTATTTCATCATGATTACATGGGGCATGAGCAACTCAATAGCAGTTTATGAAAAGCAAGTCTAAACTGTAAAACACACTGCAGTGTGCATAGCAGAATGCTGCTTTGAGGACAGAGGAAGAGCAAGAGGAGAGTGTGAAAGATTATGTGCAAAGTGCTGGCCTGGACAGTTTTTCTTCCTTCAAACATGTCTCCTGTTTCAGTTATGATTATAAAATGTTAAGCTCTTAGGCAGTATATCCTTTGGCTCGTGTGTCTTACTTCATTCTCTCGGTGTTCCGCAGTGAAATAGCATCTACAAAATAGAACTGGTCCCTTCTGTCGTTAGGGAAACGTGCAAGGAGCAAACAGTTAATAGATGGAATTGCCGGGCATGCGGTGCCAGTGCCCACGTCTCACGAGGACTTAACACACTTTCCACAGGGTTTTAAACCCTATCACTCGAGCTTAGTCGTCATCATCATCTAAATGTCTGTCTTGTGTAGTGTGGCTGGGTCTGATTTCCCTCTTCCCTCTCCGTTTCCCCTTCCCCGCATTCTCCCAGGAAAATCCGAGGAGCCAAACTGTGCCTGTGATCAGTTCCACTGTGGTAATGGGAAGTGCATTCCAGAAGCCTGGAAATGTAACAGCATGGACGAGTGTGGAGATAGTTCTGATGAGGAGGTGTGCGCCAAAGACACCAACGCCCCAACAGCAGCTGCTTTCCAGCCCTGCGCCTACAACCAGTTCCAGTGTCTGTCTCGCTTCACCAAAGTCTACACTTGCCTCCCCGAGTCCTTAAAGTGTGACGGCAACATTGACTGCCTGGACCTGGGGGACGAGATAGACTGCGCTGTGCCGACGTGCGGACAGTGGCTAAGATACTTCTACGGCACTTTCAACTCTCCGAACTACCCAGACTTCTACCCTCCCGGGAGTAACTGCACCTGGCTGATAGACACTGGTGATCATCGGAAGGTCATTCTCCGCTTCACGGACTTTAAACTTGATGGTACTGGTTACGGTGACTATGTCAAAATATATGACGGGCTGGAGGAGAACCCTCGAAAGCTCCTGCGCGTGCTCACCGCTTTCGATTCCCACGCTCCTCTCACCGTCGTTTCTTCCTCAGGACAGATAAGGGTGCACTTCTGCGCTGACAAAGTAAATGCGGCAAGGGGCTTTAACGCTACTTACCAAGTAGACGGCTTCTGTCTGCCGTGGGAGATACCCTGCGGAGGAAACTGGGGGTGTTACACGGAGCAGCAGCGGTGCGATGGTTATTGGCACTGCCCGAACGGGAGGGATGAGATCAACTGTACCATGTGCCAAAAGGAAGAATTCCCATGTTCTCGAAATGGTGTCTGCTATCCTCGCTCTGACCGCTGCAACTACCAAAATCACTGCCCGAATGGATCCGATGAAAAAAACTGCTTCTTTTGCCAGCCAGGGAATTTTCACTGTAAAAACAACCGCTGTGTGTTTGAAAGCTGGGTGTGCGACTCCCAGGACGACTGCGGTGATGGCAGCGATGAGGAGAACTGCCCGGTTATCGTGCCCACCAGGGTCATAACCGCCGCCGTCATCGGGAGCCTCATCTGCGGCCTGCTCCTTGTCATTGCGCTGGGCTGCACTTGCAAGCTCTATTCTCTGAGGATGTTTGAACGCAGGTCAGTACCAAGACAGACTAGTTTGTGGTTCCTACTGGGAGTGTGTCCGGGGCTGGGTTGATAAAATGCTTGCCACGCAAAATGAGGATCTGCATGTGATGCCCGATATTAACCCACAGAATTAAACGTGGTAGTGAACACGTGTGATTCCAGTACCAGTAGAGACATGAGGATCCCAGGGGTTCACTGACCAGCCAGCCCAGCCTAATGGGCACACTCTGGGTTTCAGTGAGAGACCTTGCCTCTATAAACAAGGTGGATGGTTACTGACACCTGAGCTTGGCCTCTGGCCTCCACAGGAGCTTACTCTCATGCGCACATGTATGATTTAAAAGTGTGGCTCAGATGTTTGCCGTAAGTCTTTTTAATGTGCTTTAGAGATGTATAAATGTTTGGAATATATAAAATTAGGATGAAACGCCCAATAGACAAAGATAAATATAATACAAAATAATATTTAGCTTTATGAGATAAGAAATATATTTACTAGGTTACTGTCTGGAGGGGATTTTGCAAACTGTTATTCTCAGTTACAGTTTTATCTTGTCTTTATAAATATGCAGTAATTCCACATATCAGAGAGCCTCCAGTGTTTGTAGCTTCCTACAAGTGAGAAGAAAATAAATGAGCCATACTTTCACCAGGCAGGCTCACAATAAGGAGGGAATTGGTGGGCGGGGTAAGAAGAGAAGAGCCGTGAGCGATCCGTGTAACTGGAGTGAGCACCCTCATGGTGGCCGCATGTGGAAGTCCTCGCTCTAGAGATGCCTATTGCAATATGTGAGCGGGAAGTGGAGAAGAGATACCGAGGGGTTTCCCTGTGGAAGTGTGTAGGATACCCAGCCTTGCTCAAAGAATAAACACGTAATTCACAGGGTCTGGAGCCTTGGAAACACAGCGGACTAACAGAAACTGAGAGGGAACTCGAGGCCTGGCCGTGTGCAGTTCAGTGCGAGATACCATCTCCGTTGGGCTCCAGGGAGAGCAGCTTCCAGCTTGGTCAAAGATAAACTGAAAGAAATTTTAATGGCAGAGCTGTCTCCCAGGAGGCTACTGTGGGGACGGCCGCCTTCAGTTCTAACAGTTACAGATTATCAGTTAACAGAGAACTAATAAAGGTCTCAGCTGGTGCACAGGTGCACAGTGCCGTGATGGGAGTTGCTGCATCTCCCCTTGCAGCAAATGTAAATAGCTTTACCATACTCCAGTGACAGAACACAGTGCAGAGTCTGCTCTCCAGTTCCATCCCGCTACTGCCGGATGTAGACTGGGGGCTCATTTCCCTCCGACCTGACAAAAACAATGTGTGGGACTTGACAGCTAAGGTCTTCTGATGCCTTTCAGCAGTTGTCTCCTTAAGACTAGGGCTTTGGGTTTTGACATCTATCTTATCGTGCACCTTTTACAGAGCTTTCCAGTCTGCTAGAATGCAGTCACCTAGGTTCTTGCTAGCATGAAGCTCCTCTGGACACTCCACTCTCAGCCTTGCTGAGGGCAGCAAATTCCTAGATAGGACTGGCTCACTGAGTCAGTTGGCTGGAAAAGTCAGCTGGTCTTCAGCACTGATGGGGGAACACTGGCGCGCCTTCTTTTGACCCTTTTATTCCCATTTACAAAGGTCGTTTGAGACCCAGCTGTCCCGAGTGGAAGCGGAACTGCTGCGAAGAGAAGCCCCTCCCTCCTACGGACAGTTGATTGCTCAGGGCTTAATCCCACCCGTGGAGGATTTTCCCGTTTGTTCACCTAATCAGGTATAATTCGGATTTTAATGCTTCGTCATTTAATGCTTTTAAAGTTTCTATGTAGTAAAACAGGACCCTTAGCTTTAGGAATTTTCACAGTCAAGCAAATATTAAATATATGGAGAAATGAATTTATAAATTTTTATTATATTTTAAACAGAATCTATAAAATTCTAATTTTTATGATTATATGATTGTTCTTAGACATTTTCCTTTTTATAATGAGTACACTTAAATTTTAAATTTTCTGATTGAACTGAACACTTAGAGATTAAAGAATGAATACTTAATACTAACAATGTTCTAAGTGAAAGTAACTGGAGAAGTTCTTTGCTCCTCATTTGAGGGAGAACTTCTGGCTGAATTTTGCAGTGTTTAAAAATTTGGTCCACTTTCTTTGGGTTGTAACTCATGTTTCTTGATTCTTCAAATTTCTCAGTAAGTTTTTTATACCTTTTCAAGCTATGAAAATATACCAGGGTTGACTTTAGTCAGGATTTATACACATTTAGATTTTAAATGTGTTCACAAGTGTCTATAAAAATGATTCTCAGACTTAGAACTGAAAAAAATAGTATTTTCTCAGTGATCTAACTCTTTAAACACAGAACACCATTTCACTTCTGGCATGTGTCACCTTATTTGAGTGTTCAACAGATCCTTGGTAAGAATTTGTAAGCTTTGAACATTTTTCCAGGTGTAATTTATGATTCAGAATTTATACTGGTCAAAATTTAGGGTGTAAAATGGAAAAAAAAACTATAGTTTCTTTATATTGTTGACCCTGCCACAGTCAGAGTTTCTTTGAAGTTAGGTGAGGGACGTGGTTGACTCTGTCCACATCCTCCCATCCTCCTCCGCGCTGTGCCTGCAAAGCCACAGACTCTGCGACTGCTCACTGCTGGGACCATTTGCAAGTTCAGGGGCTTCCCCAGCTCCCTCTGGTTTTCTAGCTCACTAAGAGGATTTGAAAGGCTCACTGGGCCCTGTTTGCCTTTGAGATTGCCGTGATTCTGTTCTGTGGGAGGACACAGATTGAAACAGACTGAGGGAAAGTGCAGGGCAGAGTTCAGGCAGCCCAGCTGACGGCATGCTGTTTGCCTCTGTACGGAGGGACTTATTGCCTGTTTGTTACCAACCAAGGTTACTCTCCTGCGCCCCCATCCAGACACTCTAATCACCAGGCACCAGAATGTGGCTAATCTAAACTAATCTAAGTCTGTAGCCCTCCTGCAGCTGTCACCGGGCCCTGACTCTCCAGAGCCCCACCCTAAGTCACATCATTGTAGCTGCCTGCCAGTCTCCAGGGAGATGCCCCTTTCTGTCAGCCTTACACTTCAGAAGCCGAGGTCAAAGGCGTCCAGGAGGGCTGAGCTCTGTCTTTGTTCCTCATTGCTCCCTTCTCTAGAGCTACTGATTCTTTGTGAAGGAATTCTGTTTAAACAACATTTTAAATGAAATAGTCCTTGAACAGTAAACTAGGCTTTGTTTAATAAAACCAAACTCTCAAGTTTTCTGGCAACAAATTATCAACTTTGCACAAGTTTTTAAAAGAAAATAAGTTTGTAATTTGCCATCTAGTATAAAATAAGAAATGTTTTCTGGGGAGTTTTGCTGCATCACAGTCTAAGCGCTAGGCTCCCATCCACCCGACACCCATGATGTGTCCTGTAGAATCAGTGTTGTACTGGCAGCCTTGTGAGCAGGCTTTGGACTAGCTGGAGAATGACTCCTGACTGGCAGAGGTGACGATAGAGTCAGGGTCAAGTGTGCCTCTGCTCCCTGCTGTGCAGATAACCTGCACCCGCTTGATTGTGGCTTGAATACTAGGCCTGCGAAGTTCTTTCTAAACTTAACTACTGTTCATTTTTATTATGTAGTTAGATGCTTCTTAATTGGTGGAAAACTTACACACTTTGTACTGAAAGTCCATGTGTGCTGTTATTCGAATGTCTTACTGGGGGGNGTTGTCCCAAAGCTAGGCTAGGAAATACTTCCTGATGGTGGTCTCCTTAGCATTTGCTGAACTGTTTTCAGACTATACAGGCATAACTGTAAGAACAGGACAAACACGGGTGGAGAGCGGAAGGAAGCTAGCGTGTCTCCCTCGTTCTCCTCCTTCTTGTTTCTGTGAGAGGAAGAGCCAGAAGCTGGGCCCTGGCAGGGTAGACCATTCTGTAAGGAGTATGTCAGCTAGCCTTTGCAGAGATAGGTAGTATTTTAAGTGCTGAATCCGGGTTCATTAAAGCTGTGTTGCTCCAACTCCATAACCACCAGGTGGAGCTTAAAGACTACTTAGTGCTACATTTTTATTAACAATCTAATACTCTCATCTAGAACAAAAGAATCTATCTTTTAATTACATTTATTTGCTGTTGTGTCTGGAAGAGGGTGCACGCTTGCTATGATGCCATCTGTGGAGGTCAGAGGACAACTTGCCTGGGTCCCATGGGCTCCAGGTATCAAACTCGGGTGGCCAGGCTTGGGGGCTCATGCCTTCACCTGATGGGCCGTCTTGCTGGCCCCTAGGTTTTTTTTAGTTGAGCAAGATACTTTTATTATGTGCAGTTAATTTGCGAAGCATTTCATATTTTAAAGTCTATAATTTTTTGAATTATCAGTTTTTAAAACTAACATGGTTTAATCCTAAACTGAAAACAAAGCTAATTATTAAAATTGAGGAGTCCAAATGTGTACTTTTGATTTCTAGTCTCTATTACAAGCGTGCTCAGTCCTTTATTTGTGGCAGTGTCACCGGATCCTCAGTATTCATTCACTCGGTCTGGAGACCATCTCTGAAATGTCATTCCCACATGGATAGGACAGTTCAGCCTGGTAAAGCAAGGCTCACAGTATTTTATTTAAGAGGGGAAAAGATCATAAATATAAATGATGCCAGGTCACTTAGTGAAGTATGCTACAGATTTATCAATCTTCTGGTTGTAAATGTATTTCTCTTCCTACGCTTGGTACAATTTTAGGATTGGGTTCTTATTGACATTTGAAATAAAATAACTTAGAATTGTCATAACTATTACTGTAAAGTTGAGATTGAAGTTAGGTTAGAGCCAAGGGGATTTACTTCATCCCCAACCCCTGAAACAATGGGCCAAAGAATGCTCTTCATCTTGACACTTCATTATTAATGGTCTTACTTTTTCCCCTCTTAATTTTTTGCAGGCTTCGGTTTTAGAAAACCTGAGGCTAGCTGTCCGGTCTCAGCTGGGATTCACTTCAATCAGGCTTCCTATGACCGGCAGATCTAGCAGCATTTGGAATCGTATTTTTAACTTTGCAAGATCGCGTCATTCGGGATCCTTAGCTTTGGTCTCCGCAGATGGAGACGAGGTTGTTCCGAGTCAGAATAGCAGCAGAGAAACGGAAAGGAGTCACCTTCACAGAAGCCTATTTTCCGTGGAGTCTGACGACACGGACACAGAAAGCGAGAGAAGGGATAGGCCGGGAGCGTCTGGTGGGGTGGCGGCGCCTTTGCCCCAGAAAGTCCCTCCCATGACAGCCGTGGAAACCACGGTGGGAACCAGTGGGAATTCCTCAGCCCAGAGCACCCGAGGTGGCCATGCAGAAGGTAGGGATGTGTCAGGTGTGGAAGCCCCGAGTGTGAGCCCAGCCCGCCACCAGCTCTCAAGTGCGCTAAGTCGTATGACTCAGGGCCTGCGCTGGGTACGGTTTACATTAGGTCGGTCAAGCTCCACAAATCAGAACCAGAGTCCTTTGAGACAGCTTGATAACGGGGAGAGTGGAAGAGAAGACGACGATGATGTTGAAATGCTAATTCCAGTTTCTGATGGAGCTTCAGACATTGATGCCAGTGACTGCTCCCGACCCCTTCTTGATCTGGCCTCAGACCAACTACAAGGACTTAGGCAGCCTTCCAATGCTGCGAACCCTGGAGTCAGAACCGGTAACCGCGATGGCCCCTGCGAGCGCTGTGGCATCGTGCACACTGCCCAGATCCCAGACACTTGCTTAGATGCAACGATGAAGAGCGAAACGAGTGACGACGAGGCTTTGCTGCCATGTTAGGATGGAGCATCAGAGAGACTGTGCGAGCTGGAGCAATATCCATACGTTGTTTTGTAGCTTCATGATTAAACTAGTTTTAGTTTAAAATGAAAAGATGCAGGGTTATTTTTTTTATTGTATGTTAGCCTGCATGGTTAAATTAAACATCGTGTAACTCTGTGAGCTGGAGGTCACTGGGTTAGCAGCTAAAAATGCATTGTGTATTGGTACTCCTCAGTCACGTTCTGCTATTTGTTTTTACTTGTTTTGTTTTAAATCCTGGTACTTTAGTTTAATAGTAGAAATATGGCTGCTTTAATTCCCAGTCTTTATCTATCTTATGTTAAAAGGTTTGTTTGTACAAAATAGTACCTTTTAATTGGATCTTTTATGCTCTTTGACACTATGTAATTTATTATACTAGATGCTAAGGTTATTATTGTACAAAAAAAAAGAAAACCCTTGCAGTCACCTCTTTATTTACATAGCATTGTCTGCTACTAGATTTCATCATATGGACCTGTCAAAGGGAAAAGAATTTCCTGTTACATTTAACACACAATGATGTAAAATTTGCGTAGAGTTAGATAAATTGCTGTCAGAAAACAAACTTTTATAGATTTTCTAATGCTGACTTTAATACTCTCATATGGTACAGACCAAATGGTAAAATCCCAAGATATTTCTGTTTTCATCTTGATGTAGGGACAGAATTAAGCGGATGAAGATACTCTACTATGCATTAAACTTTGAACTTTATAAAACTGTACAGACATTGTACATGCTAAGCTCCACCTGGTAATGTCTTTCTCCAGTACAGGGGTGTGCGTGAGTTGGGCCCTCGGGCTTTGCACTAGAGTCCTCTACAAAGGTCTCAGATGAGCTTGGTGCCCAGGCACTATCACTTTAGATGCTTATCATTTGCTACCACAGTGACTATATATTTCCATAGCTTTGGGGGGTGGGGACCATTTTTATTACAACTTGAACTTGCTTTGCTGGTTTCATATTTATTTGTTGTATTTAAAAGCTGCATTATTGTGAGAATGATTTTTTTCCAGTATATTTTATTTTGGGGGTTGGGAGGGGAGTCACCACTGTAATCTTGAAAAGCAAATTAAGTTGTTCAGATAGCTCCCCTCTATAAGTAGGGTGAATTACAAAACCCCATTTACTATTTTTTTTAGGGTCAATTCTTATTTATTTATTCTTTAGCTGTCTGTTTTAGTAGCTTAATGATTGGGTATGAAGATGTTTGTGTGTGATTATTGCTATTTATTACATTTTGAATACTTTGCTGAATGTCATTTTAAAGCATGTTTGAGGTCTTGTGTATCTGTCCTGTTATGCCGTCAGGAATACCTGACTAAAATGTTTTAATATGTATCAAAAATTAAAATAATTTTTTATTGCCTTGAGGTACTTTTTAAATCAAAGTTGTTCCTTACTTTTGTTGACGTTCAGTTCATTTGCCAAGTCAGGCCGCATATAATACAGCTGAAGCCGTGAAAGGAGCCAGTCACTGGAGATAGGGTATTCCAATCAAATTTCCCTAGAGCAGGAAGGAGCAATTCCCTTTTAAGAAAGCTGCTTCCTGCTTAATAAATCTTGTCCAGTCTGCTGATGCAAGAATTCAACATAGCAAATTAACCTTTAGGTCCTAATGATGCTAGCAGTAGCTGGAACTTTGGGGTTGGTTTCCTGGCTTTTGCTTCAGGTTTGGTTTGGTTTGGTTTATGGTTCCGGAGATCAAGCCTTGTCCATGGTGCTAACATATGTTTTAATTTATTTTTAATTGACTTGGATAACTCCCTGGTTCAAGAAGTAAAAATAAGTCTCTCTCCTACCCTGACACCCATCCTTTAGTTCTATTTTAAAAGACACACACCAGCACCAGTGTCTTGAACATCTCTCCAAAGATACCATATGCTGTCCATACAGTACCGATCTGTGTATTATTTCCAAAGATCATATTGTACATTGCCCGTGTGGACATCCTATGCCCTCTCTCGTGTACAAGTACTTCATTAGAGTTGGAATACACAAGGTTAGATGTCTTTTATTTGATTGTTTTAACCTTTAAGTCAGCGATTCCTCCTAAATTTAGGGCTTCAAAACTGATCCCCCCCTCCGCAAGACAACTGCCTTCTTTTCCCACAGCTACCAATCATTGTCTCTTCACTAGTTTGAAACAGAACTTTTACAAAGAATAGCTCCACTTTTCTAGACTCTTCTCTGCAGTTGGTCCACCTGCCTTTCTCTACCAGTACTAACTACAATGTTTTTGACAACCACCATTTTAAAGCAGGTATTCCTCTTCCAGAGCTCTGCTCCTCTTCTCTCCTCCCGCACCGCCCCTCCTCCTCCAAGAAGCGTCAAACCAGAAAGGATGGTGATGGACAGACAAGAGTTCCACGAAAGGCTCTTCTGTGGCCGTCACTGTCATTTTCCTCTTTCTTTTGTGCCAGTGTGTGAGCCACATGCACAGTGTTCTCATTTCTTAAAATAAAATTTGAGAATTTCCTATGTGCAGTTCAATTATCCTGCTTATTTTTCTTTTCACTGTTTTTCCTAGACAATTTTAATTTGTAATTAAATTCAGCATCATTGTGTTAAATTATCTAAATTAGTGCCTTCTCAAAATAATGGCATTCGTTTACTCAAGTCTCTGTGTTGGGTCTTTCTGATATATTTTGTTTCACTTTACAGGAGCATTTTGTTAAGAAATCTTTACAGATTTGATCAGCTTTTGTTGCTGATCTCGATGGCATCCTTTCCTTTCCATTCCATTCTACTTCGACCCTAGTTTCACACTTACTGCCCGATGATCCAGTGGGTCAGTCTCCTGCCAGCCCCCAGGCTCCATTTTCTCACATTGTGTGTGCACGCGCACGTTTCAGCTACAGGATCCTTTCATCTACAAACATTGATAAGCAATTTTTGTCTCGTTTACACAGGTCTGCGCTGATAATTGGCTTGATACCTCTGAAATAACGTTAAAGGGCAGGCTAGCCTGAACTTGGTTTAGAGAGAGTCGATCCTTTCGAAGTGTCCATGGAGCCTAATTTTAAGCCAGTTTCCAAGAATGCATTCTGAACTTTATCTCAGCCTTTTTGTTTGACATCCGCGGGAGAAGTACGTCCAGTTCCTCCCCTTCAGGCCGAAAGGGAACCTTAATCTTGTAGGATTGTGGTGTAGCATTAAACTATCCTTGCATCCTGGGTGAATTACTTCATCTGAGTCGTGCATGCCTTTAGTCGCTGCTACTCAGGAAGCCGAGTTCCAGGACCGGTCCTAAGTTTGAGTCAGCCAGAGCAACATAACAGAATTCTGCCCTTAAAAGGGGGAGGAGGTAATACATTAGCAAGTTGCCTATTTCTTTTTGTGTGCTATGTCTTGTGTGTCTGTTCTGTGACATGGTTTGCTTTTTAATTAGTTGATTCCCACTTTGATAAATTTCTCACTTTTGACCTTAGTTTGATGCTCTTCCCTAATTCCATGAGTTAATAATTCATTTTATATTTTATTTTATTTTGGTTTTTTAAAACAGGGTTTCTCTTTGTTGCTTTGGTGACTGACCTGGAACTAGCTGTTGTAGACCAGGCTGACCTTGAACTCAAAGAGATCTGCCTGCCTCTGCCTCCAGAGTGCTGGGATCAAAGGCATGCACCACCATCACTCAACTTGTTTTTTTTTTATTTTATAATCTATTTTAATTAAAATATATCAGCCACCCCCTTTCTCTTTCCTCCCTCCTGCCCCTCCTATGCCTCCAATTCTAAAACTGAATCCTGATTTTATTTGATCATTATAGTTACAGATAGATGCAAACATATAAGCTCAGGCCTGCACCCAGCTCTGAGCACCTCTCAGGTGGGATCTTAGAAGAGCCAGTGTAGCCATTGCTGATAGGAACCAGGTGCCAGCTAGTTTTGGGGACAGCAATATTGTACCACTCAGCTCTCCCAGTCCTTAAGGGAGGCCTCATTCCTCTTTAGCCTGAAAGTATTTCCACAGATTCCATTTCTGTCTTCGCTTTACTTTTCCAGGTAATAGGTTTTTTGACAGAATTGGGGTATTTTGTTGTTTGTTTCGTCTCATGAATTTTCATCCTTTAAGATGTCAAAAACAATGTAATAATCTTTGGGAAACTTACCTCTCTACATTTTCTCAGTGTAGAGACTTTATAGAGAAACTTTAGAAAGACTTTACATGACACACATCTGAACGGCTAGTACATTTGCTGTTGGCATTTTCTGTACACCTGGTCCTACCTGTTTATCATCCGCCCACCGGTGTCAGGAAGGAACAGAAACAGAAAGGTGTACGGAAAGGAAATCCTGTGGCCCCCCTGGCGCGCCTCCAGTGCCCCAGTGCTGAAGCACACCCTGGGTGCGAGGGTCGAGCGGCTCTTGCCCCGCCCTCACTTCCCACTGTCCGCCTAAGCTGGAAATGAGGATTAGAGATGAGTACATTCAGTTCGCTAGCTGCTTACTGTGTGCCCACCTCGGGCACACGTGCTCACGTTTCGCAGCCCTCCAGCCAATCTGTCCTGTTATTTCTGGCACTGCCCCCCAGAATTCCAAAGAGCAGGTGACATGTTGACTGCTTTGTGCAGGGTCCTGTGTAAAGCCCATGGAGAGACAGTGGGAATCAGTCCCTGAACTCTCCAGGGTACAAACACGGCAAGTAAAATGGGAGTGTTGGTTTGGATTCCAAGCTGACCTGCAGGCCTCAAATCTGATATCCACTTGTTGTCATAATCACATACATGAAACCATATCCACGTATGCATGGTGGTTTGCCACTGTTCCATTTAAAATGCTGGGACTTTATGACGTGGGCCAGCCCCTAAATGTGTGAATCCCATGTTCACAACATCACAGAGCATTCTGGGAGCCCTTTCTGCTGCCTCTCCCTTATGGGATAGAATTTTCTTCTCTCTCTCTCTCTCTCTCTCTCTCTCTCTCTCTCTCTCTCTCTCTTGTTTTTAATTCTTTTAAGTTTCATTTTGCATTCCAACCACAGTTCTCCCTCTTTCTTCTCCTCCCATCCTCCTCTGCCTCTCCTCCCCCCAGCCCACCTACCATTCACTCCTCCCATCCAATCAGGGCTCCAGTGAGGAGTCAACAAAGTCTGGCACATAAAGTTGGGGCAGGACCAAGGCCCTCCCCTTGCATTAAGGCTGAGCATGATATCCCACCATAGGAAACGGGCTCCAACGAGCTAACTCATTCACCAGGAATAGATCCTGGCCCTACTTCCTGGTCCCCATCAGAGAGTTAAAACTTCACCACTGTCTCCCACATGTGGAGGGCCTAGTTCAATCCCATGGAGACTCCACAGCTGTCAGTCTAGAGTTTATGATTTTCCACAGGCTTGCTTCAGCTGTCTCTGTAGATTTCTCCATTATGATCTTGACCTCCCTTGCTCATATATTCCCTCCTGGGATAGAGTTTTCAAAGCAAATTAACCCATTTTTAAGTGCCTGTCGTTGCCGAGTCCTTCACAGTCCTATGACACATGAAACACTATTTATCGTAGCAATGATGGCAGGATTGAAATCTAACCTCACTCATGTCTTATTCAAGTACTGAAAGATGAATCATACATGAAGTTAAATTTATCAGTTGAGAGAAACACTGGTCCCAGCTCATCATGGCAAAGGCTTACAGAGCCTGGGGCTCATCCTCATCTGTAATCAGCACCACCTCATGAGATTATTGTGAGGAACAGGTATTTTTAAAGGCCCCGGTCCATCTGTGTGGCTGACTGTCCCAAACTGACTATTTAAAACGACTACAATCTTGCAAATCAGAAACATGGCTGGGGAATTCCTTGTTGGCTGCTGGCTGCTGGCTGCAGGCTGGGAGCTCAGAGAGCCTGAGGTCCTGCAGGGAAGTCTGTCCCAGGGTCTGTGTGTGCTTCCTTCCAGCATGGGACTGGAATCTAGAATAAACTGGAATAAACCTCTACAGAAGCTGCAGATTTCTTAAGACCCAGTTACAGATCTTCTAGAATATTCTGCAACGTTCACTTTTTTAAATCACTAAGGCCAGCCCAGCAATTCAATAGGGAAAGAAGTCAACTCCACAATCAATAATAGAATCAGCAAAGGGTTCCTGACATCCATCTACCTCACATACTGATACATCAAAACATTGAAATGCTATTATAGTATTTAAGTAAAAGGTTTTATTGTCCTCAAAAGAAACTTATTTGTCAAAAGACTATCAAATCTGCTCCACTCTCATCTGCCAAGTGTATTGATTGTGTCCTGTATTTGTTTATTATTTAAATTTAAAAAAAGCATTGGATAGGGATGTCACTAAGTGTGGTGATTTGAGTAAGAATGGCCCCCTTAGACTTACCTGTTTGAATACTTGGCCCATAGGGAATGGCACCATTAGGAGGTGTGGTCTTGTTGGAGGAAGTGTGTCATTGTGGAGGTCTTATATGCTCAAGGTAGGCCTGATGGGACAGTCTTCACTTCTGTTACCTGCAGATCAAGAACTGTGTCAGCCCCTTCTCCGGCGCCACGTTTGCCTGCATGTCACCACAATTGCTACCATAAGGGTAACAAACCTCTGAACTATAAGCCAGCACCAGTCAAGTGTTTTCCAAGAGCTGCCTTGGTTTCTCTTCACAGCCATAGAGACCCTAACTAAGACACTAAGTGTCCTAAGATTTGCCTAGCATGTTTGAGGTCCTGGATTTGAGTTCCCACCATGTGCACAAACCAAACATCATTTATGCAACTTGAAACACTTTTTTGACATTTTGTAAATACGAATGATGCACAGTTATTTTTTTCAACTACATTTAAAATAACTTCTATCTCTACGTGATGTTTTAGAATTTATTAGAGGCAGCAATATAGTAGCTGAAAGTCCAGAGCTGAATTGCCTGAATTATAATCTTTTCCTTCTCCTTACAACCTAGCAGGACACTTCACCACGGAGAACACTTTGGGTTCTTGCCAAAGGCATTTTCTGCATCTGTTGAGATGATGGCGTGGGCTTTTTGTTTAAGCCCATCTATGTGATTTATTAGATCTATCAGCGTTATCCACCTACACATCAGCATGGGCATCAGCAAGTGACTTTGTCATTGGGATCAGATCACAATCAATAGAATGTCTCTGCTGAAGGAGTAGGAGCAGTAGATATTAGCAAGGATGTGGAATCGAACGCTTCACACCCTGGGGATGTAAAGTCGTGCCTCTGCTGTGTAAATACAGTCTGGAAGTGCCTCACAAACGAACATAGCCACCACATGTTTCCTAAAAACAACTGAAAACAGGTCCACGCAAAAATGTGCCCACAACTGTTCAGACCAGACCACCATTATTTCTAACAGGAAAAAGTGGAAAATGTAAAACCTCATCAGCTCCATAAATGAATAAACATGACCAAAAAGCCCCACTAATGTGTGGGGTCCTATTGATGTGAAACATTGGGAAGGAGCAGATTTATGAAGACACAAAGTTGCTAAGTGTTTGCTTAGGGCCCAGGAAGGAGAATTAAGAGGTGGGGTCAAAAACTACACAGCACGAAGTTTCACAGTCAGTAGATGTCAGGCAGCCCACACCTCCTGAAGGAAAGCCAGAGTGAGCTAGCAAAACACTGCTGGAGGCCCCGGAGGAAGCAGTCCCCAGTTATGTAGCTGCCAAGAAGCTTCGAGAAGATACATCCACATTTAGTTGGGTAAAGAAAGATTTTACAGTTACAGTGTTCTAAGCGGGGAGAGGTGCTGACTGACCTTTATAGGGTTAAACACCTTAGGGCTTTCTTGACCAATGACTATAACACTTCTCTGGGAGCTGACACTTTCCTGAAATTAGAGAGAAGAGAAGCTTGCAAATCCTTGCAAATACACTAGACACCCTTGAATTGTAGATGAGTCAGCTTTATGATACAGCAATTAAATAACAATAAACTTAAACTACGAAAGAATTGCCCACGTGCACACATGTGTTTGTGTGTGTGTGTACAGATATAATGTCTGCCTTTTCGTTTGTTTTTCTAAACTAGTCTATAAAAAATTTTTGCTTATTCTGCAGGAATATGCTTTATCAAATTAAAAGCAACAAAATACTGCATATCACCATTTGGTAGATTTAATGCAGTGATCGTGGCCCCCTATGGCCTTAAAATCAGATCAAAGCAGTGAGTTCCTTTGGCTATAACCGCCTGAGCTGCAGCTCAGTAAAGTGAAAACGGTATTTCCCATGTGATTCAGGGTTTTTCTTTGTTTGTTTGTTTTTGCACATGTGTGGACATGCATGTGTGGATGCAAACATGTTTGACAGATGTGTGTGTGCCTGCCTGTGGAGGCTTGAAGCTCTTGTCTGGAGCCGTCTTTGATTGCTACCCTCTGTACTCAATGAACCCAGAGCTCACGGAGAGGCTAATCTAGCTGGCCCATGTGTGTGAGGAGACTCCTGTCTCTGCGTTTACATGCTGGAATGCCCACTCAGCATTTATGTGGATTCTGGGGATCCATATCCTGGTCTTCAGACTTGCATCTGAACCATCTCCCAGGCACCACCCTGTGGAACTCTTGTAGAAAAGAAAGAACGCATGAGAAGGCTTAAACCCATGCCTCAAGTTCTCAGTTTCACAGAACAGTTCACAGACGGAGGGCCTGTTCTAAGCCAGGTATTGGTCCTACCCTTGTCTGACACCAGGAACCCTGCCTTGGATCAATCTTCCTTTGATATCTACTATAGGCTTCCCTAAGGGACAAGGAACAAATGGGGGCAGGGAGCCAGGCTACCATCTCACTCAACTGAAGACCAAATTTTTGGCACCTATGATCTCAGAATTTTCTGGCAAAATGGTTGACATGTAGTACAGCCTGCTTGCCCTCTCCTCTTGGTCTGTCTTCCCTAGAGATAGCTAATGTGTCCACAGGCCTGCATATCCACACAAAAGAGCACAAGGCCTCTCCCAGGACAGGACTGGCCTGGGTGAGAAGAGAAAGGCTCACTGTCCATAGCCTTCCCAAGTCTGCTTCTGTCGCTGGGGACGGAGTATCCAAGACTCATGTGAATCTCGTGAAAAGCACGGGCTCGTATCTCCCATTGGAAGGAGAGTTACAGTCCATTACCTTTTGATTTGTCTGGAACTCCTACATGTGTGGCTAGGAATCTAAGACTCCTCTGTCCCCCACAAAGGCTGCCTGCATTTTGAAAATTACTACAAAGGAAGAAGCGGTGCCTTGAGAAGGGGTGCACTTGCACTTCCTTTGTGATCAATATGTCTTTGTTCTCTCACAAAGAATTTCAGGGTTTCAGATTATAACAATTAAAACACATTTTCCCAAAAAAAAAAAGCCATTCATGTAGATTTTTCCAAGTTTTCTATACCATGATATGTTCCCAAATAAAACTGTAAAGGCTGATAGGAGCCAATAGATGCTAAAGACTGGGAAGCAATGGAGAGAGGATACAAGAATTTCAAAGAGAGGATAGATGACAGGAGTCTGTCTCTGTACTTCTTCCCTTCGTCTTCTTCCCTCCGTTGCCTGTGGAGTCAACAGGCTGACTTTCCTACAAATGTTCAGATATTAGTCAACTATATTTGATATAAGCACTGTAGCTGATATGAAAGCTAAGTCCTAAATAAGACTGTGAAAACCATACATAGGACATAATGTTGGAAATGCAAGACAGAGGCTCATTGTGTGAAGGGGCCCCATTGATTTTCTCTTCTAGGTCAATAATCACTCTCAATACATTTTTCTTTATCATAATATAAAAATTTGCTCAAAGAAAAAGAAAGCATTGCATAAATCCGGAATGTCACAATTTTATTATATGAAACCAAACTTACAGATGACTAAAGATGTATTTGTCATATTTGAGGAAAATTCAACAATTATGCATCAGTTATGTAGATACTCAGTTCCAATGAGTGACTTTTTTGATAGCAAGAGCAACCCAAATGCACAGGTGGTTTCAAGAAACTGTGGCTGTGGTCTGGGTCAGTAATAGCTCCTTTGCCTAACCTTCCAAGAAGCATACAAGAGGACAGAGCCATCTAGTGGTGTACATAAGCATTGCAGTTACTTTGCAAGTTACTTGGTTCAATAACTTTTCAAACTTATCTTTGAAGTCAAAAGTGAGAATTGAAATGTAAAAGATGCTAATGCTGAGTTGTGAACTCCAAGGAGCTTAAAAGGCACCTTTGATCACACCATTAATGCAGACTAAACGCCTCTCCGTAGAGTCCTACTGCACCAAGGTATAAAGTTCATCTTACACAACACTGCAATAGACCTTTGTATCCCAAAAGACATCGGACACGGCTTCTACCTGCCAGGGCTTCACAGATCAGTGGCCTTGAATAGTTGGTAAGCTAATGCTTAGGCAATTAGCTATTGTTTTCCCCACAACAACATAGTCACTATGCTTGCTTGCAATAATTTTACTCAAGCCGATACATATTTAATGTGACTTATGTGTCTAATGAAGAGAGAGAGATACAGCCCCATGACCTTCATTTTGCCTTCAGGCACGGGGTCAAGCCTTGCCTGTCCAGGGCTTGTGACACTTCTCTGATTCACACCCAGGTCACCAGCATTACCAATGTTATTGTCTTTATAAATATGGTATAGCCTTGGAAGTAGTGGGAAGTGGAGCCTGCTCCCCTGACTCCAGCTAGAGACTCTCAGGGTCCCCTCTAAGTTGCAGAAAACCCCACTTCATTCTGCCTTTACTTTAAGACCTTGACACTAAGGATTTTTGCTTTTTCTTTTAAAAGTACCTATCATGAAGCCTAGATGACCTTCAAACATGCTGTGTAGCTGAGGTTAACCTCTGACCCTGCACCTTCAGGCATGTCAGCGTTACAGGCATGTGCAACCACAAAGTTTCTTAAGTAGTGCACAGTAGCCACACGACTTACTAACTGAGCCCCATCCCTAGCACAAGTTACAGATGGTGACTTTCAAAACTAAACATAATCCTGCCGAGTGTGGGGGTCACAGGATGGGTGAGTAGAAGGCTCTCAAATGAAAGCCTTGCCTCCAATAGCCACTGCTTTGTGACCTAAAACAAAGGGTCATGTGGTAAAGGATAACACAGGGCTTGTCTCAACTCATGGTCAAGAGGAGCACTCAAAATTATGCAGGTGCCAAATCCAACCCACTCCTGAAAAAATGTGCTCACTGAACCTTCCCAGCTGCTGGCACTCCCCTCAAGGGGAGGGGTGCTTTGGGATGTGTGCCTCCTGGGCTTATATTGGCCCAGGCACAGCTCTGCAGGACCCTGTGACCATTCTTGTCTATCTTGCCCTTTATCCTTGAGCAGTGATGAAAATGGCCCAGCTTCAGTGCAAGGACTTTCAAAGCAGTCCTGGTTTTCTAGTCCACCTGCTGGAACAAAATGCATGAGACTGTGTCATTCATAAATGACAAATTTCATTTCTCGCAGTGCGAGAGGCTGGGAAATGCACAATCGAGGTGCTGGCTGTTCTGATGAGGGTAGCTCCTAAGGTGACATCTTGTTGCTTCAGCCCCGCAGGGGACAGATGTGTCCTCACACAGTGAAAGGGATAGAAGGAAAGAAGTATTAGATTATGGTCAGAAGTAAAGCCACCTCTTAGGATTATTCTATGGATTATGTCAACATGAGCTAGAAAGTGACTTTTTCTTGTTGCATCAAGTGCCTGACAAGTAGCAACCTCAGGAAAGGTTTATTCTGTCTCAGTCGGGGGACAGAGTGCATCATGAAGAAAGCATGGCAGTGGGAACACAAACACCACGTGTCACATTGCAGCTGAGGTATGAAGCAGAGACAAGCAGGAAGTGGGGCCACTACCAGACCTCTAGACACACCCCTAAGTACCACTCTCTCTAAACTGAGGCTGCATCTGCTAAAGATGCTCCAGCCTCTAAATCCGCCATGAGCTGGAGACCAAATTCTCCAGCATGGAGACTGAAAGACCCTTCACAGTCAAAACCCAAGACCCAGATATTCAAGCCGTGACACTTGTCCCACGGGTGCCTGGCATCACTGCGGCTTTTACGCCCAGCTCCTTCCCAAGCTGAGCCTCTCGATCTGGGAGGAAAAACCAGAGATGAAATGGTCCTTAGTATAGAAAACAAACCCTATCCAGCCATCAGCTACACTGCTGCAGCCTGAGGGAGAGTTGAATTCTAGAAATACCCAGCACCTTCCATTTAAGACTCTCAGAATGTGAAAGAATAAAGAAGGTCGGCCGAACTATGACTCTTCCTGTAGGGAGAATGAGGCCCTGGCGCGTCAAGCCCAAGTTCCACAGCAGTTCATATCAAAGCCAGAGTTCCGCTCCCAATTCCAATTCTTCAATCATTTCCCTTCCAGCCCTGAGTTCTGTCTGGATCCCCAGTCTCACTTCCACCACCCATCCAGGTAGAAGCTCATTATCAGGCCGGAAGGTTCTCTCCCACCACAGAGCCAGGGACCTGGGGTGGCCACAGAAACAGAGGCAGCAGTCTATGGAGGCCAGCTGGCTCTGGGTCTGAACCGGTTTGCTCAGGCTAGGCCTCCACCCCTTGCTGAGTGGGAATGGTACCTCCAGACCAGCAGCCAGCATCTGTCCCTAAACTCACTCTCTTCTCCTCTGCCATCATCTGAGAATCTCAAGGAGCCATTTCCTCCCGGCTCTGAGCTACTCCACAAGCTTCACCTCTGATAAAAAGTTGCGGTAATTAAATATGGAAAGTTCGTTTTGCGTTGTGTTGTGATATGAAGTGTCCAGGATAAAGAGACTTTGAAATCCTTCATCTGGACAGTTTTCGGGAGGAGAATGACTGTCACCTGATGGTGGCAGGGGCCTCCAGTCTCACTCTCCCAGGGAGGGGGGGTATTGATTTGCACAGCTGGGAGGAGTTTCTTTGTGTATGTAATTACCTCTTTCACCAGCACACAAAGGTCTCTTGACAATAATTACATAAGCTTCCTGAGGTTGTGCTGGGTTTTTGCCCCCTGGCTTGACAGCCAAATGGTTTTTAATCACTTTGAGTCGTGAATACGCTGATGCTTCGGAAAATTTCACACAGGCGCACCTGGGATCCGTCTCTTAGGCAGATCACCCCCTTCCTGCCTTGGTCAGCTCTCTCAGGCCTTCCCTCCGGCAGCCCCTTGCTCCTTCCCTGCTTGGAGTCCGCCTCAGCTCAGCCCCAGCCTCTCCTTTGCTTATCCATCCATCTGGAGACCAGAATCCCAAACACGCCAGCACAGCCTCCCAATCACGGACCCTGCGGTGGTTTACTCTTGATTTGTGAAGGGGGAGCCAGGTCACGTGTGTCTGTTCTAAGAGTTACTGCTGCTGTTAAACTACTCGGCCTCCTTCCACCTTTAGATGCCGACAGTGCTCACACCAAGGAACCAAGCCGATTTCTATCTTTCACTAAAGTACCTTTCCTAAGAAGGCAAGCCCCTGCAGTCTTCAAATTCCAAGACCTCTACCCTCTATTGACTCATAAACTCAGTGGGCACCCAGACTCGGTGTAACAGCACGCCTGGGGTTAAGCTCATGACCTTGTCCAGGCCTGTGGCAGGCCAGCCCTCCCCTGGGGTGGAGCGACACCTGTGTCAAGCACTTAAACCCTTGCAGTTCAGCCGCTGCTGGAGATCTGCGGGCCTTCAGCCCAGCGGGAGTTTGGGCACAGTTCGGAGACCTCAAAGGAGAGCCTCCTCCGGGCGGCTAGCCCCCCAGCACCGCTGGCCATGGCACCGCAGGGACGACTTCTCATCCGTGGGGGTCGCGTGGTCAATGATGACTTCTCACAGGTGGCCGACGTGCTAGTGGAGGATGGCGTGGTGCGGGCGCTGGGACAGGACCTGCTGCCTCCCGNCCCGGGGGCTGCGCATCCTGGACGCAGCGGGCAAATTGGTCCTGCCCGGAGGCATCGACACACACACGCACATGCAGTTCCCGTTCATGGGCACCCAGTCAGTCGACGACTTCTACCGGGGAACCAAGGTACCCAGCTGGGAGGCCTATAATCTGGGGTCTGTGGCGACCCCACCTCTCTCTCTCCTGCGCAGCGCTAGGGACTGGAGTGGAGGTGAGACACCTGAGCTAGCCAGGGTCGCCAAGAGGACGCCCATCTGGGGTGAAGATGCTGCATGCTGTAGTCTCTGGTGCCAAGCCCAGCATATGGCTCCCCTACTCCTTTTGGGTGACCTGGCACTCCAGAAGCTCTTTCTTCCTCTTCCCTCTTTTTTCTCTAGGCGCCATCTCCTCGTGTCTGAAATTCCTCTTTCTCGTGATAGTCCATGGAGGTTTCCAAACCTTCTCCTTCTATGTGCTTGCTTTTCAAATAGACTCTACCAACTTTTTCTCCCAGTTCTCCACTCCAGCCGCGAACAAGTGAAAACTCCATTCACCTAGCATAGTGGTTCTCAACCTTCCTGAGGCTGCGACCTTCTGATACAGTTCCTCATGTGGTGGTAACCCCAACCATAAAATTATTTTTGTCGCTACTTCGTAACTGTGATTTTGCTGCTGTTATGAATCGTAATGTAAATACATGATATGCATGATATCTGATATGTGACCTCTATGAAAGGGTCCTTGGACTCCCCAAAGGGATCGTGATCCCCAGACTGAGAACCACTGGCCTAGCTGCTACCTTTGTGACTCGAGAGGCTCGGATGAGTTGGAAGCCTATAGCTTCTACACTGGACCCAGTCCTACCCTGACCAGGATTTGAAGACAAGCATTCTGGTAGAGCTCTCCCAGCCTTCGGTCACACCATGGTGACCTTTCCACCCCCTTCTCCCACCCACTTGCTCCAGGCAACAGCTAATGTGGATTCTTGCTGCTTGAGTACCTGCCCTTAGTGATGTTCAGGAAGCGGTCAAATCTGGATCCCAGGAGAGGAAGGCTTGGGGTCTCTAGGGGAAGATCCAGATGCTCAAACCAATGATATGATTCCTAAAGTTTTCCTCCGAGCTTCTGAAGCCAGCATGGGGTTCGCAAGGTAGCTTCACAGGAGATGAAAATGGCATTCCTCAGCACCTAAGCTGAAGAGGTCAAGCCCGTACCATTTTCAAGTCTTGCCTCTAAGAAGCCTTGAGAGAACTGGCTTCTTCCAAAGTGAAGATCACACCGATTTCTTCAAGGCCAAGGTTCTTCATTGAATTCCTGTTTCTTAGTGTATCCAGCCACAGAGACCTGGTACAGAAAGGCAGGCTCTCAGAGAAGCCCACAAGTTGTTTATTTCAGTTACTAACCTGGTCTGTGAACACTTTACCCTCCTCACCCTGCCCCCACCAACATCCCCAGTCCACTGTGACCACCCAGAACAGGTCACAGAAAGGAGAAAAGCAGGCATATTTGACCCAGAGGGAAGGGTTGGGGGCAGTCTGCCTAATGCAATATTTGGAACTCGTCTTCTTAGTTACTTATTACCAATGATATCAACGTAATAAGAAATATCCTTTTTGCAGGATGAGTTGTTATCTCCTTTCAAAATAAGAGTTATGTATTATGACTATCTCTATTTCCCTTTTTGTAAAATGTCATGAACTCATTTTTTTAGATTTGGGATGAATCTGACAGCTATTGGAACAATTCATGATTATAGATAAGTAGAAAAATAACAGATAAATAGAAAGAAGAAAAGCATCTCCAAGCACCTTCTCAACACCCACCCATGTTTTGGTCTATTCCGTTACGCTTCTTAATTTTGTACACCGTGGATGCTTGACACCATTTTGGCACTCGCGTGTGTGTGTGTATGTGTGTGTGTGTGTGTGTGAAAGAGAGAGAGAAAGAGAGAGAGAGAGAGAGAGAGAGAG
>LOEQ01000737.1:241961-254231 GCA_001685075.1 Bramus lutescens | reverse complement strand
CGTGCGGGAGCTGGGCCGGACGAAAAGCAGGCCTTCTCCCCAATCACTACACATCCCTGGACACAAAACTCTTTGAGTAGGAGGGTATTTATAATTGAATTCTTTGGCATGGCTCTACTTGATGGCAGAGATGAACACACAGAAAATACCTAATTTCACATGTCTTTGACTCAAAATCATTTTAAGCTACAGTGGCATTTTGTGGATACCCAACTGCCAACTAATAATGACAATTTCTTTAGATATATTTAAAAATTATACTGGTTTAGGAAAGCGGTAGCAGTAGCTTCTTCTCTTGGGACTATGGTTTCTCCAGCCATGAGCAGATAGTTGGCTTGGTTTACAGTACGAAGCATGAATTCCTTCCTGTTGAACAGGTCTTAAGTCCAATTAACCAGCATTTGGTTACCCTGAGATTAAAGTACTACTATGGCCCCATCTTGCACGCCCAGTCGTTCTCATTGTGGTGGTTCATTTGTTTACACCTGAGTGGAACTACCAATTGCTCTTCCCTCTTGGCAGCTTTCATAGAACCTTCTGATACTATATGAGAAAGTCTGTAAGGAGGAGGCTTCCAGGTCAGTTTTGTCTTGAATCCTCCAAGTCCTGTATCTAAAGTGTGTGGCATCTTCAGCAATAAGGTCTCACCTTCAAGTACTAGGAAGTAACTAAGACAGTGCTGTGGCTTCCTTAGAGCCCGGGTGCACACTGATCTGGGAAACTTTGAACAGCACTGAGCATCAGCCTTCAGCTGTGCCCAGAGTCTGCTTCTCGCATTCATGTGGAAGGATCTAGGACCAGGCACAGCCATAATTTTTGGAAACAGAATTTCCTGCTAACTTGCAACATGCATAGCTTGTGAATGGGAAAGACAACCATCATTTTCCAAACTCAAAACTTTTGGGCAGCTCTGCCCCTCCCTTCCTCCTCCTTTACACACTCATGAGCCAAGCACTGTAATGGGCACAGGCTGTGCAGAAACGAAGCAGCATCGATAATGGGGTCAAAGTTCCCTGGAGGACTCTAGGCTGTGACCAAGGTTAAGAAGAAATCAATGGGTAAGGTAGAGAAGAGAGAAGGGAGGGAAGAGAAAGAACAGCATCCCTCTCTGGGATGGAAAGCACTGAGTCTCAGGGAAGGACAGACAGCAGTGGTAGAGGCATGTGTAGGTTTGGAGATGACTGTAGAAAGCCCGGGAAACAGGTACAACGTGAGACCCACCAAGACCTTGGGGGCCATCGAACAATTTCTCTTTTTCATCTTAAGAGGAGAGCAAAGACAAGGAAAGACGGGCAGCCCCAGTCTCGGGGGCAGGTGTACGGCAGGGAGACCCCTATCTTCCGGTTGAGTGTGGATTGTCCCCTGAGCACCCCCAGGGTAAAGAATTCAAACCACTCACAGCCCGTGTGCTGCTCTTTCCTTTCCTCCCTCCTTTTCCTTGTTGTTTCTCCTTACTGCACTAATCTGTCTAGTTAGGCTAAGAAAAGGGGACACAGGGCATGGAAGGTGGCAATGCTGCACAAGGTGGAAGTACTCCTGGAATTGATCAGGGTGGCCTTGGGGTGGGTGTTTGAACTGGATTAAAAATTTCGGGAGGAAGAATGGCAGGTCTCAAGTGAGACACTTAACTGTCTAGCGCAAAGCTGGATAAATAATGCCCTCGATAGTTTGAACTTGTGGCGTTATGAAGGCAAGCAGATGCAGGGCACCTTCAAAACTCAAACACACTTACGGAATTGGGACTTACGTTGAGATTGTAAAATCTGTTTGCGTATATTTTAGGACTACAAGAAAGCTACCAGTTCAGCCCAGAGCTTTTCTCCCTAAGGCCCAACTGGACTATGAGGTTTCTTTTGGTTTTATTTAGGTCCTGTGGTAGATTTTAGTGAACCAGAGTCACACTTTTCAGGATGAGCTTAGACACAAAAAATGGGTGACACCATAAAATTGAAGAATATGCTTTGGGGACTTTTCAGTATTGGCTTACAACCTGATATATTCTTCAATAATAACTTGTGCTATATGACATTATGATCCACTGTGGGATAGTTTATCTCTAGGTAAGTTCTACTGTATTTACATTAGAGACGTGGTAGGCTCTTTTTTCCCCCAAATGGGGATTTAGATAAGTTAGAAGGCTTTCAAGGGCAGCAAGCCAAAGAAATTAGGAGCTGGGAGAATTTATTTATGAGCCAAGATTAGGAACGGTTAAAGCATTTTGCTGGCTAACTGACAGGTAAAGGGGCTGTCAATCAGGAGTAAAGACAACAGAAATGATGGTTTCAAGTCCCATTTGGGCTCCTGTTTGCCCTATATGCAACCATTGCCCTGTCTTTCTCCCCTGAACACTGCCATTTTATGTGGTCCTGGATGGCCTTGATTCTGTCCTTTCCCACAGCCTGCTGAATTTCTGGCTCTCCTCCTCAGAGTCTCTCCCTTCTCAGCATTTGCCGTCCCCAGGAACATGGGTTCTGAAGCACATGAAAACATGCCTACCCCAAGCCCAGTACACGTCTGTACTGGAAACATGTCTGCCCTCCTTCTTCCAAGTATTCTCACTACTGTTCTCTGCTCAGTCTCTTCTACTCTGCCATGAGGTCAGCAATACTGAAGAGCTGGAGAGACAACTGAAAGGTGCATACTCCAAATTAGTTATTTCTGAGCACAGGCAAGCATGTGCTGTGTGTTAGATGCCACCATGACGGTTGAAAGCTTCCATATGTACGTCCTACTGTTAAATTCAAACTTGCTCAGATCCCTGATTTGAATCTTCCTCTCTGAATTCCCAGTAGCCTTTTCTGTAACTCTTACAGGCAATTGTGTAAAGTTTCCCCACAATTAGCATTTTTCATAGTCTATTGATGTTAGAAAAGGACCTGCCATCTGTTATTCCAGGATATTGTAGTACAATTATCTGTTTCTCCCTCTAGACCAGAAGTTCTCAACCTGTGAGTTGTGACCCCTTGGGAAACCCTCTGTCTCCAAAAATATTTACATTATGATTCATAACAGTAGCAAAATTACAGTTATGAAGTAGCAAAATGAAAATAATTTTATGGTTGGAGGTCACCACAAGATGAGGAACTGTATTAAAGGGTCACATCGTTAGGCAGGCTGAGAACCACTGCTGTAGCTATGCACACCCTGAAGGAAGAGGAAAGAACTCATGGTTTTTTGCGTGGCCCTTCCAGCTTCCTCCATTCCATGTAAAGGCTGTGTGTGATGGCGCCTTTTTAATAACATTTTTATCAGTAAATAATTCAAATGCAGCGCAACTCAGCTGGTTTAACTGTGCGGTTCCATGGTTTCTGGAATGTTGGCAGAATGGTAGAGACATCACCAGTCTCTTTTAGAGCATCCTGCAGCCCTCTGTCCCTCTGCCTGCCAAACTGTATCTTCGGCCCATCCTCCTCTCTCGCATCTTCAGCTCTAGTCAACCTCCATGTCCCTTTCTGTCCCCATGGACTTTTCTCTCCGGAACATATTCCACAGACTGTGCAATGTGTGCTCTTTCATGACTGGCTCCTTCCATCTGGCATCATGAATTTTTTAGTCCATCTATGTCATCCCTTTCTAAGGCCAAATCCCGGCCCATTGTTTATCTTGTCATCAACCACTGGGTACTTGGGAAGTTTCTGCTGTTGGCTACAGTAGTAAATACTGACTTGAATCTTTGTGTCCTGGGCTTGGGGTAGCCATGTTTCCACGGACGGTGTGTATAAACTGAAGAGTAGGCTCGCTGGGGTCACGCTCGCTATGTTTAACTTCCTGAGAATCCCCGAGGTGTCAGCAGCATTATATCTTCTCACCATCTGTAGCCTAGGTTGTACACCCTAACGATAATTTTTGACTGATTCATAGCGAACATGCGCTGAGACAATACAGAAAAATGATTACTTACAAAGCATTTGCACTGTATGAGATAATGTGAATAGTCTAGGTGTATACAGAGCAGGGTGTGCCTGTAGCTTGTGCCGTTCCTATGCCATTGCAGATAAAGGAATTGAGTATGCACCATTTTTTAATCCACTAGGAGTGGTGGCACCAGTTCCCCACGTCCTCAGGAGCCACTGTGTCTGATTTCTGTGCATCTCACGTGTGGTGGGTTTCTCTATATCTGTAGACTTAGAAACATTTTTTTCTAGCATGTTAACTATTTCCTACTAGAAAAAATCCCCCCCCCGTCCTTGAGGGACACTTTATTTGTATTGGAAAGTCACTTGAAAAGAGAAGGTGACAAGATTAATCTCTATTCAGATAAAAATACAAAACCTGAATTTTTCCCAAATCTTGCCATTGTACCAAGAGGAGTTTCTTAGGAAATGTAAATATGTGTTTTCTGCATGAATAAGGACCCTGTTATTTAAAGGTGGTAACAAAGGGTAGATCTTATGTAAGAAAGTAAGGCGGTTAAAAGTAGAACGAAGTGGAACCGCGCCAAGCCACGGAAGGAGAACAAAAATATTCCATAAAGTGAGCGAGAGGAGAGCCGAGCTGACAGTCCCGGCTGTGAGAGCCCTGGCTGCACCTGGCCTGCGCTGTGGAAAAGGGGCAGGAGTGAGGTTGGAGAGCCACTGTCCCTCTTGGATCTCAGGAAGCGAGTTGAGGCGTGTGTTAGAAACGCGGAGCAATTCCTAATTATAAACCAAGGATGCAAAGGCTCCTGGCGGGCTAGAGAGCGGTTCTCAGAAGGCAACTGTGCTAAGCACTTTATGCGCCGCTGTGCGCTAGCCGGATCCCCCTCCCTAGCTGAGGGCTTGGATGCAGGCATTGCCCTCGCTTCTCCCATAAACAATCAAAGGATACAGAAGAAACTGCTCAAGAGACCCAGCTAGGCGTAGAATCTGAGTGTTGTACTGTAGAGCCAGGGAACCCCCAGAGTCCCTGCTCTAAACTATGGGGCCACCATTCTTCTATGATTATGTTTGTTTTCCACACCTACGTTGTTTGAGTACAGCAATTAAAAACACATTAACCACCTTGTGATTTTTGTTTAAATTAAATCTATTTAAATAATGTGTCAAAGGCATTTGTTTTTGTAATAGTTTTTAAATTACTTGTAATGTAGCCTAATAGGCCGCCAGGTCTATCGAGGGTTGAGGCAAGATGCAAGGACTCAGGGACCAAGTCTATGAAGATTAAACTTCATTCCAGAGGCAGCAAGAACATTAGCTTTCTGAAATTTTCAGCTGGCAGAGAATAACCATGTACTTAAGGAGTGCGGTGTGTTGCCTGTTGTAAACACTGTGTAGTGATCAAAACGGGGTGGTTACCATATCCATTGCCTCAAATAGTTAGCATCTCTCTGTGGTGAGAACGTTCCAAACCTTCTCTCCTAGCTATCGCAAGGCACACAGCACAGGTGTTCATGATGTCCGCTCCACTGAGCAGTGGAAACCAGGATGTATCCCCCTTGGTCGCTCTACTGTGTTATCGAAACCAGAGGATGTTCCCCTTGTCTAACGGCAGCTTTGTTGCCCCGCCCCACCTCCCTTAACCTTTTGAGCCAAGTGTCTCATCTGTGGTTGGAAGTGCCCCTCCATGGAGGGTCTGTGGGTGGGTATTTAGGACAGAACTAGAGAAAGACCAACTAGGAACCTACTAAAATCGTGACCGTTGAAGATGAAAAGGTTCTGAGCTAAAGCCGGAGCAGGTAGCCACCACAGGTGTCAATCAAAGAAAGATGAAAGGGGCCCCAGCAGTTTCAGGGTGCAGAGGCTTTAGCCTTGCAAGTTTTCCAGGGTTCTTTGAGTGGATCACAGGATGACCAGTGATGTAGTGGCTCACCGGGCTGCTGGAGATGTGATTCCCTAATACAGATCCCAAGGAAATGGGATTTTACAATACCAGTGTAGTTTTTGTTTTTATTAATTACTTATACAGTTTCTACTTTTCCCCACCTGAGGGTTTCTGCTTAGTTGTTTTCTGTGAAAGGATCTCGCTCTGTAGCCCAGGCTAGACACCCTTTTGCTTCAGCCGCTCAGGAGTTAGGATTGTGGGCATGAGTCAGCAAGCCGCCCATTTCGGTTTCTCCTTCGCAGTCCTGTTTGCTTTTTCAGAAGCAGTTCCAGGTATTTTAAGACTTTCTCTTTTAGTTTCTGGGGACTGTATTCAAACCCTTCAGGTAGTTTAAAAGGCAGCATCTTTGGCATTTCCTTGACGCATCAGATTAGCCCAGAGGCTTGCAGATGTGCTGTTTTCTCAGAGCTACGGACGGACGACTAATTGACCAGAACCCTCTTGTGATTGCAGGCTGCCTTGGCTGGAGGTACCACCATGATCATCGACTTTGCCATCCCTCAGAAAGGCAGCTCCCTCCTCGAAGCCTTTGAGACCTGGCGCAGCTGGGCGGACCCCAATGTCTGCTGTGACTATAGCCTGCACGTGGCGGTGACGTGGTGGGGTGACAAGGTGAGGCAGCTGGCCTCCAGTGTGCTCTGTCTGGTCTCCTTGTCCTTGGCTCTGCATGAGAGCAAGGAACTGGCAATGTCCAATGGCAAACCCCAGTGATGTCCCTGCCTCAGGGGTGACTGGGGGACTGGTGGGGTGGGTTCTCATTGCACTTTCTTCTGAATCTGTTGAATTCTGAGTACTGTGAAAGACTGCAGTCTCTAGAGTGTAAAAACATCATCACGTAAAGCACACAGTGAGACTCCATCCTGCTTGCTCACAGAATCATCCTGTGTTTAATACAGGAGTTGCCCAGGTTTCCTCTACTCTCCACGGTACCTATTCCTCTTAGTCTCAACATCAACATGCCTAGAATTTAAAAAATGTATTAGAAAATTTTAATGTATGAGAAAACATCAAAGAAGTTCTAAGTTTAGAATTCCTTCAAATTAGAGGCCTCCATTCCTACCCCTGACAGGAGAAGCCAAGCTGGGATCCTTTCCAAGGCCCCTCCCAGCTGTGTCCAGGGGTGACTTGGCTCTCCCAACACTTCTTGGTTGTTGTCACTTTTGTGAGTCCCCCCAAAGACCACCAGGAGTCCCAGTTCATACGCAAAGCAAGTGCAAGCTTAAGCCTGGGCTCTCCACCCATCTGCTCTGTCACAGCGGCTGGATCAGGGAGAGCACTGGGCTCAGCTGTGGCAGGGTTTGGAAGGAGCAAAGGATGGCGGATAAGAGAATTCCGGATTCAGATGGAGGTTGTGCTCCTGATTGGGCAGGAGTGAGGTAATAGGGATTGGTACTGGCATTGCTGTAAGGAAATTGGCAACCTATATACAAGGTAGGGAAGCTAGTCTTAATGCTCTGGAGCATCTAGTACTGTTTGTCTCAATTCTGATTGGTTCCCCCACAGGGTGCAATCTGTGACTTTTCCTGGTTATTGTGATGGTGAGGTCTAGTCTCAGTATTGTTAATTTGCAGCCTGTCATGGCTGCACTGATGTTAAGTTAAGCCTCTTCTGTCACCTGAGAACCATTTACAACATACCTCAAAACATTCTTCCATGCCCGGTAATTATTTAAGCCATGAAAATGATAAGAGTCAGATAGAGAAGATGACTTTGAGAGCCGTTAAAATATGTAGGTTTTTTTTTAATTGAAAATTTGCATGTGTGCCTTGGAAGAAATTTTCCTTGAGATTTAAACCCTAATTTGTTTCTTCATATTGGATTTCATTCAGAAATTTTAAGGAGGTGGGGCATGAATCATGGTGACGCTGTTTGAGTAGTTCATTCATCAACCTTTTCAAAGGTTGTTTCAGACACCAAGTGAATATAAAACAAGTAACAAGTCTGTAACGAGTAACCCAGCAAACATCGAGGGTCATAGTCCACAGCTCAAGCTGATTTCTCTCCACAAACAGGATTCTAAGCCCTGAGCTGGACCAACTTTATACCTTCAAAGGCAAGCCCTCCCTCCCTCCCTCCCTCCCTCCCTTCCTCCCTCCCTTTTCCTTCTTTTCTTCTTTCCCCTCTCCTTCCCTCCCTCTCTTATTTTGTGAGAAGCACAGGCAATGATGGTGACTTTGACCAGTCCTTTTCATACTTAACAAGTGGAAAGATTCCCCCAAATACAGGTTCTGTTGTGTTCCTATGGCCAAGAGCTCAGTATAGCCTCGAACAGCAGGAGTGTATTGTCTCCCAGTCTTGAAGGTTAGAAGGCCAAGGTGTCTTGTGATTGGTTTGTCCTGAGGGCAAACGGCTCTGTCCCCTGCTTTTCTAGAAGCTTCTAATTCTCTGTAGTAATCTTGCATAGTCCTTGCCTTGAAGAAGGAGCATGCTTCCATCTCCTTGTACAAGCCTGTACTTCAGCTCATCTTTTTCAAAGCCTCCAATCGTGGGGGATTAGAATGTACATCATTGACATCATAGTAGCTAACCACACCTGTGGCGAGCCTCCTTCTAAAGAAGGCTTAGGATTTTAGCACAGGGGTTAGGGGACACACAACACAATTTTTTTCCCTTTTATGAGGATTCTTTGTACTCTTTCTCCCCATTTTATTGAAAATAGTCTTGCCCCTCACATAACATATTCTGATCACTGTTTCCCGTCCCTCTACTCCTCCCAGTTCCTTCCCACCTCCACTCCCATCTGATCTTTCAGATCTTTCTTTCTCATTCGAAAAAAAAAAAGTGGGCTTCTAGGAGATAATAATAAAATACAAGGAAATAAAGTATGGTAAAATAAAACAAAAATTTTCTCATTGAAGTTGGAGCAGACAAACCAAGAGAAGGCACATGAATCAGAGACCCTCTCGTTTGCACTCTCAGGAATCCATAAAAACACTAACCTGGCGTTGTAGGAGGCTGCTCAGCCCTGAAATAATCCACAGAAACTATATTATTTGCAATACTGTTTGGCCAATAGCTTAAGCATATTTCTAGCTAACTCTTATGTCCTAAACTAACTCATCACTATTAATCTGTGTATCGCCATGTGGCTGTGGCTTACCAGCAAAGTTTCAGCATGTCTATCTCTGGTAGGGGCTCCATGGCTTCTCCTGACTCCACCTTGAAAGAGGGTCGTAAGTCAAATCAAAACCCCACCTACCTCTATTCTGCCCTGCACAGGCCTAAGACAGTTCCTTTATAAACCAATGGTATCCACAGCATACAGAGGAGGAATCCCACATCAACCCGGAAGCCATACTATATACACAGAGGACCTGGTGCAGACCCATGCAGGCCTGTGCACGCTGCCTCAGTCTCTGTGAGTTCAAGTGGGCTTTGCTTTCCTCACTCCCTCTGGCTCTTACATTCTATACATCTCTTCTTCTAGGTTGTCTAAGCTCTGAGGAGAAGGATTTGATAGAAACATCCCATTTAGGGCTGACTGTTCCAAGGTCTCTCACCCTGTGTGTAGAGTCTGGCTCTAGGTCTCTGTATTTATTCCCATTTGCTGCAGCTTCCCTGATGATGGCTGAGCTCTCTTATCTATCTGTCTGAGTCAAGGAAGTCCATTTGTAGTAGTGGGCAAGAGTACCTGCATGTTTAACACAGAGAGGGGCTTGCTATGTAGTCACATGCTGGCCTTGTCCTCCTGCCTGCACCTCTGAGAGGTGAGATTGCAGTGTGCCGACATGCCCAGCTTGGTGCTTTTTTATTGTTTGTTTTTTGTTTCTTTGAGACAGGGTCTCTCTTCATAGACCTGACTATCCTAGAACTCATATAGACAAGGCTGGCCTGGAGTTCATATAGATCTGCCTCCCAAGTGCTGGGATTAAAGGTGCGCACCGCCACACCCTGCAGCTTTGTCTGAAAGTTAACCTTCTGTGTCTAGGTACTTACTCCATGAACTGTTGAAGACATTTTCCACCTCGGTTAATACTGTTTCTCTTTTGGGGTGGGGGACTGTTCTATTTTTGTTATGTTATGAATATATATAGTTGTAAGGATTGTTTAATGAGCGATTTTTAAATATTCAATATTGTCCCAAAGAGAAGCTCTTGTTAGACTCTTAACTTTTAGCAAAGCTGTCCATTTTTTAAAAAAACTAGATGGCAGGAGCCAGGCACTCCTCTGCATCTGGACCACTGTCACTTAACCCATTAGGCACCTCATGCTCTAAGAGTGGAGGAGGAGGTCAATCTCACTGAGCATCAGGGTGTGGATGCAGGAGTGGATGGACATTTGTGTCTGTCAGCTCTGCTGCTGTAACAGCGTACCACGGGCTGGCTGGTTTAGTAACAGAATTGACTTCTCGAAGCCAGAAGGCAGGCAGTCCTGCATCAATTCACTTGAAGAGCTAGCTCCCCTGCGAGGCTTCTCTTTCTGGCTGTGGACAACTACCTTGTCACATAAGCCTCTCTGAGCCTCACGTCTGAGCCAAGGTTTGGTGACCGCCCCCTCCATCAAGTGGGAAGAGATTTTATTAGCTATGAGCAACACTCCTGCTATGGTTGCTGTACTTTTGGTTGTGTGTGTATTTGTGTGTGTGTGTATGTGTGCATGTGTGTGAGCAAATGTGTATGTACATGTGTATGTATGTGTGCATGCGTGTGAGTTAACCTTAGAAGATCAAACAACTTTCCTTTGAAAGTTGTAGGCAGACTTTTCTGTCCCTCCAGCCAGTTCTCAAATAACCACAGAGACTTAATATTAATTATAAATGCTTGGCCGTTAGCTCAGGCTTGTTGCTAGCTAACTCTTACATTTTAAATTAACCCATATTTCTTATCTACCCTCTACCACGTGGTGGTACTTTCTTTCAATGAGGCATGTTCATCTTGCTTCTCTCTGCATCTGCTCGAGACTCCTGAGACTCTGCCCTCCTTCTTCCCAGCATCCTCTGTGTCTTTCTGTCCCATTGATACAGCTTGACTACCTACCAGCCAGTCAGCTCTTTTATTAAACCAAAAAGAAGTTGCCTTGGCAAAGATACATCTTCACGGTGTACAAAAAGATTATTCCATAGCAGAAAGTCTTAATCCATTTTGAGACATGAATTTGAGACTTCAAACTCTCTTACTGGGTGGTTTTGCTCTCAGTTTGCCTCTGGTATCTGACGACCCCAAAGATCCATCCCCCAAGCTATGACTGTCCAGAATCTTGTCAGTAATGATCTCTCACCTCCCAGGTGTGTTGTCGGGGCTTCGCAGCACAACGTTCAGCTTGTGCTTCCTCAAACAAACCTGGGTCAGTCCACTACCCTCGTCCAACAACTCAACTGACTTTTTATATTTGAGCCCCAGCTCTTACCACATATAATAAGCTTTGGTGCCATCTAGATCCACAGTTGCTACCCATGCTGCCATGTGGTTTCATCTTCTTTTTCTGTAACAGTCTCCTCAAATTGGAGAAGAGATGCCAAGAATTTTAGATTCAAGCACAGTAATGAAGCACTTTGGGGAACGCTGTTAATTTCCCCTGACTTAAGAGCATCCCAGCAGCAGTGTATCAGGTGAAATGGGGTGTGGCCTGGGAGAAAGTCTGTGGATTTCATTGCGTTTTCTGAAGGAAGCTGTCACCCTTATGTTGCTTATTTCTTTTCTGGTTATAATCTTTGCGGGAATGCTGAGATTATCCTTTGAATTAATGAGGGGTGTGCTGTTTCAGCATGAATTCTAATTGATCTTAATAATAAAAACCCAGAGTCAGATATGGGGTGAATCCTGAAAGATCAGAGAGGCTGAGCAGCCACCACTAGTTCTAACCTCTACTGAATCCTCAGACCAAAGGGGTGATCCTGTTCCTGCAAATCCTCAGACTAAATGCTCTTTCTACGAAACCTCAGACTGGATCTGAGCTCCTGTCTCGTCCTGCCCTATATCCCTCCCTCCACCCAACCATATCACTCCTGTCTCCACCTCCCTAGTGCTGGGATTAAAGGTGTGGGATCCCAAATGCTGGATCACTTTTGTGTGGGCTCTGTTTCTCTTTTAGACAGATTCAATCCCGCATAGCCCAGGGTGGCCTTGAATTCACAGAGAGCCATTTGCCTCTTGTCTCCCAAGTGCTGGGATTAAAGGTGTGCGGCACCACTACCTGGCCTTTTTGGCTAACTAGTGGCTTAGCTCTGTGCTCTGATCTTCAAGCAAGCTTTATTTGTTGATCACAAATATCACTACAGATTGTTGTATTTATTGTCCACCTAGGTAAAAGAAGAAATGAAAACCCTTGCCCAAGATAAAGGAGTTAACTCCTTCAAGATGTTTATGGCCTACAAAGGTCTGTACATGGTGCAAGACGAGCAGATGTATGCAGCTTTCTGCCATTGCAAGGAGATCGGAGCGATTGCTCAGGTGCACGCCGAGAATGGAGACTTGATCGCAGAGGTAAGCATCCCCTTCTAACCCTTCTGAAGAAAGAAAGAAAGAAAGAAAG
>LOEQ01000737.1:225367-240455 GCA_001685075.1 Bramus lutescens | reverse complement strand
TTTACAGTGGCAGCCACCACCATGTCTGGCCTTCCCACGTGGTTCTGTGGACTGAACTCAGGTTCTCATGGCTATGCAGCAAGCGCTTCACCAACTGGGCAGTCTTCTAAGCTGCTCCCTTCCCCCACCCTTTCAAATCAAAGGACGCTAATGGTAAAATGATGCATAGGGATGCTATTAATATATACAATCAGCATATGTACACTCTGCCCCTACACACCTACAGCTGACAGCTCTAAAAGTCTATCAGAACTTTTAATTTCCAATAATGATGATGATGATAACATTTGTCATTAGTAATCCTTCCTGCTATCATTTTACATTTTCGTTGCCTTTTAGGGAGCAAAGAGGATGCTGGCATTGGGAATCACAGGCCCGGAGGGACACGAGCTGTGCCGTCCGGAAGCAGTGGAAGCAGAGGCCACCTTGAGGGCCATCACCATAGCCAGTGCGGTGAACTGCCCTCTGTATGTTGTGCACGTGATGAGCAAATCCGCAGCAAAGGTGGTGGCGGATGCGAGGCGAGAAGGTGATCTTCAATGGGAGCCCACCCCTCGCGCTAGCAAGCCATTAACAGCCACTGCTTTTTAAAACATGACCGTGAATTTTAATTTAAAACTAATTTCACAGCGACTTCCATATCCCCTGATCATCCAGCTCACCCTGCTAGCACCTGATGGGGCAGGGCAGAGTTCATGCTCAAAAGCTTGTTTTTGAATTGAATCGATTTGGATGTTGGGTCAGTTGGAGCAGCAACCCCGAAAGCATTTTAATGATTACTACTTTGAAGGTTATATTTTAACTTTAAATTGATTGTTGCCCCCAGTTCTCTAGTTCAGTCTGACTATGGTCATGCAAAAGAAAGAAACTCTGTCTTTGGGTCAAGAGAAAAAAGTCATTTGTTTGCTAATAATGTACAAAGATGGACGAGGGCCATATATGAGCATTTCGTTCAGTGACCTTAGGCCTCCCTGGAGCCTCCATCTCACGGGCAGAAACACCGGTAATCCCATAGCGGAAGTTGCCCTGTTGATTTCCCTCCTGTAAGTGACAGCGAGTGGATCATGCATCACATTAAAAACCGTGGAGTGGATCTGGTATGTTTGTAATAGGCACCAAAATAAGTCAAAAGTACTTGCTGCAAGGATTAGAAAGAATTTTGTGAACCGTGTTCACTTTTAAAACATAATCCACCATCTCATGTGTTAGGAATGAGACTAATTTCAAATGAGCTCACAAGGTCTTACTACCAACAACCCCTGACTCCTTCCCTCCCACGACCCACGTGTTTCACGATTGAGGGTGAAACCTCCCCCGCCCCTCACCAAAACAAAGCAGAAAGTAGCTGGGAAACCCAAGCTGCAGTTCTAGCTTTTGCCCACCAGATGGTGATGCTGCCAGCTCCGTGGAATTGCTTTCCTCGGTCACAGCAGATACAGTGCTAGGCTAGGGGGAACAGTAAAATCTGCAGAAATGCCCACCACCAAGATTATGACTTTGAAAGTTCAGGCTGGAAGTTGTTTTTGACAATGTGTATTTGTTCTGTACGTGAACAAAATTCAGTTGGAAGCCGGTTATAAAGATCTAGAAACCAAAGACAACTATCAGTCTTAAGTAATGGGCATTTTGATTTTATTTTAAATTAGTTTTAAAAACAATTTTACCTCTTGATGTGGGGACTGCTAATCATTTCACATTAGTCCAAGTTTCAAAATCATATCCAAAAAAAGTCCAAAGAAATTTTCCTTCCTTCCAGCTCCTCATCATATCCCAAAGGAATTTTTTTGTACATTTATTTCTGGCCCAAATGGACAGTTTCTCTTTAAAAAGTAAAATTATCTATATCTTCTTGTTTTTCTTCTTCCTTCCTTCTTGAAAAACAAAACAAAACAAAAAACAAAAGCACACCAACAACAAAACAAAAGCAACAACAATTACCCACTAGTATTTTGCCCCTTGCTGGTTTTTCCATTAGAAATATGTCCTTGAGCTTAGCCCTCAGAGGAGGGATTTCCATCAATCTCAACTGCAGGGCTGGGATATGCTGCTGTGTTTATTCAAATACTCCTCCACTGATGGTCTTGGAGGCTCTGCTCTTACAAACAAACACTACAGTGGTTACCTATTTCAGAGACTGTCTGGTATTTGCAGAAGGCATGTGACTTCTCGGTTGCCTCTGTAGGAAACTGCTGCAAGCTTAGTGACTTAAAACATGAACTCTTTATGCAGCTGTTCTAGAGGACAGTGTTCCCCGGTGTCTGGAGAGCCCCGCCCCTTCCCTACCCTGCTCAGAAGTAGAGCCTGCTCAGGTTCCTCAGCTCACGGCTCCCACCCTCAGGAATTTTTAAGGCCAGTTGTGCTGGATTGAGCCAGGCCTGTTCATGTCATCCTTTTCTGGATGGCCTCTTGTCTTTCTCTTCCACTTTAAGGGTACTCTTTGTACAACATTGAGCCAACTCCATTCATTTAGAATGGCCTCCCCATCTCAAGGCTCTTAATCACGCATATAAGATCCCTTTTTACTATGTTAGGTAACATATGAAAAAACTACTGGTTGAGCATCTTTATGCTCTGTTATGTGCCTAACATAAAAGAGTATCTTCTAGAAGTAGGATTGCTGGTTCAAAGATTAAATGGGCATGTAACTTTTTGGATAATGTTAGATTCGTTTCCAAAGGAGCTATAAGAAACTGTAAAAAAAAAAAATACCCTAGTAGCCAGCTGTCAAAGAGACAACAGAACTCAACTATGATGCAATGTGAGCTAGTCCATTCTGTGAATGTAACCCCTCCTGCAGAGGGGAGGGGATGGGAGGGAAGGAGAGGGTGTGTGATAGAGGAGGAACCAAAAGGAGAGAGACTAACAGACCCAAACTTTTCCCATGGTTACTACTTCAGCAAACACAAGGACAGACCCTGAAAGTGCTAATGGCTAGGAGACCATGGAGCACACTGACCTTCTGTGAAGGATTCGGGTATCTTATCAATAATTCATTATCCTCCAACAGTGTTTCTCATGGAAATCCACTCCAGCAGGAATCAGCTGGGGTACCTGGGCGGGAGCACTAAGCTAAAGAAATGTCAGATTCAGAGAAATGGAGACAGAAAACAAAGGATAGACTGGGAAGACGAAGGTTAATACCAAACAGCCCCGAGTTTATTTCTCAGCCAGCATACATACTAATTATAGGCAAAGGGCAGAAGAAAGAACAGTACAGCTGGCTAACCACCTCCCTGCGCTGGCCTTGGAAGGACGCTCCAGCAGGTGCATTCTCTCAATACAAGAATTCAGACAGCAGCAAGCAGCTACCAATCACTAAGGAGCGCTTCCGGTTGGCATACACCAGCCCAAAACTTAATAGATAATGTGTTCTTTCTCATGGGTAAAAATTGCTCTTCCCCAGGGGCTTAATCAGAACTTGCTCACAGCCCTCAGGATATTTGGAGCAAGCAGAGCAGGGAAGCTTGAACTCAAATCACTTCTTTAAGTCAGTAATGACTCCAGATGGAAACTGAGTCATACAGTGACTACCACAGTTTCTGAACACCAAAGTACAATAGAGACCCTGTTATTTGTAACCTTATTTAAATAAGAAATAGTTTCTTCTCATGAATTTATTATATGAAAATATATACCTACTTCTTTCTTCCTGGACCCTGGTACTAACATGGGTCTCAGAATACAGCCAGCGCTGACAGTTACCTAGGAGCCACACGCAGAGCCTGGGCGCCCATTCCAGACCCCAGGGATCTAATGTGCACGCCTAACTGGAGCTTCAGGTAGTTCATACGCTCATGAGAGTCAGGATCCAGACACATCCGATCATTGATTACCTCTGTTATCACTTAGCGATACAATGATGTTAAATCTGACTTTATACCTCAAATGCCAAATGCATACCCCGAAGAGACGGGCTGTGGTCATAGCTGCTAACACTTCTCCCCTTCTGCACGCTCCCATGACCCCCGCACTCCCAATTTACTCAGGAGATCCTGTCTTTTTCTCCTTCCTATTTAGATCCTTGTATGTCCCTCTTAGGTTAGGGTCCCCTTCGTTGTCTAGGTTCTCTGGGATTGTGTACTGTAGGCTGGTTTTAGTTTGCTTTATGTCGAAAAGCCACTTATGAATGAGCACATATTATATTTGTCTTTCTGGGTCTGGGTTACCTCACTCAGTGTGGCTTTATTCCCCCTAGATCCATCCATTTGCCTGCAAATTTCAAGATGTCATTATTTTTTTCCACTGAGTAGTACTCCATTGTGTAAATGTACCACATTTTCTTTATCNTTATGAATGAGCACATATTATATTTGTCTTTCTGGGTCTGGGTTACCTCACTCAGTGTGGCTTTATTCCCCCTAGATCCATCCATTTGCCTGCAAATTTCAAGATGTCATTATTTTTTTCCACTGAGTAGTACTCCATTGTGTAAATGTACCACATTTTCTTTATCCATTCTTCAGTCGAGGAGCATCTAGGTTGTTTCCAGGTTCTGGCTATGACAAACAGTGCTGCTATGAACATAGTTGAGCACATGTCTTTGTGCAAACCATGTTTTATAATTAATTGATTAGACATTTACAAAAATTAGCTGAATGGGGGATTTTGTAATTATGTTTGAAAATTGTGTTGATGACATTATCATTATCTTAGCATTTTGGCATTTTTGGAAGGACAACAATGCCAAGAATGGATTTGCTAAGGCATTCACGGGAAAGTTTGCTAGCTTGAATTTCTCTCAGCCATTCTTTGGGGCTAGTGATTTTGGACACATCTACTTTTAGTTTTAAGTAGCCACCTTCAATTCTAGACGGTAAGGACGAAGTAGTGATTTGCAGTTTGGAGTATCAGTTGACTTCAACCATGAAAAGTGACTAACTTGGCTCATGTGAGTTTTGTTAGCAATCATTGTCCCTTCTAATGGCATAAGTTTTTGCACCTGGCTAGTGCTTTTAGTAACGCTCCAGAATGTCCTTGCCAGCCCCTTCTCTTCTGCTAGGGTGAGGAAGGAACTCAGGGGCTGTCTTAGCCACCGCTTTATTATTATCTTGGGCTGACAGTGTTCTTCACAGCACTCCTTTCCTTCCCCAAATCCTGTCCCTGCCCTGCTTTGTCTGCAGGCCAAGCCCCACATTCGGATACAGTGTAGAGTGTGACTCTAGTCCTCCCTGGCAGCTGAAGCGACCCACATCTACTTGCAGAGAAGCAATTTCGAGCAAGGTCAAGTGCATTTCCTTCGCGCCAGTGAGGCTCCAGAGCTCGCCTAATTTTAGTGGCTGCACATTTAGACCATTGTTGGCTTCTAAAAAGTTTCTGGTTTTCCTGGAATTTTTCCAGCTAGCTCTTTTCAAATAGGTTTAAAAAAGAAACACAGGCCTTTTTACCACACCGAGCAGTTCCAGCTTCTCCTCCCGCTTTCCATTAGATATAAGCAGCTCCTTCTTCAAGGAGGTATTGGGGAGGGGGGTGTAATCTTCCTCCTTCCCTGCCCCTCTCCTTGCCTTCCTGCTTGCTTTCCTCAGTTTCTCTTTCTCCTGCTCCCTCCCTCTGTCACCGCTGCTGTCTTTTTGACCCTGGTGCAGACTGAACGTGGCCTTGTTGGAGGAAGTGTGGTGTTGTTGGAAGAGGCTTTTAATCTGGGCCACACCTTCTGCTGGAAGTGTATCACCCTGGATGCAGGCTCTGAGGTCTTTTTCTCAAGCTCCGCTCAGTGTGACAGTCAGTTAGCTTCCTGTTCCCTGAGTCAACGGGTAGCACTCTCAGCTCCAGCACCACATCCTGCCTGCTACCACGCTACCCTCGGTGATGAACTGAACCTCTGAACTGTAAGCGAGCCACCCTCAGTAAAATGCTTTCTCTGTTAGAGTTTCTGGGGTCTTGGCATCTCTGCACAACAATAAAAATCCAAACTAAGACAGTCACAAGCTACATCTTCTGGAAAATGACAGTGCGATTTCATTCTATCACTGGTATCAATACAATGCGATTATTTTCTTTTCTTCTCTAACCAGTTTTACTATCTGGAATATTCTCATTTTTTTGCCATCCTTGAGATATAGAAATTTCATTAAGCCCATAAGGTCATAATTCCACTTAATGTTTAGGACATATTTTTTAATCTAAAGGCTGATTTTTGATGCTGAAATTTTTCTTCTGTTATTTCTTCCATATTTATTTTCTCTGTTTACTTATTTACTTTCCCCAGAATCAACCCCAGAAGCATCTTCACTGCCTTCTACTTTTTTCCTCTGTTTTTTTTTTAAAAAAAATCTCAAGCTTTTTTCTTTATATCTTATGAAATGTTTCTGTTTGCTTTCTCTGCCCTTCTAATGGATTTTTGTCTTGGTACTCTCCTGTTTGCTCATTCCCTCCTAATTACGGCCTCTTTTTTTAATGTTCTTTTAATTAGAGATATCATCTTGACATCCCTAAGAATATTAATGAGGCTCTAAAAGTTGCTTTCATTTTGTGCTTTTTATTATTGTTGTTGTTTAATAAATTGTCTTTTTCTCCATGACTAGGAAGATGGCTCAATGGGTAAGAACACTTGTTCTAAAAGTGTAGTACCTGAGTTCAAATCCCCAGCACCCGCATAAAGAACCAGGGATAGAGATCTTTGCATGTAACCCCAGCTTTGGGAGTGGGGGTTGGGAACAGAGACTGGTGGATCTCAAGAGCTCCCTGGCCAGCTAGCCTAGCAGAAAAGGCAAGGTGAGCTTCTGGCTCAATAAGATGCCCTTGTCTAAAGGCATAAGGTGGGGAACACAGCGGAAGACACCAGTTTCTTCCTCTGACCATCACATGTGGACTAATGGGTGTGCACACTCGCAAACCCATGTGCATGCATGCACCATGAATCCATGTACCACAACACACAAGAGACACATTCTTAGTCTTCCTTTTTGTGTGATTCATGCTTGTAATATTTTCATTTATTATAGTGTGTGTGTGTGTGTGTGTGTGTGTGTGTGTGTAAGAGAGAGAGAGAGAGATCAAGTAAGAGACCTGTGTGGGTCCACACATGCTATGGTACACATGTGTAGGTCAGAGGAAAATTTTGTGGAGTCTCCCCTTCCACATTTATGTGAGTTCTGGGGATGGAACATAGGCCACCAGGCTTGAACGGCAAATGCTCTTACCCACACAGCCTGCCCGTCTACTCGGGTTTGTGTGATCTTTAAATGTCTGATGGCTCTTGGCTGTCACGGGGCTCATGTGACCAGACAGTTCAGGTGCTCAGTGTGAGGAGCAAGCGTGAATTTGTTCTTCTCTGGGTAGGACCTGTGTCCTGAATGAGCTCTGGGAACAGGGGAGCCATGGTCTTTGGTGAACTGCAGTATAGGTGTGAGGTGTTTGCTTGGTGGAGTCAACACACCCAGAAGCCCAGCTTTCTGTGCAGAGGTGAGGGTGTTGAGCCCGCTCCTCACCCCTCACTTACTGTCCTTGCACGGGAACTGCTGTCCTGTCTTCGCCTGCTCATCTGGATTCTGAGCTCACTCCTCTAGCTTCCCTCGCTAGTTATCCCTTCCCATGTGTGCCCACCTTCCTCAGAGCCCTCAGAGTCTCCAGGCACCTGGAACTCCTCTTCATTCTGAGGACAGTGATGGATTCCTTCCCTTTGAGCCCTTTGATGCTGCCCTGGACTGGGAAGAAGGGAAGAATCGTGTTCAACTGCAATCCCAAACCCAGGCTTTCTCTTTGCTGGGACCTTACTGGGGTTTTTCTGTTTGTTGGTTGGTTGGTTTGTTGGTTTTTGTTGTTGTTGTTTTCTAGCATTCATCCAGTTACAGGAAAAGAAGTGAAAATGTCAAGGTCAAGCCATCCAAACCTGAGTTGCCATTAACCTTGACAAAGAGTGGCCACATCGTTGTTAAGTTTTGCTAGTTCTGAGCTAAGTAACTAAAATAGCTGAGTTCTGCTCCACCCTTCTCTTGCTAAGCCACTTGTACAAAAAGGAGGTAAGCATCAGAAATCTGTCCCAGAGTTGTCACAGAGAGCCCAAGCCGGAAGTTGAACACGCCATATCCACTGCTCTTGCATCTCACTCAAAAGTCCCAGGCAGCACAGCCCAACCTGACCTAATCACTATCGCCCAGTGTAATGTTTTATTTTGCTTGTTTTTGCTTTGTTTTTATTTTTGTCTTCTTCGTTTTTGTGGCTATCTTTCTCTTTTGCGATGGTGTTTCTTTGTACAGCCCAGGCTAGCCTTGATTTCATGGCCCTCCTATTTCAGCTTTGGAGTTCTAGGATTACAGGTGCACGGGACCTCTTATGGCCATAACCTAGTCTTTATCTCAACAGTGCGTGTGCCACTGTGAGCCACTGACATCAATGACTATACTAATCTCGCTAGCTTTGGCCATGCACACACCTTTTCAGCCACAATGCTGTGCACGGGGCTCTCACTGACCCTTTAGAAAACACATTGTATTCTTCTCGCCACCTGCCAATAGAACCTGCACACACTGGGTTTGGGTGCTCTGTTTAGAGTGGAAACCAAGTCTCTCAGTAGCTTAACTCAATGATCTGCTTGAATCTGTTATTCATTCTCATCTGCAACTGAAATTCTCAACTATTCCCCATCCTTAACTTGTTTTAACATAGCTATTTAGATAGAATTCAACCTTATTTTATATCCAAGCTCCTGTCTTTAGGGGGCAAGTATACATCTTGTCTGAACATATTGATGAAACATTTTCTTTATGCTTTTCATAAGAACCAAGTTATGGCTGGGATGCAGACGTGCTGACATCAGGTGCTGTGCTCTGGATTGGATTTGAAAATTGGATTGAGATCCTGTTAGTTCTTCAGCCACTCTTTGGGAGCTGGACCTTGTGGTTGGTTTGCTGTTTATTCGGTTGCTCGTTGTTTGAACTGGTCTTGGTTTTCCTATGGTACAAAGCTTCCTGGTCAAGTTTATTATAGGATTTAAAGTTCTCACACAGAGGTTTGGGTGTATTTGCCACTTTTCAACTCCATCCTCCACATCGTCCTCTCGTTTTTAAAAGTCAGAGATGTGCAAAAGGCTACACCCTCTCAAGCGGTCTTGCTCTCTACAGCTGAAGCACAGTAAGCTGAATCCTGTTTCTGCTGTACTTACAACACACAGGCTCTCAATAACCAGGGTGGGGAGGGTGCTGTGTGGCTGGGTCCAGGGAACTTTGATGCTCACCTTGTCTCTGCTCTTCTTCAGTGGTACACATCTGAATATCTCCTTGTCTTTTACATTCAGAAAAAAAGATCTACTTCAAAGCAGTTGGAACTGGCCATTTAAGAGCATTTCAAATACTGAGATCCTGTGGCTCCAGGGAAAACAGCACCTGTGGGGTGTGGAAATGTCTCAGGCCAGCGTCACAAAGGACCCTGGACATCAGCAGCAAGGATGTGTCTTCCCAGAGTCCCGGACATGGGAGATATGAGGGGAAAGTGTCCACAGCACCAGTGTCTTCCGAGTTGTGAAGGAAGTCACATCCCAGGCGGGGCCTCTCTCCTTGGCTCTGTCAGGTCTTTTCCTTTACTGTCAATGTGTTCCTTCTGTTGGTGTCTGTGCTCCAGTCCCCTCTTCTTATAGGACCCCGGTCTTAGTGGATTAGGCTTTACCCCAGTGGTCTCATTTTAATGCCATTACCTCCTCCCAGACCTTCATATATTTGAAGATGTCATGATTTGAATTCTGGTCTGGGGTAGCTTGAATGAGAATGGTCCCTATAGGCTCATATGCTCAAATTCTCAGGCCCTGGTTGTTGGAAATGTTTGGGAAGGATTAGAAGGTGTGGCCTTTTGGGAGAAGGCTATGAGATTTCAAGTGATCCATGCTGTTCCCAGTGTTATAATTCTACTGGCCTGCCCTGTAACCTGGGTACCCTGTCCCTTTAAGAGACTAGCTCTGCCCACTCCCAATCTCCCCCATTCCCAATGAGGCAAGCTGGTCTCTGCATCCTTTCTTCCTCTTTCTCTCTTTCTGTCCATTCTTCTTCCGAAGAGGCAGCCTCTGCCTTCTCCTCCTCCCCTTTCCTCTCTCTCTCTCTCTCTCTCCCTCCCCTCCATAACCCCCTTACTGTTAGACCTTATACTTCCCCAGTACTCACTAAACAAACTCTATAGCCAAACTCTCTCCTTGCAGTATATCTGTCTGTCTCCCACCTGCTGCAACCTCCAGTCACCCACTCTGTAGACCATAGCACCCAGCATACTCTCTGCTTCCTGCTTGTGGTTCAAGAAGTAAGCTGTTCCTGCTGCCATGCCTTTGTTCTGCCATCGCAGACTCTAACCCTCTGGAACTGTAAGCCTAGTTAAGCATCTTCTGTAAGTTAACTTAGTCACGGTGTTTTATCACAGCAATGGAAAAGTAACTACTACATGGCAGGACACACAGTTCAATGTATAAACATGAAGAGACTCCAGGCTTCCTGGGACATGCTAGGTACTTTTGTATTCTTCAGGGTTGTTGGTTCTAGCTCTGATGATGTTTGTGTTTTGAGGTTTGTTTGTTTAGCCTTCGCAAGCTTACCAGAAGCACGTCGTCTTCCCATTTCCTACATAAGAAAACTGAGACAGAACAGAGAGCATTGACTCACCTTATGCAAAGCTAAGACATACAACATCAGGATTTGAACTCAGGTCACATTAAACTGTTCTACATTCCTGTCTCTGTTGAATATCTCCTCAAATATTTTCCTCTCTCTATGGAAATAAGATTTTGGGTCAGTGCAGCCCAGCAGAACTTCACCTTATTATCTAGTAGGAAAGAGTCCTCTCGTCAGACTTCGCAGTCAAAGTGTCTCTATCTCCCCTGACATCTGCCCAGCCTCTCCTCACCTTTTAGCTTCCTTTCATTGGCCTCAGGACCCAAGACTCCATACAGATAGGAGCACCCACTCCGTCATTCCCCTCCCTTAAAGCCGTCTGCTGGCGGAGAGTCTTACTGCGCTAACCTGCTTCACGGCTCAGAAATCTCTAGACTCTCTCTGGGAAGTAAAGTGCAGCCAAATGGGAGATTGCAATGCGGTAACAGAGAGAGTCTTTTCAGTTGGGGTTTTGTGTCAAAGGACAGAAAAAGACTGCAGAGAATATCTGTGGCCAGGGAAGCCACAACCTACCAGGAAAGTTGCTAGGGAGGAAACCGAGGATGGAGGGATCTTTCCGTCCCGAGAGTCACTGGAGCCATCTGCTTGCAAACACAATCAGACACAGATGACGGAACCAAGCGCTGTTCACAGCCACCTGCAAGGCACAGCAAAGGACACCAGGGAGGGGACGTTGAACAATTGTTTGATCACATCAAACAACAAAAAAAGATAGCTTGTGATTGACTGAAAATATTTTAAAAAGACATGCTCCTTCGCCAGGGAATGGAAATGATGCTTTTGTTACTAACAAGGTGTGTGTGGTCTCAGATCAGAGGAGGAAGGCTTTTAACTCTGGTCACTCCACTGCCCATCTTTAGCGAATCAATAGGTTTCAATGAGCATCAGCTTCTTCATTTATCAAACCAGCATGAGGTGTTGCTGTGAGCCTGAGTGAGGACACGTGCAGGGGTTTTGAAAGTTACACAGACCACACCTATGCTAGCAATTTCCCTAGCCTAATTTTTAGCTCAAATCTACCACGACAGGCGATTAGGTTGGATTTTGTAGTCTGATTCTCCAGTTTTTGGACTACCAACTCATCGGTTTCCTTTTCCTTATACTTCTTCCGTGAGTTTTGGTCTTTCCAAACTTGTGGAAGGAAGCATCGAGTCATTAGGAGTTTTTATTTTTAATTTCTCTATGTTCATAAATATGTAATAAGGCTTAAGATGAAAATACACCCCCATTAAAGAGTTTGTGTAGGCTAAAAAAGTAGCCTGTCACTCTTGAAAGGCGTTTAGCCCTTCTGAGGAAATTACCTGTCATCCGCTTGCAGAGCAGCCTGGCGGATGCCCGACAGATACTGACATTTAAATTTCCTGAGAGCTATTAAGATGGGAGACGTTAGGGAGCCGCACTCCCAAATCATCTTGATGTGCCAAGTGATTGAACAGAGCATGTGACAAGGACCTTTCCTTGATGATGAAACACCACAGAAAATCCTGAGTTGGCACCTCATGAAGGGATTGCAAATCAAGCCAGAGTCTTGTCGTCCAAGCCAAGGGGAGAAGCACTCTGGGAACAGCAAGCTCTCTTTGGAGCTGCAGATAAAGGGTGTGCCTGTCTTGGTCTCTCTCCGTGGAGACCGATACCTCCTAGCTCGCTACCCATGACTGCCGTTTCTCCCACTTGCCACTGAGAGATGCTAAAGTTGCTTCTCTTGTCTGAAAGCCAGGCAGTGAGGACCTGGAGTGGTGTGGGGTTGTGGGTATCACGGAAGTCAAGTTTATCCACGGGGTTTGGCTTCTCGGGGGACCATGGTGTGGAAGTTGGGCTTCAGCAAGCCTGGCTCGTCTGTGTCTCTGTTTCCTAGGCTAACTGGAGGAAGGGAGTAGTTTGAAGGGCAGATGGGTCTGTAAGATAATAGGGTGCCGCATTTCCATTTAGAAGACTCGGGCAGCTGGTGGCCATCCACCGTGTGTTCTTGCTCTCTAAGGAAGTCCGTTAATTTCAATTATATATCTGGATGGTAACTAAAATGTGGCATCTGATTAGCCAGAGTGAGCTCATTTGGCACGCTAGCATCTCCTCGCCACACACTTTTTTTTGATTGCTTGCACGTGATGAGGTTGATGCCAGTGAATCTATTATTCTGACAAATGCTAATCACATAGGAACCTGATTTTAAATTCAAATTCATTGTGCACTGTTAAGTTTTCTAACATTGTGTGCTATGGATGGCCTCATTTGCATTATTTTTTAAGTGTGCATTTTGGGCTACAATTCTATTATCTGAGTGTTCTTTTTATTGAATATGAGTCTTCTGAGAAAGTTCCTATTGAGGGTGTGGAAAGGTCACCAATTGGTCTGCAGCAGAGATACCCCATGGTTGGAATCCGTATGGCTATATTAATGGTAGCCTGCTGTCTGGCTACAAGGCATAGAAGTTGAGACCACTGATTCAAAATTCCTGGGTTAAATCCTACTTCCTGCACCCCACCTCTGTACAGTGTATATAAAGTAGCTGCAGAAAAATTATGTAATCTTGTAGCTTTATCTTTAATGGAGATAGTGAGAGCATTTTCCCAATAGGTTTTTCAGATTGCACTAACAAGCCACATGTTGCCTCCAGCATCCTCTGGATTATGCTTTAGCAACAGTGGAGCCAAAATAGGAGTGGCTCACAACTGGAGGTTTGTTTCCTCTTCCCGCTCATGTGCGTGTCCATCGTGGGTTGGCTCTGTCTCCGCTAGATAACCTGTTCGGTCTGTGGCACCCACTCCACTCCCAGCGTCTTGACAGAAGAAGAAAAGGAGAGAGCAGAATCTAAGACCGTTTTAATGGCCCAGGCTTGGAGGCAGAACATGCCATTTTTATCCATCTGATTGACCAAAACAAAGCAAGTAGCCAGCCAGATGTCAGTGACTAGGAGAATTAACGCAGTCAATGCTCAATAATTATCACTCTTTAACTATTGAGCCCTGGTCACAAAACGGTTAAGCTATAATATCATCCCTGACTGGGACAGAGAAGGCGATCTCTGCGTTTGTCAGATGGCTTTCTTATAAATGCATTCAAAGGGCTGAGTCCTGCCTTTGGACATTCCAGGGAAGGTGGTCTATGGAGAACCAATTGCAGCGGGACTCGGCACGGATGGCACACACTATTGGAGTAAAGAATGGCACCACGCAGCCCACCATGTCATGGGTCCTCCGCTGAGACCTGATCCTTCAACACCTGGCTTTCTCATGAACCTGTTGGCTAAGTAATAATTTTTCAGATGATGGTAAAGTATTTGGGTGAAAGATAATCTTTTGTAAGTCTCATCTTTGGGTCAGGGAGAGCTGGCCCTGTAACTACAGCTTCCATGGTCCCTTCTGGTCTTCTGCTGTTTGACTCATGGTATCTGGGGAGCCAAAACACCGGACTTAGGATGTGTTAGGCTGATACAATCAAGGGACTAGGTTGTTGTACAGACAATAGCCCTTCCTAGTCATTCTGAATATCCTAGCATGCCCCATTCACATGTCCCCAGATTTAAGTTAATGGGGAGATTTACACACCAAAATAAATTAATTAATTAACTTAATTTAATTCAATTCAATAAACCAGTTGCCCTTCTCTAACTCCTTCCTCCTTCACACATCTGTATTCCAGAGATTATTAATAAGCCAAACTGGTATTTTTGTCCCTGGTGGCACAGTTATTCTCGGCCAGTCTTACACCGTGTTCAAACAGTATGGCCATCTGGCGGTGGGTTGTTCTGGAGGACCTGTCTCCATTGCCATAGGTCACCATGACAATATCGTGCGTGACATTTTACTCACAAACAAAACGAAACAAAAAAAAAAACCCTACTTACATGGCTCTTAGTGACCCTGTTGTCAGCTTTGTCAGGTCCATGCAACTATCAGTTTCTAGCTCATAGTCATGGGCTCCTAAGTGCAGAGTCCAGCATGCACTCTGTCTCATTCCTTCCTCAAACTAGTCATCTTCCTCCAGCTAGCCTGGGAGATTGAAAAACAAACAGGAAAAGACAGGCTTGCTGAGGATTCCACATCCGTAATCCTTAGGAGTGTGTTCTTGAAAAGTGCTTCCGATGATTAAAACAGAAGAGAGGTGAGCCCTGTACCGGGAAGTCCTACTCATGGCCCCTCCCACTGCTAGGCATCCGGTGGAAGAGGCGGTCAGAGGTTAAGAAACACCAGGGAGTCGCCTCCTGACTGCTGGCCACCTCATCATTCTCTTCCTTTCTTTTTCATTCTCTGCAGTGGCGATCTGACCACAACAGGGAGTGATAACTGCACTTTCAACACCTGCCAGAAAGCTCTGGGGAAAGACGACTTCACGAAGATCCCCAATGGGGTGAACGGTGTTGAGGACCGGATGTCTGTGATATGGGAAAAGGGCGTGGTGAGTTTCCCAGGAATGAGCCCGGTTCACCGAAGAGGCACAGACCTTCACAGAAAGCAAGCTCGCGCTCTCTCTCTCTCTCTCTCTTTCTCTCTCTCTCTCTCTCT
>LOEQ01000737.1:196879-214464 GCA_001685075.1 Bramus lutescens | reverse complement strand
TTGGAAGAGCAGGCAATGCTCTTAACCTCTGAGCCATCTCTCCAGCCCCCTGGTAAAAGCTTTTCATTAGAAAGGTTTGAGGCTGAACAACTTCTTTGCCTTTGCTGAGCTGGGTGTGGCATTGGGGATGCTGCTTGGTTTAAAACAAAACATTGATTTTGTTGTTGCTGTTGCTCTGCCACACTGCTGGGTTCAGGACATTGCACGCAAAGCCTTGGCGTATAAGGAATGGCTGCAGAACTTGATACACAGTTGTACCCACTCATCAGCAGGTGGTCAGTGTGTGGAGTGAGTGGGAACTGTGCCTAGCCGTAGTTGTCACTCAGAACTCATTGTACGATGATGTCACTCAGGCAGGGACTGAAGAAAGCATAAGAGAATGCTAGCTCACGTAAGACGTCTCTCGGTTCATCGACGCCTTCACTTCTCACCAAGATAGGATTAAACTGAGAAGCTCACTGGGCCCTTCTGCTAAGAAAGCCTGATGATATCCAGATTCTTCAGTGCCCTCAAAAGCTGACCTCTTAAAAATTATTTCTAGTGGAGCTATTCAAACAAACTGCCTGAGATTATTTTCATGGCCTTCAGAAGACAAGTTGCTTAAAGAGAAGTTTGGACGGCATGCAACGAAAGTCTAACTTTTCCTGCCACACACACATACACACAGGCACACACAAACACGCATGTACACAGAAAGGCTCTCACACACACACAGGCAAGAAGGCATGCACACACATGCATGTGTACACACAGGTGAAATATCAACTACTACTTACTGCACGTTGTTTGTTTAAACGTGTTCTTTTGCAGCTGAACCTCTCGTGGGAGCTAGAAGTGATTTGGGGACTTGCCCAGCAAGGGCCATACCAGTCACGTTATGAAAAAGGGATAAGTTAGCCCGGAGTAGTGGGCACCCATCCTATGCTGAGCAGTCTCCTCTGCAGAGCTTGTGCTCGGCGTTAAAATCAGAAACATACGCCCCAAAGAGAGGCTTCAGAGGGGCTTTACCTGAACACCTGTCTCATCTTTCCCCCTGCCCAGCACATTCATGTTTTCTTGTCTCCGTGCTGGCCTTCCATCCCACCACAGTTCCAGGAAAATACAGGAGCTCGATAATTACTGTTGAATGAGCGAACAAGGTACTAGTGCCCCCGGGCCAGTGAACATTAAATGTCAGTGTGTTTATCTATATGGGGTTTAAATGTGTGTTTGTTTGTCTATTTGGGGTTTTAAATGTGTGTTTGTTTGTCTATTTGGGGGTTTAAATGTGTGTTTGTCTATTTGGGGTTGTAAATGTGTGTGTGTTTGTCTATTTGGGGTTTTAAATGTGTGTGTGTTTGTCTATTTGGGGTTTTAAATGTGTATGTGTTTGTCTATTTGGGGTTGTAAATGTGTGTTTGTTTGTCTATTTGGGGTTGTAAATGTGTGTTTGTTTGTCTATTTGGGGTTTTAAATGTGTGTTTGTCTATTTGGGGTTGTAAATGTGTGAGTGTTTGTCTATTTGGGGTTGTAAATGTGTGTGTGTGTTTGTCTATTGGGGGTTGTAAATGTGTGTGTGTTTGTCTATTTGGGGTTTTAAATGTGTGTGTGTTCGTCTATTTGGGGTTTTGGTTTTGTCTTCCTTTCGAACTTTGTTTAACATCTCTTGGACCCATCTCAGGATCCACATTTTGCAGAGTTTTTTTCCCCCTCTTTGAGTTGAAAAGAATAAAAAGGAAGGAATCCCAGGCATTTTTGTCATTGTCCCTAAAGCTGCCGTATTCCACAGCCAATGGTCTGGGAGCATCCCCAGCTTGTCCATTACAATGGCTTATTCCAGGCTGTTTCCTTTTGTAGGTCCCAGAGCCACTTCTAACTCTGGCTAGTTACCCTAACAACCTGGGCCCTAGTCTATAGAGAAACAAAAGAGTTCATGGGGACCAATGGAAATTTGATGTCAGTACCTAAAGGGACTCCCGAGGACCCCATACTCAGAGTGCATTAAGAGTCCTGGCTTTAGAGAAAACCTCAGCCGAAACACATCGCTTCTTCCAGGAGATGATCACAGGGCTGTGATAGTTGGAGATTAAGTATTTCAGGGAAAGGTTGTTTTTGTTTGTTTGTTTGTTTGTTTTAGTGGCTTGAGCAAGACATCAAATGCATAATTTAAAGCTTGTTTGTTTTGTTTATTTCTTTCTGTTTTTTGCAGAGGAGAGGTTTCAAAATATGGCCCCTGGACTAGCCACACCACTACTGGGGATTTGCTCCAAGTGTGAATTCTCAAGTCCTGTGCCATCCCTGTTCCTTCAGGAGCTCTGTAAACAGAGCCCCGCAGGCACCTATTTTGCCATTCTAACACTTGATCCTCAAAATATTGTCTCATACTCAAGATGCAGGAACACAGACATGGGCCTGCTTTCTGTGACTCAAGGTCATTGGTTACAGACACACTCATCCTGGATAAACATCCATGCTGACCCTTCAGGTCCCAACACTCAATGCAAGCAAGCTGATATTCTTGATCCAAGGTCAGGGCCTCCTCCCTGTGTTCCTGGGCAACAGACTGCAGTCTGTCCTTGATCATAAGAGTTCACTTGGCTGGTACAAGGCATAGATCCCTGCCAATTCACCAGGGTGCCTGGACCCCAGCCCAGAGCACATGGGGCTGGCAGCATGGATTCTCTGGACACCAGAAGGCGGTTGACTTTCCAGTTTGAAAGACTTTGTGTGCCCACAGAACACCTACTCAGCATCTTCCCTGAGAGACTGAGGACTGCGCACGCTGAAGGAGTCAGGGCTGGGCAGGTCTGTTTTGCAACTGAGTCACTTCAAACCTGTTGCCTGGTTTCCTTTGTCTAACTTGATGTCTCTTTGGCAGGGAGGCAAACAGATTGCTACTGCTTTTTATGCTGTGATTATGTTGCCTGAAGGAGATTTTTCCATTGGTTCGCCAGGCCTGCCTTTAGGACTGTAACTGGTCTTGCAGAGCCTGCTTGGACCAGGTGTACGGCTTTACATCTGTCTAGAGCACACAGAGAGTTCCTTCTGGGGCAGGGTGTCATTGCCCCTCTCAGGGCTAAGTGTGGCACTTATGTAGGGTGTGGTTGCCTGTGTCCCTCTGCCGATCATCTGATGCTGACGCCTTTGCAAGGGCAGAGGCTGTGGCTCTGTGGTAAAACATTTGCCTCTGATGATGTCTCAGGTTCAATCCCCAATAGAATATATATACATATATATACATATATATATATATATTCTCAAGGGTATTGAGTACAGATGTGAATAAAGTACAATACAGACACCAGGAGCTTAGGGACTAGGGCACAAATGAAGGCGTAAAAACTCCATGCATGTAGTAGGAGTCTACAATACCTAGAGACACAATGGAAACATTTCTCAATCTCTGTCTTTTGAACTGCAGTTCCCACCTGCCCTGTGAATCCTTCCCTCTAAATGTTTTTCTATATTTGTAACGCTCTTTGTCTTGCCAGCCTTCAAAAGGTGGCTTCTTTGCCGTTAGATTTTCTCTCCGCCTGATCCCTCGTCTCCTCCCCACTTTCTTTCTCAACAGGAAATATCCTGACTTTGCTCTCAACTCAACTCTCCTGCCAAGCATTTTAGGGAAACTGAGCTTCCAAAGGAAAAATAATGGAAAGACAATTTATCCATATTTTTTAAAGTGGAGTATTTTGGTACAAAAGATTACTGAATTCCACATGTCAAAGGAAAAGCCATTAGTGGTAGTTACATATAAACATACATTTATTGTATACTTACTATGCATAAGGAATTTCTGAGCACAGGGGGACATAAAGATAAGGTATTGCGTATGTTATCAAAAAGGGTGTGCGTTACTGGGGCAGGCAAGACGCAAACGTGGAAAAAGACAAATAATATTTCAAAAGGGACACTGACACCAGTTCCATTAGTACAAGAGATGGGGAAGAGGTGAATACTGGTGGGTGGGTGGTCCAGGTGATAATCCTGAGCTAGGTTCCTCTGTAGCGGCTCCAGAGAAGGCTGGGTTCTGTTTAGGCAAGGGCACCGGTTCAAGAGGATCCTTGAGGGCGACTCTAGATCTGCGAAGAGAGGGCAGGCGATCTACTGTGATGAAGTCAGGGTCAAGCAGGAGAGCAGGAAAGGTTCGCTCACAAAGTCGTAAAGACACTGTGGGATGCGGTACAGATGGCAAGGAAGTAAAACTAGGATCTACAAGGCTTTGAAGGCTGAATTGACTATGGAAGAATGTCTGGGATGGTGTCAAGCCATAGTTCGAGTTGATCTACAACCTTTATGGAGTTACTTTCCCCAGAGCCGTGGTGAATTAGCACAGCCAAAGCAATTTATTGAGAAAGAGTTTATTTGGCCTTACAGAGGAGCAAGAGTCCATCAGGGTGGGAGGCGGGGCAGCAAGCAGAACGGACCCCTCCTCGCAGGTTAAGGTTTCTGTTTACAGTTAAGATGGTTAGGATTAAGTTCCTGTTGGTCCTCTGTGGGTTAAAGTCCCCGTTTGTAGTTAGAGAACAAATTCCTGTTTGTCCAGTGCTAAGCCCTTGCAAGTAATGATTTCTATCCATAATTAAGAATAAGTTCCTGTTTCTTAGATTGGATGTAAACTACAAAACATGTTTTTCAACTTAAACTTGTTCTTCTTCCTCATTGTATTTTTCTAATGATGTAACAGTCAACTCTCTTACCCCTGGAAAACAGTTTATCTCTCCCATAAGAGACCTCAAAATGCCAGCAGGGGCTGTCCTCCAAAATCCTGAATTAGGGACTGGCTAGTCCCGGGTTCACCCCAAAACAGCTAGCTTTAATTGGACAATTGAGAATTTGGGTTGGTTGCTTCTTTTTGTTTTGTTTTGTTTTCTGCAATTTAACACAAGTTTAACACAAGTACATCCTGGGCAACCTAGTAAAACTGTCTCAAAATACAGAAGAAGAAGGACTAGGGAATGGTCCAGGGTTGGATGTTTATATAACATGCAAGAGGCTCCTGGCTCAATCTCTAGTAGCCAATAAACAAACATCCTCAGAAGCCGTGGAAAGGGGGTTGAGAAAAAGGAATTGATTTTAGAGATTTTTTTTTTTTTTCCTGGCAGGGAAACTCCAGGAAATGGATGAAGCAGTGAAAGTGGAGTTAAAGAGAGGGGGCAGTTGTTAATCCCACCGATGGAGGATAAGACCATGACCACAGTTTAAAGCTAAATTTGAAGCTGGCTTTAATTAAATACTGGCTGTGTGGATGGATTCTGGCCAGGGCTATACTCAGGTTCCTGGGAAATGACCCAGAACCAAGTATGGCAAGGGCTTAAGAAGGAAACCCCATATTTCATTGCATTTCCTGTCAGGTCCAATCAGGGACAAGCATACATCCTGTGGGACCTCCAGCCTGTGAAACTCCACCCATAGGTGATCAAGCACATTGGGTGCAGAAGGGTCAAACAGACTTGTTCAGAGAAGTGAAAACAGGAGGCTTGCTATCTCCCATAAACAAAAGCCCCCAGCATTGTAGGAACTGTCTGTCCTCTAATGCAGGGGACTTGCAGGTCAGAGGCAATTTTGTTTCATGGATCTCTTAGGCATAGTAATTAAAACTTAAAGTGTAACTCTGACTGCCACACAGTGTTGCTTAGTTGTGACCCATAATTAAGTCAATGCCAGGTGAGGGTAATAGACGGCACTCAAAATCAAGAGGCAGGTTTTTAACTTGGGACCTAATTAGGCCAATGAGAAACCTCCCTTGGGCAAGTTACTCCCCTGACCTTGGGAAAATGTAGATTTTCCTCTTTGATAAAATGCAGAGGCTACAGTAAGGAGCACCAACTTTTGATGAGTGTTGGAAGGAAATAATGCCTTCAATATGGTGTGCAGCGTAACAGAAACATTAATATAGTCATCGTCGCCGATAAAATAAGGACAGCGCAAGAGGTTTAGAAGCTAGCAGGAAGATACCAAAAGTAAATGACGGAGAATGTGGAATCCTACAGCAAATAAAGCTTAGGAGAATCAACAGTGGGCCCAGGGCCCAGCTTGGCTTGTCAATCACACCCCCTTCCCTGTCCTTGCACTGACAGGCCAGTCAGGTGCTATTTTGACCACAGCGTCACCAGAATGTCGCTTGGGTGCTGCATTGTGCCAAGCCATTAAATAGTTTGGGGTGATCCAAATATATTTTAGAATCCTTCAATTCTCAGGTGCTCAGCTGGGCAGCATGAACTGTGGCCTCAGGGAAGATGATCTAGACACTTCTCTGTGAAGATCCTCTCTGAGTGCGTGGTAATGAGCCCCTCTTAAGATTTCTGCAGTTTTGCTATTTTAAAGCTGAATCCTCCGGTTATCTCCATTGTATAAACTAAAGGCAGACCGTTCTAGCAACCAGCACACTCCCACTACATCACAATCTCTGGCTTTCCTTTGATTTTTCTTGCTTCTTTTATATGTAAAAATTATTACCTTTCAACTGCAAATCGCTTTCATTTGACACCTTTTCGTTTATTAGTCACCAGGGTTGGGGTTTTTTTTTCTTATAAAGAAATGTCTGTTTGTGCCTATTGTTACTGTTTCTTTGGGTGGCATAATATTATTTGTCTGTTTAAGGGTTCTATCACCTTTCTGGCAAGCTCTCCGAGCTCCTTTTGAGAAGTAAATGCTGCGGTTCCTAGAAAGCATTCTGGGTAAATTGTGAAGTGCCACATGCCTGGTACTATTATTGAAATGCTGATCTTGATCATTAACCCACGTTAGAATCCTGTTTCTAGCAGAGAAATCTTTGTTAATTCAGGAACAGTCTGACTAGACCATCAGCTGCATGGGCCAGGGATTGTCATCGGGCTCACCCACAGCACCCAGCACAGTGCCTGGCACAGAGCAGGTGGGCCAAAAATACACAGATGAGTGAATGCTGCCCGGGGCACCCATAAACAGTTAAGGATTAGCTACATTCTTTCACCAACACAAAGTTTGTTTTCTTTTTTCCTTCCTTCCTTCCTTCCATCCATCTTCCCTTCCTTCTGGAAGAAGTGGAACCAGCACAAGGCACCCCAAGACTAAGTTCTCAGCACAAAGGAGATTTGCCCCAGAGGGAGGGGGCAGGGAATAAGAGACAAAGACAGGAGATAGAGGACTAAGGAGAAGGGAGCTGAACAAGGGAATGGGGTTACTTGCCCCCTAGGGCCAAAGGACTGCCTCTTAGAAAGGAGACAGATGTGGCCATCGGCAAATGGCAGTTTCTGAAGGTAAAGGGGGAAGCCCCACGTTAGGATGAGGTGGTTAATTTTGATTGGACAGATTAATTAGGGTAGTCAAAAGGAGGCTTTCTACTTCGGTCCTCAGCCTCAGGGGTAGAAAGTGGCCAAATAAGGAACTAGACCTTGGTGGCTAGCTGTAGGAATGTGATCTGATGGTTTTGGGTTTGTTTGTTTGTTTTGCTTTGCTTTTTAGCAAGGAAGAGGAAACAGGGACGGGCAAGGCCTACCGGAAGTGTTTGTCACGCTCAGCCCTGCTAGAAGCCAGAGATGAGTGTGCAGCTGTGTAGATGGAGTTCACAGGCCACAGCTGTGGAGCAGGTTATCTGAGAATCCTCAGCCTGCAAACCCCAAGTCTAAGAACCTAGTTCCTCTCTGGTAACATCGCCGGTCTAGTTAGCAATCTAACCTCATTTATTTGAGAAATGAGAGAAAAGAAAGGTTTAAAGATGCAGGCGTAGCGTTTGGTGATTTGATAAAAGACTCAAAGTATCACTTTCTTTTCAATTTACCAGCATCTAATTCCCAAATAGACGGCAAACCCGCCCTTCTTCCCCTATGCCCCGTTTATCACTCTTCTGCTACTTATAAAAACACTATGTGAGCAAGATCTGAAAGAAAGCGTAGTGACATGCCTTCATGATGATGGCTTCTTTGCTGACCTCTTTGGGGGGAAATTTTAGATAGACATTAATGCTGATTAGTATATTTTCCTATAAGAAACGAAACCTAATGACTCACAGGCACCTGGGATACACCTTCTTCCCCAAGGTTTTTCTAATATGTTTTGATGCCAAGTTTCCTTGTAAGGTATTTCTGGGAAGATCTGGGGAAGAATTTCACTTGTGTTTATCACTTCCAGTGGGAAGCAACATGCCATGGCTAACCTCTTGGTATCTGAGCCTCAACGACTCTTGTTTATGGTGATAGGTGAGTTCCGGTTTCTCTGAGCCTCAGTGTTCCCACAGCATATAATGAGGATTAAATAAAATAATGTATGAAAAGCTTCTAGCATCAGAGTCGCACAGATAAGCATGCAGTAAATGGCAGCCATAACTAAAAATCTTACCATCACATTTATCAGAAGTGAGCCTGACCAGACAATCTTGACCGTCGCTGAGGAGCTGTTAGTAAATGCAAGGAAGAAACAAGTGAGTTCAAAGGTGAATGCTTTGTGATTTTAAAAGAGAAAGAAAAATAGATCCTTAGGAGTAACAGTCCCAGAAGTAATTCATCGAGGATATGCCAAGGTTCAGTCAGGAGAAGTAGAAACCTGTGTGTGTGTCTGCCTGCATTCATTCCCATCATACTCAAAGGTATGGCTGACCTTCCACTTGCTGGAGATGCAGTCTGAAACTTTGTATCTGATGCTGGAGCTCGGAGTCCAGAGGGCAGGATGGAGGGATAGAGCTGTCATGAGAAGATCAAGAACAGGGTGAATCACACTGTAAGAGATCTCACAGACAGAGAGAGAACAGGCGGAACTCTTGCTCGGGTGTCTTCAGTCGCGCAATGGGGTATCTGCTGTTGGTCCTGGACCTAAGCACACATGTGTGGTCCAGGAACTGGAGCACATGAAGGAGGATTCAGGGGAGCGTGAGCCTTACAAGGCAGAGCCCCACTTCCCACCATGCAATGTCTTAGTAAATAACTTCAGGTCACCTTTTGACCCCAGAGAGGACACCAGTGACAAAACGAAGAAACTACTCCCAGGTGTGGCTTGGAGAATCAGTGAGTTGACTGGGCTTATTCTGACAGGAAGATTTACAAGGGGAGCTCACAGAACCAGGTGTGATTCCTCAACAACTGCGCCTCTGAAATGTCCCGTGCTGTGCCCCAGCATGCGTGAGGACTCATGGGAGTTGGTTACTGGAGTTTCCTGTGTAACTTTGGGCAGCTACGCCGTACACGCCCCTCACTCCACATCAAGTGTTTACTGGTTACAACGCCAGGGAGGATCTCCTGAGTCTTACAAGTCTCATGAACTTCCTGAGTCGTACATTTCTTGTGAGTTTCATGAGCTAAGCCCCTCCCTGATGGCCACGAGGGAATCTTTCAACCTGGAAGAAACTGCTATCCAAAAGGTGTGCGGTACAAAATGACGGCTCTTTACCGCCATCCTTTGACCCGTGTGTGCCATCATCCACAGGAGTGCCCGTTCCAAGGACCCAGTTCAAAGATGAGGGTACTGAGAAGGAGAGATTAAAAGGCCAAGGAAGGGCTTCAGAGAAAGCCTAGTGGTCTTCACTGTGCACAGACTTTAACACTGTAAAGCCACGGGCTCCCCAATGGGCAGAGCTGGGAAATGGTACTCGTCTCCAGGTTAAGGATTGGGCTCTGCTGCTGGACTGCCTGGGCTGGCAGTAAAATCCACATCCATTGGCTGAGGGAGGAGAACACTTTAGTCTTGGTTCGCCTCTATGTCCTCGTCCGCCGGGTGGGAATGATTGTAGTCCTCCGCCAAAGCAGCTAGGTGAAGCCGCCGGTGCTGGGGATTTCTCTCTTTCTCCCCTGGATGCTGGACTCACTTCCTGTTCCCCATTTGTGCAGAGGACTGTGATCTGTGAGTCCCTCCAAAATAATACTCAATTCCATGTTAATGTGATTACTTTATTCACGTTCTCCTTCAGAGCCAGGGAGTTAATCCTCAGGAATTCTCTGCAACAGTGCCCAGAATTTTAGGCATCCCACGAGCTAGGCTGTTATTTCTCCAGTCTGTTCAAGTCAGCAGATCACTGAGTACCTGGCTGTGACTGAGTCCTGATGTCCTCCTGGGTGTCATTCCAATCCCAGGCGAATCTGCCTGTGAAACCGAGTCAGGTGGCAGCCTGCACTTCTGCGGGTTTGTGCTTGTGTTGGTTTTTGCTTCTTTTGTGTTTTGTTTTTGTTTTGATGTGATTTTGCATCTCCGCCTTACACTGAAAGCCTTGTATCTGTTTGGGATAGCCACGTTCACTTGACACCCTGGGTGCCAGCAGCTCCTTTGTTATGCTTCTTAGAAGCAAGTGCCCTTTGGTCTGGGTCAAGCTCAAGCCATACAGTGTATTGTTACCTAGAATTCAGGCTGTGCGTTTCAGGACATGCTAACTGGGATGCAGGCTGTGTTACCTGGAATTCAGGCTGTGCTAACTGGGATTCAGGCTGTGCTTTGGGCTCTGACAGAGCCTCAGAGATACTCAGTATCAGGAGGGTGGATGAAATGCTAGAATGCACCAGGCAGAAGGAGGTAATGATCAGCTGTCTCTGAATTTCCATACAGCTGGAAGACAGCTAGTCACCATCAGAACCCCAGGGTCCTGGTCATCTTTGCAGGGAGTGAAGAGAGTCCAGGTTTGTTTTAGCAGGGCATGCGCCAGAAGGCCTCCTGCTTGTGTTTGGTTTCTGGTCCTGACGCCTAGAACCTTGGTGACTCCTGAAAGGTCACAGCCTGTCAGTTTCCATTTCTTCGTTGGTTACCAGGACATAGCCATGCAGACTGCTGAGAAATCAAGTAAAGCCATGTTCACGAAGGCACTTTGGGCCTGGAAGACGATTGGTCCATGCCTAGAACTTGTTGAAATAGCCAGGAAACCCACAACTTTTGGGCCACGTTTGCTGTTATTGTTGCCTTCCTTAGTTCTAGAGCCTGAGAGCCCATCTCCCCAGCCACTACACAGGATAACTCAGAGAATGCTTCTCTGAGCGAGGATCGGAAAGATTTCTATAATAATTTCACACATGATGTGAGGGTCATTCTCTTTTATTCTTCTTCAATTCTAATCCCCTTTAGTTCCTATTCTGTTCTAATTCTCTGTTTCAATTCTCTCTTGCTTCTTTGTTCACCTTGCTTAAATACATTTTCTTACAGAAGGCTTGAGGAAATAAGAAACAAAGCTACAAGAGTTACGTCTCATTGATCATAGCATAGTCCTTGGGTAAACAATAAGGACAGAGCCTTTTATCATGACAACACAAGGTTTCAAGGTCTCTGGTGCAAGACTGTGACCAGAGGCCAGGGCACAGAGCCCGGGTGAGACAAGCCACAGAGAGATCTTCAGAGAGTCGGGTCTTATCAGTCAGATTGGACAGGTCAAGAACTGGCCTGATATTTTAGGCTGTTTTGCATTAGTAACCATAGACATCTGCACCTCTGTATAACTGTAAAGTTTTTAATGTACGATCCATTTACAGAAACATCCAGTCTAGTTTGAACTGAGGTAAAAATGAGCAACCGTGTGTAGTTTGAGTAAAAGGAGCAAAGCAGACTTTTAAATGGCTTACTGTTTTTTCATGGGACAATAGATGTAGTTATGAAGCATATCCTAGTATACTTTTTATATATCAAAATTATACAGATTAGTAAGAAGTCATCTTCCTGATCATCCATGGGTAGATGTGCCCATTAGACTGAGATGCAATCATGAGATTACATATACATATCATAAGAAACTACATGCTACAGTGCAGGTACTGTGGAGACACCATAGCTGCTTTAGCAGATGTGAAACTTTAGACAGGAGTAGCAATTTCCAGAGTCGGTGGTCCTGTGGGCCTTGCCTGGACAGGGTTCTCCTCCATCAGAGAATCATAACTCAGGTGGGTCCACATCTGAACACCAGTTATCACCAATGGCAGCTTCCACAGCCTCCAACACTTAGTGTCTTTTTATTTTTCTTTTCTTTGCCCCCTTTCTCCCTTCCTGTTCTTACCTGCAATCTTCTCCTTCTTGTGGCTTTCTCCTGCTTTCTCTGCTTTAATCTTCATCCCCACCCCACCCCCATGCATACTCAAAAGTGTGTTATTCTGTTCTGTTTCAGCCCCTGGAAACATTTAAAACATTAGAAAAGTAGGTTGGTTTTTGTATGTGTGTGACTCTCCAAATACTTCTTGCAAGTTTCGTAAGCCACAGGTCTCTGCTGTTGCTATTCAACTGTTCCTGTAATGCAATCACAACCACAGATAATATGCAAGTGAATGAGGGCAACTGTGTACCAATAACATTTCACTGATAGAAGGAGGCTGTGGGCCAGATTTGGGTTGCAGACCAGGGACTATAGTTGACTGGCCTGCAGATTCCCCTCATTGGATATCCATTCTCTGACAACCTAATTTCCACTGAGACATCCAGGAAGCCTTTGGTGCCTCTTGAGCTATGCTTGTCCATAGTACAGTGTAGTGATATTTTGTTTGTGTTTTAACAAATAAAGCTTGCCTGAAGATCAGCGTGCAGAGATAAGCCACTTGAGGCCAGGCGGTGGTGGCTCATACTTTTAATCTCAGCACTAGGGAGGTGGAGACAGGAATGGATAGGACTGGGTGGAGAGAGGAATATAAGGCAGAGGAGACAAGAGCTCAGTGCAGTCTGGAGATGCAGTCTGAAGCAGTCAGTTAGAGGATGCAGTCCGAGGACAGGGTCACCCTTTTGGTCTGAGGATTTGGTAGAGGTACCAGGTCTCTCTAGTGGCTCGCTACGCTGCTTCTCTGATCTCTTAGCTTCCACCCCCTAATATCTGACTCCAGGTTTTTATTAAGAACAATTAGAATTTGTGCTACAGCACAGGCTTCAAACAGTGATTGGAGAAGCTGACCTGTACTGCCTATCAAGTTAGAAGTGGTCCTGGGCTACAGAGAGACTCTGGTTCAAGTAAGAAAAAAAAAAAAGGAAAGTAAAGGAAGAAAGAGGAGAAGAAATGTCCTCTTGTTCTTAGCAACATCATCAATTGAAAGCTGAACGGTGGCTCTGAGTAGTCACAATAGGCAAAGAAGAACATAAGCTTGTGGTGGCACCTGCTTATGGTGTAGTTACTATATCTCAGGTGGCTTCCAGATAAGTGTGCACAGCCTGCACTTGTCGCGGCCACCCTCGACCAACAAGGAATGACGCGACACCGGAGCTCTTCTTGTCAGCGGTTTATTCAGGACCTTTTTACAGCAATNNNGAGGGGTAGAAGCCAGCACCATCTTCAAGGTGCGGCTCTATGCGGCTCCCTACATGCACTGAGTGGCTCTGGGCGAGCCGCCATCACTGTTGAGCAGCAGTTTTCACGGAGTTCAGGATCTCCCCTTGTCATGCACCACTTGACTCTTGCGTGGTTACAGTCGCTTGCTCCAGGTCAGAGCTACCTGCTGCCATCTTCAGTTACTGCAGCCGGAATCACTGAGGCCCCAGCTCTATCAGGTCTGTGATGTCTCCTTGTGGAGGGAGGAATTCCAGGGACTTCTGTAAGATTCTCCTTAGGTGGTTTTGTGGGAGAAGGGGCTTGCTGCCAAGCCTAACAATCTATGCCATTCCCAGGACCCACCAACGTTGTTTTTAAAGAGATCCTGTGGGTCCCTCCCCATCGAGGTTTTTAAGCCTCGATGGGCATGATAAGAATTTTGCCATCACACGATTGCTGGGAGGTTAAATTAGATGAAGCTTTAAGTCTTACTTTAAACGCATTACCAGTCTAAACTGGACAGTGGCTTGGAACTCTGTAGCCACTCAGTAGATGACAAACAGTTAACGTAACCTCATCAAAATGTTTCCAAACATTGCCGGAAAGGGACAAAGAGATCAGGTTCAGCACTTGGAGCTGCATTACAGAGACCATAGTCTCTCTCCACTCCATTATCTGCCTCTTTTTGCCGCAAACCCTCGGTGGCTTTCCTCCAGTTCTTTGGCTTTCTGGTTATCTGCCTGTTTGTGCCTGTTCCAGTCCCTTTGCCAGTGTTCCTCTGCCATCAATTATGCTCACTAGCTTTTTTCTTGTCCCCTGTGGTGAGGGAGGAGGAAAAATAGGTCATCTTCTTCCATCAAAAAAAAGAAGAGTGAATTTTGAACGCCTCAGCTATTTCTTGCCCTATCTTCTCTTTTCCATTACCTCTGAGGAGAGCTTAGCGGTTTGCCACAGTTCCCTTTTGGTCCCACGATTCGGAGCTAGCCCTGAGTATAACAGGCACCTGGCTCGTCGGGTACCCGGAAGGGAACTGCATAGTTTAGCCCAGTTGACCCCTGTGTAAGAAACCAATCCTTTCCCACTCAGATGGTGCCTGGGGATATGTCAGGAGATGTCTCCTTGTCAAAGGAAAAACAGATCCCCGGAAAGTCACAGAATTCTAAGGCCAAGCCCACATGCCGCCCCAGAAAGCTGTTCCAACCCTCACTGACTGGCCGTGCCAGTAGATGAGCCCTCCAATACCTAATAAGCATCCCTCCCTCATCTCTAAGCACTTACCTGCTCAGTATTCATAAGCTGTGCTGCCTCGGATTCTGCTAGCTTGGCCAGCTCACGCTCAATTCCTGTTTCTTCACAACATTCAATTATTTTTCGTTTCCCATTTTCTGAAAGCTGGTGATTAAAATATGCAGTATTTATGTTAAGTAGCAACACTGAAATTGGCCAATAACTTACTTTTATATAAATGAGGATGCATGCAAGGGCTTTCTAGATGCTCAGTGCTGTGTGAGGTACACGGGGTAAAGGACATGGTTCCTACCCCTCCCCAAAGTCAGACTTCTAGTGCCTGACACAATTGATGCTGTCATGATCTGTACCACCATCCGTGTCCTATATTGCAGCCAAGAGCCAAAGAGCAAGGGACGGGATCCGTTTATTCCTCTAAATCAGTGTTTGGCAGCATTTTTAGGAATCAACGTTAAATATTTTGTCATCATTGAGGACCAGTCAAGCTCCAAGCAATTGTCCATCTTAGATTAATAATGTGGTTGAATCGATGCCCACCTTCCTTCCTGTGGGAAGCTGGTATAGAAGTCTGAATGGAGGAAGGAAGATTGATTTTGCAGAGAGCAGCAACTTTGCTTAATAATGACAATGTCCTTGAAGTCGCACCAGTTAGCATTCCCAGAGATGTGCCTCCTCGCCTCCCCATTTCTGTAACATGTCACCTCCATGAAGCTGACAGAGAAGGTGGTTGGAACCCATGACTCATCCGCTATGGTCGCCCTGAGAACGACTGACCAATTCCAGCCAAGGAAATTTTACTAGCATCTCAAGTGCTTTGATACCACACAGAAAACAGACAGAGAAGCACCAAGAAGGAGGGAGAGAAAAGTGAGTTCCTATTTATTTTCTGAGGATGAAGGATGTTTTCAGCAACCGTACACTTCTTGTGGGGCTCCCCATAAACCTTGAAGGGCAGTTGCCCCCAGCTTCTAAAGCCTCACAAGATCCTGTCCTACGTAACTCATCTCTGCCCGCAGCTACATGAGCGGAGGCTGGGTACCGAGGTGAGGTATTCATCCTTTTTATACCTCAGTCTCCTGCAGGAAGACTGATAGCTGCGTCTCCCTCCTAGGCGGTGGGAGAGATTTAACAATGGGCTATTACTGTTCTATGTTGAGTGTACAAGGTGATTTAACAGGGAGAAATGGGGTACGCTTTTAAAGATGCCACTAATAGCACTGTGCTGGTTCCATTGACTTTCTTTTTGTATTTTGTTTTTCCTGTCAATCACATAGGAACACGTTCATGCTATGGATAAGATGATGGAGTCAAGTTACAATAGAATACCTAGACAAGTCACTTTTAGGGGGTCAGGAAGACCCACAGTTCTCTAAGGAAAGTCCCTTTCTCTCCGGCTCCCTCTTGGGATGCTCGTGGGCGGGGCTGCTACCTGGGCTGGCTTTGCCTCGGTGATCTCATCTACAAGAGCAGGCGGCTGGCTGGTTGCTAGAAAGCCTTTAGAAAAGGACGCAATGCTTTTCCATAGCTGTGAAGCGAGTGGCATCAAGCTATTGACTAAGTCAGAAAGCAACTTCAGCTACCTTCGAGGCCTCTGGTCCTCTGTGGGCATCATCACCCTTAGCTAGTGTAATCATAACAACCGGGGCTCAGTAGACAGAGGGGGCACCCCCTCCAGAGTGAGACCTGCCTGCGACTCCAGTGATACAGGCTCAGGGTGAGCTTGACTCAGGTCAGTGTCCCCCTGGTCAGCGACCAGAAAAACAGCTTCCCTGTGAATCTGCTAAAGAGGAGACAACAACCTAGGGACCCAGTTCACTGCAGGGGAGGGGGGTGTTAATCACTGAGCAGCAGACAGCTAGTGGCCAGTGATGAGGCAGAAGGATATGAACAAGATCCTCTGCATGCTTGTGAGAGCAGAAAATCCCTGGTGGTGTATCTTGCCATTCCCCGGCCTTAAGTGGAAGAAGGGTCTGGCCCACACTCATATCTGCCCTCTAGGCGATTTGTCTGTAATCCTCTTCTCCCTTCAGGCCACTTGCACTCTGCCTCACAAACATCCATGCAGATCCAGCCTCTTAGTTTTTCCTGCCTGTCTGCACCATTGAAATCTCTAATAATTAATATCCTATCTTCAGGTTAATGATTTTTGTTGTTGATGATGATGATGATTTGTTTGAATGAACTACGGGGGCGGGGGGAGAAATGAGACATTTGTGCTGATCTAATTCTACTTACAGTGATGGCTTCTACTGGTATCCATTTTGTTGTGAGTAACAGTATTTTGTTCTACTTTGTGACTGAATAATATTCCATTGTGCATATAGACCAGGTCTTTTGGACCATTTCAGCTGTTGACAAGCCCTGTGGCTCAGTCTATGACTTGGCTGTTATGAATTGTGCTGCAACAAATATGACGTGCATTGCTCTTTGTTAACTGAATGATCCTCCTCAGGCCACACTGTCTGTCAGTCTTTGACGAGAGTAACGAGCTGTGCTCACTGATGTAAAGATACAGTGTATGAAAGGCCAAGGGGAACCCAGAGATTGGGTCACTGCTTTGAAAGGAGGAGTCCAGGCTCTCATGGGGCAGCCTATAGCAGGGTGTGGTCCTGTGTGGAGTTGTGCTCTCTCAATGTTTCTGCTTCTCTTATCACTGGGAAAGAAGATATCCCCTTCATCTCTGGGTTAGGGTCCAGGAGGGTACCATGACTGAGAGTCTCACCAGATTCTCTCCAGGGAAGAACAGAGGTTTCTTACAGGAACACCGGCGTTCTGACCTCAGAAGAAGAGAGAAGAATGCTCAGGGCAGCACCGCCATGTTCACCCCCACTCCACCTCTGGGGACCGTGGGTGGGGCCCCCCTAAGAGCAGACTATGCTGCAAAGACACACCAGGTTTCCTCCAGCTGTCTCCCAGACTGCTGACCCTCCCAAGTTCCTATTGACTGAGCCCCTTGTAGTCAAAGCCAGAACATGAGTGTGGCTACCTTTGTCCTTGTTGCAACATCCACCCACTTAGCCATAGCGTAGCAAACCTACCAGACTGACAGGGAGATTCTAAGTCTGCCCTTGATCTTCACGCCAGTAGCAGGCTCTTTTGGAAACTCATGAAAGCTGAGGGCTGTCATGTGACAGTGAAGCAGAGCCACAGGGGTGTGTTTGGAGGACGGGACTGCGCCCCTGTGCGTTGACGA
>LOEQ01000737.1:183711-196693 GCA_001685075.1 Bramus lutescens | reverse complement strand
CCGCTTTTGTCGAGGTATTTTATCTCAGCGGCAGAAAAGTAGCGAAGACGGTAGGGCTCTACATACAGAACGTTCTCCAGCGGGAACGTGTTTCCTAACCCCTGCAGTGTCTCTGGGTATTGAACTACGTGAGCCTCGGGCAACTTCCTTAAGAGCTTCACATCAGAATCGCCACTGGAGAAGTGGAGAGCTAAGACTCAGCTTATACTACGGCTGCTGATACTGTTACAGCCGAGGATTGCTAGTGCCGATGAATCCCTGCTTCACGTGAGTGGCTCAGATGCTACAAGGCTGATAGCTATCGCAAGTTTGCTTATTTATTGCCAATGGTCATGGACCACTGACGGCAGCTGCTAAGCACTCCATAGAACTCCTGGACTGTGTATTTACATCCAGTTTAACTCTGTTCTGGTTCCAGAACACAGTCATGTCACCAAGGTTAAGAAATAAAAGTGACCTAGAGACAAATGGCAATAGACAAATCGTGCGATCCCTTTGTTTGGCCATTTTATAATTATAAAGCATCTACTATGTGATGAGCATCAAACATCCTGCTCTATGACTCACAGTGTGCACCCTCTAGGAAAAGAGTCTGTTCAAGAGACCCTGATCCTACTCTCAAATTAGGGCTGGGTCGTGGTGGGTGCAGGCTCAGCATATGTGAGGCCATGGGTTCCATCCTCATAACTTGAAGAAATAAAAATCAAGCAAAATAAAACTCAAAGAATTTGAGGCTACAAGGAAAATATAGTCGGTTTTACCAGAGCTCTGGGGTTGGGTTCTGGGATCTACAATTCTTGTCATTCATTCGGAACAGCCATAGCTACTCAGGGGATCTGGTGTGACAATGCCCCTGTGCGAACATGGGCAGAAGGCAGAGTTTTCAGAGGCAGGGAATAGAAGCGAGGAGGGCATTCGGGGTAACGAGCAGAAAGTGCAGAGATGCAGATGTGTGAACACTCCTCAGAACCACAGAATTTCAGCTCCGGCTGGAAGGAGAAGCTGAGCGCAGATGACACCCTGTCAGACACCTTCCTTCTGAAAGCGGCAGCAGTTCTTTAAGCTGCAGGCGATAATGCCTAGAATTCTCATCATGTGTGAGTGTGACTGCCTTTCTATCACGCCTTATAATAAAGACTCTATTAGATGTGATCTGATTGTCCCCTTTCTCTGGCTAACCCCGAAGATGAGAGAGATCACAGCAATGACCTTTGTTTGGTGTGGAGCAGAGAATCCGATTTGTTGTTTTTCCGTGTCAACCTCCTGTTAAAAACCCCACTTCAAGCCACAGATGCAGTGTAAGAGCCGGAGTTCTCCAGATCCATGTCCCCCGTGTTTCCTTTTATAATTGTCCATGTGCACAAATGTTTTCTTTCTAGAGGTTGTATGAACACCCAGTAGCCTGTTTTCTTTCCTCAGCTGTGCCTCTCAAAAGTCGAAATTCTGTAGAGCTGAGTGTAGGCCAGCATGCTATCTGCGTTCAGAATGTCTTCTGATTTAAAAGTAGGGGAAATGTTGTTCTTTGAAATACTTTTTAAAAAGACTCAACATGACAATGCCTTTCCCCAGTCTATCTTCATTTGCCTCGTTGAAGGTGGGTCTCTTGGGTTTTCCTCTTCAAGAACATAATGACTTTGTAACAAAATGTTTACTGGTCTGTTCGTTTCTGGAAGCCCCTGGTACGGTGACGAAGCCTTGCCTAGCAGAGTTGCCAAGGGTTCTACTAAACCAGGCCTCTTGCAGCATTTTGTATATTCACCAGATGAGCCGCCAATGACCTCAGTTCGTTCTGGTTTCACCAACGCAGGACGATCTCTGCCAAAACTCACCATCAGGCCGTTAACTTCAACATCTTCGAGGGCATGGTTTGCCACGGGGTTCCCCTGGTGACTATTTCCAGAGGCAGAGTGGTGTATGAAGCAGGCGTTTTCAGTGTCGCAGCGGGAGACGGGAAGTTTATCCCACGCAAACCGTTTGCTGAATACATCTACAAACGGATCACGCAGCGAGACCAGGTGAGCCCCACCACAGCAACCAGTGCAGTTAAGCCGCGCTGCCCTGGGTGTCAGGTTTGTTATTTATTGCTCATGTCACAGAAGGTTCAACACACTCCTGGGCTGTCAAGATTGGCCAGGGAGCACAAGCACAACCCAGCTTTCAGTGAAAGAAGTCCTAACTGGATGTTTGCAGCTGTGTCTCTTAGAGTTTCCTTGACCTTTTTATTTTTTTAGGGTAGGGACCTATTCACCATTGTGGCAGTCAGGGTCTTCCAAGAGCCAGGCCACTAGGAAGGGGGTTGTTGGAGATAACCGTGAGAGAAAAGAAAAGAGACCTGAGAAACACTGAGAGCCAAGAATGCAATTCAAGAATGGCCCACGAGAGGAAAGAATACAGAAAAGTGAGGGACACATTCTAGGTGGCTGTAGTTCAGACCAGGCAGGGCTCTGTTTAGGGGGGGATCTGAGACACCTCTGAGGCTCCCAGCTCCAGATGGCACCATCGTTGTCTGGGAGCATGGTCTGCTGTCTGCACACCATTGGGGGTCTTAACTCAGCAGCTACACCTAGAAGAATGGTCCCCCCTTTAGCTAAACATCCGCAAGGTACTTTCTCAGGGTGACCACCAGAGGTGGAGTTTGGGGCAGGGAGATCTGGATGGGAATATTCCCCGTTGCCTAACAGTACCGCCAGAACAAGTCCCTTGTCGTCCTTGGGCTCTGCTTTCTCACCTGGACATTAACCATTTCCACCCTCAGATAAGATTTTTAAATGTCAGAATTAATAAATGTCAGTCCCATCTCTTCGTTTTCCCATAACTGATTCTGTAATGAAGGCCTACGATCTTTGTAACAACTCAGTGATAAAAAAAGAGGCATTTTGATTTATCTTACATTTCACGTTTTGTTTGTACAAAATTTTGAATATTTTTTTAATTCCATCAAATGCACTAAAATACTGTTAAAAAAATAAAAGTTTCGGTGATAGAATTTAGAATTCTGTATGTTGAGGGTGGGGAGGTAACCCCACCCCCTCAGTGTGTGCTAACAGTCTCCCGGTGGCGCTACCTGGCTGGCCCCACTGCTAGTGCTTCTGCTGCTCTCCTCCCAGCAGGCTTCACTGATGCTCGCCCCTTCTGGGGCTTCCCTGGTGTAACCTTTTGTGAATTTGTTTCCTTTGCAGATTCCCAGAGTGCATTATACAAAATACCTCTGCTTTTCAAACAATTTCCTAAGGTTTGCTCTTAAGATACTTTAAATTTCTCCCAAATGCCACAAATCTATTTTTACCCCCCCCCTTTTTTTCCATGCTGGGTGACACCTAGGCCTGCCTCCTCCTGCTGAGCCACACCCTGGCCCTGCGGTCCTTTGTAAGCCGCGTCTCAGTCAACAGAGATGATGTTTAAAACGGTGCTGAGCTTGCTGTGGGACTGATTTAGCAACGTCAGTGAGAAACTGAGATGCAGTAACCGCAGCAACCCCAGGTGTTCCTGCTGGTCTGTGCAGCAAGAAGAAGCAATTCTAATGAGCCGTTCCAAAGGACTGCGCCTGCACAGGGAGGCAAAGGTGAAGACTTCCCCTTGCTTTAAATTTTAGAAAGCTGAGCCAGGCAGTGGGGGTGCACACCTTTAATCCCAGCACTAGAGAGGGAGAGGCAGGCAGATTTCTGTGAGGCCAGCCTGGTCTACAAGAGCTAGTTCCAGGACAGGCTCCAAAGCTACAAAGAAACCCTGTCTCGAAAAACAAACAAACAAACACACAGAAAAAGATTAGAAAACTGAATATTCAAGGAACCAAAAGGCTTGTTCAGTGCTCGGAGAGAAGTCACAGCTGTTAAAAGCAGCTGATCTCTTAAAGGACCCAAGTTCTGGTCCCAACAGTCTCCTCTGGGGGCTGATGACCCTCTGCACCTTCAACTCAAGGGATCTGATCTTTCTAGCTTCCATGGGCACCTCCACCCATGTGGCATGCACATAAAGATAAAAATAAATGCCTTTTAAAAATGATAATTGGGGTTTGAGAGACAGCCCAGTAGATAAGAGAGCACTCTTTCAAAAGACCCTGGTTCAGGGTTTTGGGTCCAACACACCTACATGGTGTCTCATAACCAGTTGTAACTCTAGTTCCAAGGGATCCGATCCACTTCACTGGTCTTCCTAGGCACCAGACATAGTACACAGACATACATATAGGCAAAACATTTATACACATAAAACATTTTTTAAGTTTTTTAAGTACAAAATAGAAGACATGAATCTAAAGGAAAGAGAAAGCTATTTTTTTAATCATTATTTTGGAATATAGGTAACTAATCTTGCGCAGAACGTTTAAAATAAGAAGATGAACCATTAAAACATAACTTTTACATAACAAGCCATTCAAGGAAGAGCTCTAGCAGGATAGGAGGGAAACTGAAGAAATAAAAGTCAGAAGTAACAGGAACTTAGATGTTTCAGGTTTCCTGAATGAACAGACTATGTGTTATTAATTCCTTACCAAACACACAAAAAAGCTCTTTAATTTCAAGTGGATTATATCCCTGGAAGTTTTGTGTATTTAGAATATTACAATTTTCAACAAAAAATGAAGATACAAGCCTTCCCTAAGCTATTCTCAAAACCTTTCTTTATCCTCTCTTTGGTATTAAGCAACTGCAGCCTTTTCTGGAGAATACGGTCACATTGCTCTTTATAGAGAAATCAGAACAGCTTCCTGGAGAAATATATGGCTTGTGAATACTGCTGCCAAAGCTTTTAAACTGCCTGTATCTTTGCAGCGATAAGCATGATTTTCCTTCTAGATAAGAAAAAGCGGAGTGGATGACTGGCTCGGTCGTTGAAATGGGTATTTTCCATTTCCAGCATTACAGTTTGTCAATGCCTTTCTCAAGGTGGTAGGTAGTGTGAGAAAGTCATTTAACTGGTGTCGCCAACAGCCATAGAGTCCTGATCCACAGACTGATGGGGAATAGCAAGCAAAGGTGAGGCACATGCTGGAGCTGGATCCACGTCCTTGTTCCTGTCAGTCTGGAAGCTCAAAAGCAGACCGAAAGGCACATTTGCATCCCAGGAAGAGGCGAGGGCTACAGCTGGGGTGTTATGCACTGAGAGAAAGGAAGAGGGCTTGCGGCTGCTGTTTGCCAGACCGCTGCTGCAGGAAGGATGCTTTCTCTGAGACCTGAGACGTTCCAAACTCTGAAACACTAGGAAATTTCAAATGTCAAATCTTAGAGCTAGGAATGCCCAACCAAAATACTTCAAAATATAAAAGATGTCTAGTCTTGCACTTTGAAGGGCATTTCAACCTGAGTTCTTTCTTTGCTTTAAATGAGCATTCGGCATCATTCAGCCAATCATATTTATTGCTCATCAATTACGTGTCATAGTTTGATTCTTACAATCCTGGAGATAAGTGCTGGCGGTCCTATTTTATAGATCAAGAAATTGAGGTTCATTGTAAAGCGCATTAATCATTAAGTTTCAACCCTCCTTGGTGCATAAGCCCCACCTCCTGTCTCTCAGGTGAGTTCTCTGTCGTCCCTCTGTAGCAATGTAGGGTCTCACTTCCCCTTTTGTTGACCAGAGAGAGAATCCAGCCCCGAAGTAAGAACGCTCAGTGCTGCTGCACTGTCCTTGGGCAATGGTTCAGAGTGTGTTTTAAGGATGCAAACATACATATTTCTTCATCATTGAGCCTTCTCTCTTCTCTTGAACCCAGGAGCTGCTTACATTGTAGTGACTCACTGGGAACCACTGGGTAGCTCAGTTTAATGTGTCCAAAATGCCCTCTGACCTCACCAGGGGCAGGCTGGACTTCATCCTGAGGCTGCTGTCATTCATTTGGTCTGCTTGAGGTCAGGCCAGTATGTGCAGCCTGGCGTTTGGAGTTTCTGTTGTTTTTGTGGATATTTGAGTGTCTTGATTCCCACGGGTGACACGGCATCAGTTATTCCATTGAGATCTGGGGAGGCTTCTCTCTTGTTCCTGCCACTTTCAGAAATTCTAGCATCTCCCTCAGTAGAAAATAAAGCCACGTTTTCCATCAATTTACATGCTCCTCTTCCCCTGATCAACTAACCAGAAAGCATTTCTGTAATTATGTAGATATAATGATGATTGCGATTAATGTTTATTCATAGCGCTGCATATAATTCTCATTTTGCCTTTTTATTAACACATCACAATGACAATCATAATTAAATATGAACTCAAATTGAACTCTCATCTGCTAAAGTAGTAATCCACCCATATTCTGTCAAGTAAGGGGCTATTTTTGCTTTCTATGTCACTTAGGGCACCTTTCCCTATGGGTTTACCTTCGAGCCGTCTTATTTGGCTGTAGTACTGTTGAGGTGGAAACCACTGGCACTAAATTGTGATAGCCAACTCTTAAATAGTCTGCACTGGAGAGGTGGCATGACCCATGCCAGATGTATCCTCAGGTCCCCAGTGTCTTGAGATGCAACTTGAGAAAGTTGATGAATAATTTTAATTAATGTTGCTCCCCTCAGAATAATAAAGAGTTCCCAGAAGTCCAATAACCAAACAATCCTCCCTTCATTTCACAAATAATTGTTGACCGTCAGGCCTGACTCACGGTACTAGGATACAGGGACCGGTAAGACAGCAGTCCCTGATGCCAAAGGGCTCAGCATCCTACCTCTCACAACTCCGGTTCCTAATGTATGCCTAGGTCTTCGTTCATGACCCACTTTTTCCCACCTCTCTGGTGTGGTTTTCCAGCTATTTTTATCAGGGAATCTAGAATGGAAGAGGTAAAGGCTGGAGATCAAGTTAAGAGTCATCAAATATTGATTTCAATTCCCAAGTCCAGTGTCATGAAGGGCACTGTCAGGCAAAAAGAAAAGAGGAGTCCTGCTGGTGCTAGGAGACCCCAGCCTTTAGAGATCAAGGCTAAGAGAAAACATCCGGGGAGCTGGAGAAAGCTGGACAGTGAAGCGGAGCCAATGAGAACAGGAGTCCCTAATGCAGGAGCTTAAATCCACTGACTATGCTCAGCCCAGATCATCTCAGTCCCCATCCAGGCCCTTGTGTTCTATGCTGCATTAAAAATCTGCTGAGAATTAAGTACAATCGTGTCCATTTAGCTGAAGACATTGGGATGGAGTCTGCGACCCAGTAGCATAATCTCTGCACATTGATCCCTGGTCCCGCTGTATCTGTGGTCTCTAGTATGCTGGTATTTCATATTTCACATGGAAATTTGGCATTGGCAATAGAGGAGAGGCCCAAGACTCAGTTTCCTATGAGTGATAGGTTATGTTTTCCCAGAAAACAAATGTTCACCTGGACTTCTGACAAGCAGCCTTGACGGAGCTGCAGGGCAAGTGGCGTTGTGTCGCAGTGAATGTCTTGTGAGGCTCTGAGATGCTCGTGGAGAAGGATGCCAGGGTCAGAAGACAGCACAGAATGAGTATGATTTGAGTCTAGTCAGGACAGAGCTTATACAACCCACCTCTAAGGAAAGGACAATAGCAAAAGGTTCAAAGATCTGGGAAGCATGAGGCTAGACCTTCACTGCCACAGTTCCTGCAAAAGCCTGAAGTGCGATTTCTGGTGTGGGTCCTGGTCTGCAGCTAGGACTCAGGGAAGGGATCTTCAGGCAGCTGAGCGGCCTGTAGAACAGTGGTTCTCAAACTGTAGCTATGACCTCTTGGCTAGGGGGCGGGGGAGGGGGAAGCAAACAACTGTTTCACATATAAGAGCATGGGTAAACATATCTATTTACATTATGATTTATAACAATAGCAAAGTTACAATTATGAAGTAGCGATGGGAATAATTTTATGGTTGTGGTCACCACAGCATGAGGAACTGTAGTAAAAAGGTCACAGCATTAGGAAGGAGGAGAGCCACTACTGTAGGACAAGCCCACTATGAATGAGGTGGACCTACCCCATTTGGCCTGAATCATTGGTGGTGGTGTTTGCTCAAAAGGTGCTCAGAACAGACAGAAAGGTAACACCTGAGCACAGCAAGCAGTTAAGGTCTAGGAACTTCTGTAGACATAAGATGGAGCAGGGACTTGGGTGGGTCAGGTTACACACCATGGGATTTACCAGGAGGCATGGAGAGGCAAAACCTGTAAGTGGTAGGCAAGAGAGGGTGTGGGGAAATACCTTGATTTGCTTGCAGGGCCTGGGTTATGGCTGTTTATGATGTCAGGTATCCTTTCCACTTTCAGAAATGTCCTGCTTTGGGTGATAACTACTAGGCTCCAGTGACAGACTAGCTGGACAATAGAGCCACAATAGGGAGAGGTGTGTGGATGAAGACCTGAGATGGGGGTGTAACCAGAGACCATGGGGCTAGATATGTGTAACGTCTCAGATGTAACCGGAGCATCACTTGAGATGATGACAAGATCAGGATGAGGGAAAGCCATGATGGGATCCAGGAGAGCCAAGATGGGAATCCAGGATGAGGGAAAGGCATGATGGGATCAAGGCGAGCCTCTGACAGTCCTAGGAGAGGACAGAGACACAGCCTGGTGCTCAGTGTGTGCCTCACCTTCCAGACCTAAAGCCTTTTGTGCCTTCCTCTAGTAATGAGGGAAAAGATGCTTTCCTCTGGAACTTCTCACATTTCTGAGAGATGGGTTTTATTCACTATTTTCTCCATGGGCAAAGATATAGGCCCAGAGGCATTTACTAACTTGTCCATTCCCTGCAAACGATGAGTAGAAAGAGGAAGTTCCAGCTTAGACCTAGTCCACTTCAAAGCCCACACCGTGGATCATTACAGCATATTAGTTTGAGCTGCCAATGTGCATCCCATAATAATTTGTGTGCTCATGAGTGTCCTTGCATATTACTGTACTGGCTGAGAACATATTACATGCTAGGCACTATTCTACGTGCCTTATGTTTAACCCTCCTAACTGGAGTGTAGGACAGCCTTTCCCATCAGCTAGTGCTAGGGGAGCTGAAGCAGGAAGTGAAGGACTGTGCAGGCCGCCTAACTCCAGAGCCCGTTCTTGTCACCACTGAAATTGACAGCCTCTTGCTTCATCAATAAGGATATGGGTCTTTTTGTCAACACTGTGATTTAGTTACTTCTCATGAATTCTTTGGTTTATAAAGTTCAGGATGCTTTTCAAGGCCTGAATGCACTCCATCTGAGCCTGTTGCCTCGTGGGTCAGTGCAATGGTGAGGTTCCACAGAAGACCTGCTGTGTGCCACCGCAACCAAGAAAGCAAAGCACACATGCAAATGATTGCACCTATGCAGCCTACTCTCTGAAGAGCTGGTTGGGAGAAGAAAGCCCTCTGGGATGATGGACAACTGGTGTGGGAAAAGGTAGAACAGGCAGTTGGGGCTGGAGAGACAGCTCAGCAGTTAAGAGCGCTGGCTGCTCTTCCAGAGGACCTGGGTTCAATTCCCAGCACCAACATGGCCGATCACAACCATTTGTAACTCCAGTTCCGGGGCATGCAAAGCTTCCTTCTTCTGGACTCTGTGGGCAGTGCATGTCTATGGTACACAGACATACTTGCAGGCAACACATGTGTACACATAAAATAATAAATTTAGAATATTTTATAAATATATGATAGGTGTTTTAAAATATCACTTTTTTAGAAAGGAAGAAAAGACAGAAAAAGGGCTATAGGGAGTGGTGTGAAGTCACTAGAGTGTGGGACCAGATGGAACGTTTCCTGGCTTCTTCTCTCTAGGAATATTTTTTTTTCTGGTATATATGGGTGTTTGAATGTATGTGGACACATGTATGCGCTTATGCGTATGTCGTTCATGCTGAGGCCCAAAGTCGACCGCATGTGCCTTCCTCCATTACTCTCCCATGTTTATTTAATGAGGGAGGGTCTCTCAATTGAACCCAGAACCCATAGATCAGCTAGTCTAGCTGGTCAGCTTGACCTGGAGAGCCCTTGTCTCTGCCTCCCTAGGGCTGAGGGTAAAAACGTAGGACGCATTATGATAGACCCACACGGTTACTGCTCTCTCAGTTCCTAAGGAGAGCTGTGGCTAATGAAATTCAAGTGTGTAAAACCACAAGAGAGACGTGAGATGTGTTCCTGTTTCAGACTTGCACACCTACGCCCGTGCGGCGTACACCGTACAAGGGAGACGCCTTCACACTGAAATCCAGAGAGGCAGAAGAGGGTGACCGAGCTGGGACCAGGATGCAGGGCCACTCTTCATCCGGCTGATGTGGTCAAGCAAGGACAAAGTAGGCGTTCTGCAGTGAGTATCCGCGTATGATTGTCAGCTTATAAAACAGCAGCTTTCTTCTTAGGCCTGTGAAGAGTCCAGAGCTTCAAGGTGGAGGAAACACTGATAAAAGCCTTGATGACTTAGAACGTTAGGTGGGCAGTGGGACTGACAGGCCTTAAGCTGGCTGGATTCATTCTCGAGAATATTCCCAAAAGCCCCAGAGAATCTTCTATAGTGCAAAACCATAGGCGAGTGGCAGGCAGAAAGCCCTGCCTATTGTACTAAAAATACGTCCTACGGCCAATATTTAAAAACCAACTAGAACTTTATGTGGAAAAACTGAATCTTTGTATTGTAAATGTAGTTATAGCTTATGATTCAGCATTTATGTAAAACTGAGGAAGTAAGGAAAATTATGCAACAGTTTTCTGGACGAATTTGGTAGCATGGGGGGGCCTGCTTCTGAAGAAGAGCACCTCGCACTCTGCAGAGACTGTGAGCGCTGGTCACTCCTGCGCTGCCTTCTGCCGCGCGGATATTTCTGTTTTGAAACTCCTGCTATTTCCCTTTTCTCCCAGTTTCTTTTCCCTCCATTGTTTTCTGTTCCTGCTCCATCAAGTCACCACTAAAGGACAGTGCTAGAGCTTTAGCATTTCCGTGATGTCACTTCCACTGACCTGGTAAAAATGTACATTTTCCTCTTTGGGTGGTTTTCCAAGAGTCTGATTATTTTTTAAAATTGTGACGTGTATTTGTATGTTTCAGCATGTAGCCATCTGGAAGAGTCTTATACTAGCAGGCATGTCCAGCCTACATACTGTGGGTCACAGGATAGCCGTTGGCGCAGCCCATCACACAATTAAAGAATGTTCTTAGAACGTTGTGAGATGCTTTTTTGCAGTGGTTTTCTTGGTAACTCCATTGTGTGGCTCTCAGTGTAGACTTTACTAATGACAAACGTCACAGGGCAAACCAAAGGGTCAGACAGTGCTATTGGAAGTTGACCTGATCCATGAAGGTGTGTGTGTGTCACTTGGAGCATTGCTGGACGACGGTCTGGTTCTCTACATACTCGGGCGCTGCACACATTCACATTTGACAGCCTGTGCTTCCCTGCTTAAATCCTGTGGCAGCGGGGATTTGGATAATGAGCTCTAGGATGCTGCAGGCCTGGCTCCCTCATACAGTGAGCTCTCTCATTGTTGGGCATTGTCATTTTTTAACAACACTAGCCCCAAGCTTCAGGACTTCTGTCATTTCCACATTACTGGAATTATTCATGTGATTCAAAAAGACTGTATTTAAAATCCCAGAGATTAGCAAGAGAAAGAAACGGTGCTGGATGGGATCACATGCTACTCCCAGCTTTTGCAGGAACAGGCTTAGTGTTTACTTTGATGAGAACATTTCTTGGCGTTAGCTTGAATTCGGTCTCTCTTTGTGAGGGAGGATGTTACACTGAGTGCCTTGTACTCTCTTCAAAGGTAGAAGAGGAGCAAAGGCCCCGAGGCCACCTCCCCGCCAGCCATCAGCCCCTGGCGCAGAGTCTGTTATTTCAACTCCCCGAGATCCTTTAGGAAAAATAATCGCTCTGGGCCACTTTGATTTTTCTCTCAGAAGCAATAGCTGCCTGCCTCACTGTGCCTTTGTTGCTGCGTGAGATTGAAGCTATAAATGAACGTTCCTGGGATGGGAAGTCCGCATGAAGACTCATTGATGAGCCCTTTCAGGTGTCATCTTTCTTTACACCAGGTTTCTTTCTCTGGGTTTTTAAAGATGACTTTCTTGTGTAAAGCTTTGGTTGCTGTTTTGTTTTAATGGCTGCATTTGCTTGAAAAAGCACTATGATTTTATATTTGATTGCAATTAATAAACACTGGGAGCATCATTTTGTATTCAGTATCTGAGTTGTGTGTGTCTCCTTCTGCTTGGTGGGTGGGACCAGGACCCATAGGATTGAGTCTGACAAGAGAACACAATTTCTTCTGTTTTCAGTGGCTCCCATGAGCCAAGTCCCTAGACAAGTCCCAGGAAATCAAATCATGTGTTCAACCATGAAATGAGTCCAAGACAAATTATCCAATCAAATCACATTGATGGATTCAGGATTTGAAGGGATTTAATGGCATTGGTACCACCCGGAGATATGTTGATCTTCCCAAGCCTTTTCCTGTGTCTTGGTCCCTTTGTGCATCGAGGTGGAGCTTCTCTTTCTTCTTCTGGGTAGACAGGCCAAGAGGGACATCTTTGGATGTACCCACACTCCGATAGACACGCTAGCCCACTAGAGGATGTGTTTACACCTTTGACAGAGGGCCGTGGGGGGCTGAGCTGTCATTTGTTCTGAGCACACAGAAGAGAAGATGGTTTGACACACCCAAAGAGAAATCTTCCAGCTCAATTCAACTGCTAATCCTTTTTTCTCAGATTTGATACTGCAAAACATTTTTTTTTCTTCCTGCACTCTGCTTGACAAAGGCAGCTCTACAATAGAACACAGAATCCTCTGCCAGTGAATAAGTCAGTTTCTTTCTTACCCAGAAGTCAATCCTCAGGCATCATTGAATGCTCACTTGAAATGTCACCTTCTCCCACAGGGTTTCCAAAGTAGGTGAGGTCCTCTTTTATGCAGCTCCATGGTGAAGCACATCCACCCTGTCACCACATCTCATCTCATGCAGTATGCAATTACTCCACATCTGTAGGTTCTAAGCAATGGGTCAAAAACATCTGGAAAGAAAAGAAAGAGGAAAGAAAGAAAGAAAGAAAGAAAGAAAGAAAGAAAGAAAGA
>LOEQ01000737.1:148558-160814 GCA_001685075.1 Bramus lutescens | reverse complement strand
TCTATCTATCTATCTATCATCTATCTATCTCTATTTCCATATATCTCTATCTCTGTCTGTCTATATTTCTATAGAGACATAAAGATAGAATGAGCAAATTATTTAAAGTGGTAGCTATTTCCTTCCATGTTTTTACTTTATTTTTAGTGGGGAAAGGAAATAACTGGACATTATTCCAAAACAGCCAATACAATAGATCTTCCCAATAGCCAACTACAACCTACTTGGTTCAGTAGGCTCACACAACTGTATTGTAGCTGGCCTCCTGATGTGAAGTTGTAGAATACTTTGGAATCCTCTGTTGTTTGCCTTCCAAACTCAGCCTTGGCTTACTTAGAGGCATACCTCCCCTTTGACCTTACCTTTTTAAAGTACAGACTCAGTTTCCTTTCAGCTTCTTCCAGTGGTTGCTTTGCTCTTTTCTCAAGGAGCTTTGCATGGAGATATTGGATTCGCTCCCTCTCCACTCCAGGGTAGAAGGCTACTGACACCAGAATTTTAAGCTGCATTAGCATGGAAGACAACAATCCTAGTACTGTTAGCGCTGCAAGAATAATACTGAGGGGGACCCAAGTCTCAGACACAGTGAGTCTTGGTTTAGGAATGCAGCTGGGTTCGAACATAGATATATTAAAGGAAGAATCATGGATGACGTCTTGAGCGCCTTGCCTCTGAAATGAAAGCGTACAATAGTCAATAGATACACCATCTTCTCTGTCTTTGTCTTTCTACTTCCTTGCAACACACTATTTGCCTGCAAATATTTAGGGAGCTTTGTCTGTCAAGTCTTGCTGCATGAGTCATGATTGGAGCAGAGGAGAAAGGATGACTTTATCTATAAAGAGGACAGTGTCTTCCAAATGAATTTGTGGAGAGAATCTATGAAATAGAGTTTGTCTCCTCTATCTCTTCTCTGTGAGCCACAAGCCCGTGGAAATGTTAGGTTCTAGGAAGGCTGAGGACGATGTTTAGCAAACACAGCCATATACCCGTTTTCTAATGGAATACTTGCTTCTTTGCTTAGGGCACATAGAGGTGATGAAGGATGGGGAAATCAGCTCAAATGGAAGAGAGCTTGGTTGGTTATACAGTTATTCAAGTCCCAGGCACAGCCTCCAAGGAAGAACAAATTCCCCTTCCTCAGGCCACAAAATTAAAAGACCTTCAGTGAGTCATAGCATTAATCAATCTTTTGGAGTTAGGGGGACTGCTTCCTCCTTCAACTCCAACATCCCTTTTAAGGTGATATGTTGGGCCATATCGCTGAGGGGGATCCTAAAGTCTTGTTGGAGGAGACTTTTAAAACAGGGCATTTTCTGGTGTCTCTGGGTGTTTGGAAGGGGTCTGAGGGCTAGAGAAGCAACTCATGGTTCGGCCGATGACACAGAAGATGGACGGACGGTGACATTGAGCCACCCAGCTCAGCCACCCAAGTAGAGACTGCTTGCTGGCTCAGCTCTTTTCTCATCTGCCCCAGGAAAGTCATTTACTCTCTCGGTGGATTTGTTTTCTAATTTGGTAAAGCAGGAATTAATGGACCAGATCTGCCCCTGAATAAACTACCTCCCAGTATAAACTGAACACCTTGGGGATGGCGCATTAACCTTACAGACTGGAATACTTAGTAAGTTATTATCACCCTAGTGCCACAGAGCCCTGAGGCCAAGCAGAAGTAAATGACCTCTCAAAATAAAAAATAACAAAACAACCCCACCCAGAGAACATCTTGTGTCTTAGACCTACCACCAAACCTGGGCCCTCTGTATTAATGCCAACTCACATTTGTGCCTAAGCAGAGAGAAACGTTTGAGTAGCCTCTCCTCTCCCTTTATTAAAAAGACAGTCGGTCTACAATTAAATGGAGATTGCAATCCCCAGAGCGGCAGCAGGCGCTCTTTTTAATACGATGGAAGAAACAAACATCGATTGAGTCGGTGATGAGCAATTCTGCAATAAGAAAGCAGCGGGTGTTTGGTCTGTGGAAGGAGCTATTCAGTGGAGAAACGTAGCTGGGGATTTGCCGTTGGGAGTGGGAGCCTCGGAAAGATTGAATCAACGTTTTTGTATGGGCTTGGTTCAGGGCAGCGTGGAAGGCACAGTCGCTCTTTCAAAATGCCAGGCAATATACGGAATGAGACCCCGATGATTTAAACCATGTTTACATCTCTTAAGTAAACAGTTTGCTGAGATGGTGCTGCTGCATGATGGATGGAAGGCAAGCTTGCTCTGCTATCGGATTGTCCTGGAGAGCTAATGTGTCCAGAGCCTGGCCCGTGGGGTGTGCTCACGAAATAGGAACGAGGGCTATTATCGCTTATACTGCCGATCCATCCCAGCTCAAGTCGGACGGCTTCCCATAGGCTTTATCTGAAACATTTGTCTAAAGTTGTATGATAGTGGGAGAGAAATATTGACAAAACTCTGTACCATTGTTCCTCTTCCTGTCAGATTTCTCTTTCACAAATCTGCAGCAACAGAGGAGGTGAGGAGCCTTCAAGGGCATCCTGGGATAAGAGCAGGGCATTGCCAGCCACTCGGAAGGAGGCTAGCTGCTGGAGCAGTCTCCCAGGGACCACAGAAGAAAACTCGGGAGATGTCACAGACACCTTGCACAGACATCCGACCCAGCGGCCACCACCCAGCTGCTGTTATGTGTGGCCACAGTGGCCTCTTCCACTGGCATATGAGCTCTGCATGCAGCTATCATGATCTAGACATTATTATGTCCCTGGTACTCAGTAGTGTTTATGGCAAGATAGAACTTACACACACACACACACACACACACACACACACNTGTGTGGCCACAGTGGCCTCTTCCACTGGCATATGAGCTCTGCATGCAGCTATCGTGATCTAGACATTATTATGTCCCTGGTACTCAGTAGTGTTTGTGGCAAGATAGAACTTACACACACACACACACACTCCAGTCTAAATCAGTGAGAATTTATTGAACAGGCATGGATTTTTGATATTGACCGAGAGAGAAATGCATGAGAGAAACATAAGAGGAGGGAAGGGGACAACTGAGAGGGAAAAACATCAAGACCAAGGGGAAGAGTGAGGTGAAGAGAGGCCTTTGCTTCTGGGCTTCTTATTTGGCTTCATTTAAAGCATGCCGTCCATTATCGGCCTGTTCCAACCATCTAGAGCAACAGAGAACCTCGTAATTAAGTGAATTCTTCAGGGGCAGCAGAGAGCTCAGTTGATACTCTAAGAAGCAGCTCAGGATTGGGAGGGCAAGAGCCCAGAGACTGGGAACGCTGAACCAGAGGAAAGGAAAGTGGATGCATGGCTGGGGCAGGAGGATTTGAGCAACCGGGAAGCAGAGAAAGGGAGAGTAGGGTTCTATTGATAAAAATTCAACACACACACGCACACACACACTGTCTGAAGTTATGTGGGGAAAAAGCTAAGATGTACACAGGTTCAACACCCCACCCTTTAGACAGAAGTCCTTTTCTGTTGGCAAGGGCTCAGACTGCATGAGAAAGTTCTCCAGTAGAGTTTGAAGTCTGTCTGTCCAATTCTTGACAGTGGGGGGAAGTCAAGCCCCAAACCTGCCTTTCAGGTTCGTTTACACCCCTTGAGACGCAAGCAAAATGAAACCAAAGTTTAAAACCAAAGTCAAAACCTATTTCTACCCTTCAGGCTATGGTGAGTATAAGCTCCCTGAAGAGAAAATGCCCTACTCCAGGAACCTGTGATACTCCGGGAGCCTGTGATACTCCAGGAGCCTGTGATACTCCAGGAGCCTGTGATATTCCAGAAACCTGTGACACTCAGGAGCCTGTGATACTCCAGGAGCCTGTGATACTCCAGGAGCTTGTGATACTCAGGAGCCTGTGATACTCCGGGAGCCTGTGATACTCCAGGAGCTTGTGACACTCAGGAGCCTGTGATACTCCAGGAGCCTGTGGCACTCAGGAGCCTGTGATACTCCGGGAGCCTGTGATACTCTGTCTGGGAAACAGGTTTCAGTAGAAAGATTAAGTCAGCTGCCTCAAGATAGAGAAATTGTCCCTGTGTACCTGATGATGTGACTATGTACCTGGTTTGAGAGGGATAGAGATTTTTTTTCCCCATGCACAGCGAGATATATGTAATGCCACCACAGGCCAAGGAATATCACTGGCTAAGTGAAACCGGACCAGTCAGAGTTAAGTTCTCCTACTTTCTGGTAGGAGGACGCCCATGCCAATAGCAGGTGATTTTAGGCCTCTCATTGCGGAACTAGAAGAGAATAAATGTGTGTTGTTCTAAGATACCCAGCCTGTGATTGTTTGCTGCAGTAGCCACAGAAAAAGAACATGGAGTCCTAGTCTAGCCTTGGGACCTAATTTAGCCATACCTATCGGGCTCCTTCTGTGTGCCAGAAACTCATAATCTGAAGACACTGTCAGACTTAGAAGTCCCCGCATTTTTGCAAGGCCCACCGATAAAAAGCCCGGAACACTGCAGGGAGTACCCGTGAGCCCCTACCTCTCCATGAAGTTTCAAGTGGACCTCAAGCCCTGGCAAGCTTTGGAGATGTTTGTTCATGGAGGAAATGAGTCGGTACAGCAGAAAATCCACAGCTGCGAATAGCACCCACACGTAGAGATGGGTCAGGACGGGAAGGAAAAAGAGCCCCAGGTTTTTCCTCTCTTTAGGACTCAGCCGCACGGAAGGGATGATGATGTATTTCTTCCGTTCCTTCCTATTCAGAGGGAGGACACAGGGCTGCTGTTGGTGCCTCTGCTTTTCATCAAACTGAACGAATTGTCTGGTGATGTAGACATTCTCATACTTCTGGCCACAAGGGCCCAGGAACCGCTTCATGAAGAGGCCGGTGTTGAAAAGAATGAGGAGAAGCCCGGCTAGGGCGAGAAGCTTCTGGCCCAAGGAAGACAATAGCTCTGTCATGACTACCATATGGGACAGGGCATCAAGGACTTCTCCTTTGGTCTCATTCATATGAGCCTCCAGGGTACGGCTGGGACTGAAGAGGGAGATCACTAGAGTCTGGTTCCAGGAAAGGAGGTCATCAAATAGATTGGGCGGAGCAGCAAGGCCATAAATCCACTGAAGGGCTTCACGATATCGGGTCAAAAGTGGAAAATGGATTGAAAAGCTCTTCGCCCTTAGGTTGCAAGTCATGCTGTCTAGGAGACCTCGGAAGTTATAAAACGTATTTTCCACATGTCCCAAGATCACCACCCCTGTGCCAGCCGCAATCAAAGTGTTCCTGCCTTCCCGGAGGCCGCAGGAGAGGAAGGCGAGAAGAAGGAAACAGCGGGCATGCTTGGAACAGCACAGGAAAACACAGGTGCTCGCCCACATGGCAGCAAGCACAGCGACTGAGGGCAGGACCCAGTAGAAGGCTGCTGAGAGGAGGCTCACGGCCAGGAAGGCCACAAAGCAGCAAACTCCCAAATGTCGGATGAAGTCCATCCAGCCTGTACTTCCTGGGAATACATATGTCTGCCAAAGCCTTAGGAAGATGCTAGTGCCCAAGGTCCAGAGCCTCATCCTTCCCGTGTACCTAGAAATAAAAAAAATAAAAAAAAACAAACCAAGTTCAGACATTGCTTAGAGGTCAGCTAGTACATACGTATAATTTCTTTACCCCTCCCTGTCTGCTCCTTCTTAGTGGGAATCCCACCAGGAAGCGGGAGAAATAGATTACATCCAGAGGTGAAGTGAGGCAGGGCGGTGGCGCACGCCTTTCGTCCCAGCACTTGAGAAGCAGAGGCAGGAGGATCTCTGAGTTTGAGGCCAGCCTGGTCTACAGAGCGAGTTCCAGGATTTCAGGCCCACACAGAGAAACCCTGTCTCGGAAAAAACCAAACCGCAGCTAGAGGGAGAGTGTTTCTGCATTCTTTGGCTCTACGCTGGCCTTGTGATTGATTTAGCCAATCAAGGGTGCCCGTCCGCCATCTTTAAGTTGGTGATCCGCGTCTTAGCGCTCTGTTCTAGCCACACCCTCGGCTGCATTGTAATAGCTAGCGTCGTCTTGACTATTAAACATCACAAACTCGCCGGATCTAAGAATTCCTCCTGGAGGTCAGTAGTCTAAGATGGGTCTCTTGAGCTGTGATCCTTCTAGACCACCGCAGGGACTGCGTTACTTCCCTGTGCCACAGTTCCTGGAGGGGCCTATGTTCTCCAACTCACAGGCCTCCTCCCTCCATCTCAAAGCCAGCCAGGCTGACTCTTCCCTTTTCTCTGGCCCTCCCTTCCATCTTTATCGCTTCTCTCTAATGCTCGCTTCTTCCTCTGTAAGAAGGCCTTACAGAGGACATTTGTTACATGCAGACAAGAAGCAGAGGGCGAGACAGGAAGGGAGCAGGGACAATGTAATGGCCTGTCCTGTCCCTTTAATGATCTTTCTGCATTTTGTTTCAAAGGAACTTTGTGACATTTTAGGGCCCACCCAGATAGTCTAGATGATTCCCTCTCAAGACTGCATCTACAGGCTTCCTTTTACCATGTAAGGTGGTATAGTCACAGGTTCTGGGCATTAGGGCATAGACAGCTTAGGAAAATGTTTAGCCTGTCACACTAGGTTCTAGCACAGCAGCAAGATCTGTCCCTCAGCTGAACTTAAAAGACAACACCATTGTCAGACATGTAAGACAGCCCCTACCCGCCCTGCCCCTGCGGCCAGGCTCCCAGCTGCTTGTATACGCTTGGAAAATAATAAATGCTGTTCTGTTCTGTTTCCAGCACCAACTTTTGTCCTGGGCTGCTTGACTGTAATTATCCGTTGACAAAAGCCTGTATCTTGGGTTCTACGAGTTGAAACAAGCTTTAGGCTGATGGATGGGCTGCGATGTCAATAAAGTGCGTTAGGGAAGAGTATCTTTAACAGTCATCCACTTGTCTTCTGTGCTCTCATTCTACAGAGCAGAAAGCACACAAGGGCATCCAGACTTGGCTGTGGAGTTGGACCAGTACCCACTATGTTGCAGCTCCCTCTTCTGCCATCTCTTAGCCCATGAGTATGGATCCCTCTGGAAACTATTCAGGGAAACTAAGAATATTTTTGTCCCTAAATTAATCAGGTCTGGGATATTAAAAATTTAGGTGTTAGGAGGCTGCTACTATTCTGTTCGTTATGCATATTGAAGTCCGTGATATACTGAGAATGAGTTGGCTTCGTTTGGACTGATATAAATAAAATTGAAGCTTTTCTCTGTTAACTGACTTAAAAATATCTAATGAACATTGTGCCATATGTATGAGATTTAGTGGGGACACTGAGAAGTTTTTAAACTCTCACATATATTTGATTTCATGCAAGTATTTTGGGCTAGGACTTACGGGTCTGCTTGACACTGAGAACCCATGCATTGCACTTAAGTGTGGAAATGACAATGCAGGTGGTGGCTCCGGGGCATGAACTGAGCCACCAGAGGTGACAACCTGATTCTCTTTCTGTGCTCAGGCTGAGTGAGGTTAACAAAGGGCAGAGTCGAGATGGAGGACACAGGCACCTTAGTCATAAGCTCCTATACATTTCCGGGGCATGACACAGACCCTGCAGGCGTCATCTGAATGAATGGTAGCAGAAAGGAGATGTGGAGAAAACCCCGGTGTTGCTTTGTTTCATTGCTGCAAGAAAACTCCTGACAGGAAAACTTGGTAGGATATTTAAGAGCAGGAGTTCCGAGGCTTCAGTCAAGGTTGTTTGGCCCCAGGACCTTGGGCTGAACATCCGGACACCAAGAAGGCCTTACAGAGGACATTTGTTACATGCAGACAGGAAGCAGAGGGTGAGACAGGAAGGGAGCAGGGACAATGTAATGGTCTGTCCTGTCCCTTTAAGAGACAAACCCCGCCCACTCCCTCCCCAGACCACCAAGGCAAGCTGATCTTCAGCTTCCAGCCTGAGTCTTTTCCCTTTCTGTCTCTCTCCCTAAGAGGCAACTTCTGCCTCGTTCCCTTCTCCCCATTTTCTCCCCTCCCCTCTCTGTTTCTCTCTCTCTCTCTCTCTCTCTCTGCCTCTCTCTGCTCTTCCCCCTTCTCCCCTTCTCCCCTTCCCTCCCCTTCCGTAACCCACTGAATAAATACCCACTATCTCTGCATGGTGTGCCTATCCGTCTCAGTCCCTTACCCGCCACACAGCTCCACAGCTCCGTGCCTGGGACCCAGCTACCTTCGTGGCCCTCGGTGGTCTCATGCCCGCTGCCCACTGCTGCCACTTGGGTACCTGCGCCATTTTATTTTTACCATAACAGACAATATACCCCTAAGAACTCTTCCCCCAGTGGCCTATTTCCTCAGTCTCAGCCCCACCCCAAGTGTCCACAGCCTTTCAACCATCTGGAGACCAAGCATTCAAATCATGAACTTATGCAGGAACATCACATACTCAACCCCATAGCAAGGGTCATTGTTACCTGGCCTAGCTCCACAGAGATCAAGATCCTAAACATGTGGACATGTGGGACCAGCAAGATGGCTCAGCAGGTGATGACAATTGCTTTGTAAGCCTGGTGTATTGGTCAGGGTTTTTTTTGTTTGTTTGGCTGGGTTTTTTTTTGTTTGTTTGTTTGTTTGTTTTTGTCAGCTTGACACAGGTTAGTGTTATTTGGGAAGAATGGACCTCAGCTGACAAAATGCTCCCACCAGATTGGCCTGTGGGCAATCCTGTGGCACATTTTTCTTGATTGATAATAGGTATGGGTAGACCTATTCCACGGGAGGGGATGATGCCAGCCCCGGATGGTAGTCCTGAGATTCAGAAGAAGGAAGCCGACTGAGCAGCCAGAGGAGAAAGCCAGCAGGCAGCTGCACTCCTCCGTGGTCTCTGCTTCAGCTCCTGTCCTGGCTTCCCCTTATGATGAAATGTAATTTGGACGTGTAAGGTGCAATAAGCCGTTTCCTCTCTGACACCCCCAACCTGCTTTTGGTCACGGTATTTGGTCACTTTAATAGAAACCCTGACTAAGACACATGGCTACCTGAGTTTTGAGACCTGGAATTCACATAAAAGTGGATTGGCAGAGGAGTGAACTCCACAGATTTGCCGTGTGACCTCTACATAGCAATACATAGTAAATACACCCCACTTCCCCCCAACTTTCTCTCTCTCTCTCACACACACACACACATATACACACACAAATACAATAAAGTAAATACATTTTCAATAAAGACTCCCCACGGGAGACTGTTCTAGTTTCATCAGAGGGCACGGGAATTAGAAAGGAGACCAGGGTGGGACCATGAAGAACCATGGTTCTTTACCACCACAAGCGTGTATCATTTCAAAATCAGTTAGATGGAAGGTGAGCAGTGAGCACACATAGCCAATATCACCAATGGGTCTGTGCTCCTGAAACTTTCCTGCCTGTCCCTACACAGGAGGGCTTAGTGGACATTGGACACTGAGCAGAACATCCACCTCAGAGTGGGTCAGGAGCTGCGTCTCCTCAGACATGAATCCACGCACTTTCTTCGCCATTAATTTTAGAATAACTGCAGAACTTTTGGATTCAGTCCCACACTGAAGTGGCCCATAAATTAAGTACTAATTGTCTATGACAGCCAGGGCACTTTGCAAGAAGCCTCCACACCCCCTACCTCAAATGCACTTTGCATTTTCTGCAGAGGAAGCAGAAGCAGGAGCCAGCCTTCCAGCAGAGCTGCAGGTACTGGGGAATTCACAGCAGGCTGTAGTTAGCCCTAGGGAAGCCATCACCTCTGCACCCTGCCTAGATTTCACAAATCTGGATTAGAGGACAGGACACACAGCTGTCTGAACTTGTTCCTACTGGAAACACACCATGCTAACTGCCAGTGTCTGCTCCAGAGCTGGCCCAAATATCACAAACCCATCCGCACTAGCTACACATTGGTTTTTCTCTTCAGTAAAACAGCTGACCCCGCGAGGTTAAAATGTCTCCAACCAGCGGGTTTGTCTTGAACCAACTTAGAACACCCGGCTTCATTTGTTTTTCTAATTTCCTCTGTGAGGCCCCAATTCTTCTCATCTGCTGAAATATTAACAATGTACATTGTAGGCTCATCTCTTCTCCTCTTGCCTTTATCCTCGTACAGCATGTTCTCAATACAGATATTCCTCCGCAAGTGTGGAACAGATTTATAGACACATTAAAATTTTAGCATTCTACAATAAAATCTAATATCAATTAAACGAGATCTCATCCGGGAAGAGGCATGTGTTTGCGCAACAAGCGACAGTTCCACCCTTGTCCACCTTGTCTGTGTACTGAGGACGGAGGGTGAGCTGAAGACACCAGCCCTTGGGGAGAAAGACTGGAGGCATTCTCCTGGGCACAGCTCTCGGGACAAAGCCAAGCCCTGACTTGACCCTCCCCTCTCCAGCTACTTCCCCACCCTTGGTCTATCATTTTTCCTAATTCAGTGGACTCGCCTGATCCCACTTGTTGAAGCTTAAGCAGAGAAACTTCTCCAAACACCCGATATTCCCTGGAAATGGTGTGTTCTCTCAACACAACACATTCCGTTCCATAGAACACTGAGATTTTCTTCTGTTCTAGCCAAAGCTTGGATGCTTATGTTCATAGAGAGCTGAGCGGCAAGGAGGTTGCACCGTTTACCAGGTACTAGGATGCTATGCCATACATCCTGCTAGTCTTTCCTGGGATACCTTGATGCTTTCCTTTCCCAGTAGCAGTGAAGTCCAAAGTTTGACAAGCTATCTGCTTGTTTCTTTCTCAAAGACTTTGGAGAAAAAACACCCTACGTGCATGTCATGGTTGGCCAGGGACGCCATGACGAAATGCCTTTGAAAGGAGCAGGAGACATTTCTTTCTCGCAGTTTTGGAGACTAGAAGATCCCATTCAAGGTCTCACGGGGCCAAGCTCTGGTGAGGGCTATCTTCCTGGTGTGCAGATGGCTGCCTTCTCTCTGTGTGTTCTCAGGTGGGGGACGAGAGTCTCTGGTTTCTTCCCCCCTCTCCTCCCTCCTCTCCTTTGTTGTACTCTTCCACAGTGTGAGGGTTTGCTCTCTCTTCCACAACCCGCTACCTTCTCCTCTTCTTCTAAGGACACCAGTCATCCAGTCACATTGGCTGAAACTGCTACCTCAGACCCCATTAACCTTTAACTTCCTTAGAGAGGGCTTTTCCTCACACACCCTCACTGAGCATACTGGGTTCAAATACTAGGACCCTATGGGGGGAAGAGGTATCTGACTTTAAAAACCATTTGGCTCAGTCTGGCTGGCTTTGGGCTCAGCTGTCAGCTTGCATTTGACCTTCTGGAAGCTCATCACTTCCTCCAGCCCCTCCTCCCACTTTATCTCACCTCCCAGCCACGCCGTAGAATCACTTCCCTCCTCCTCTGCTCCCTAATTTCTAGTCTGCATCTTAGTATTTAGCTGAGCTCTGTCTGCTTCCCTTCCTTTGTGTTTGCAGGCCTGAGTCCTTCGTCCTCTACTTTTCTTTTGGCAGCTTCTAAAAGCCTACTTGATCCCTTTAACCTATCATTTTGCTTCCATTATCAATAATGCTTATTGCCTGACTCAACAGCCTAGTCTCTCCAACAGAAAGAGCCTGCTTCTTGCTTTTACAGCAGCAATTTCCCAGGAGGAATCACCACTTCTTTGCTTTTATCCCTAGCCTACGGTTTGCAGCATGCTCCTAGCGGGCAAACCTTAGCTAGAGTTCACAGCAGAGTACTACCCAGACTTCATTTTCCTCTCACAGGGTTAAGGTGATGCCCACAAAACCCAGTGAGGAGAAACGGCAAAGAACGGGGCTGTGGTGAGGACCCTGAACCAAACCAGTGCCCTGCAGAGCTGCGCAGCCTGTGTAGCTAACCTGAGCCCATGTTGACCGGCTTTCATGAAGAGCTGAGCTGTTCCCATGGAAACAGGAGCATCAGTCTTTCCTATCCACCCTGCACATGTAGCTAGCAAACACAGCTGCCATGGTTTTCTCTGGTAATGTGTGTGTGTGTGTGTGTGTGTGTGTGTGTGTGGTGTGTGTGGTGTATGTGTGTGTGTGGTGTATGTGTGTGTGTGGTGTGTGTGTGTGGTGCATGTGTGTGTGTGGTGTATGTGTGTGTGGTGTGTGTGTGTGTGGTGTATGTGTGTGTGGTGTATGTGTATGTGTGTGTGTGTGGTGTGTGTGTGTGGTGTATGTGTGTGTGGTGTATGTGTGTGTGGTGTGTGTGTGTGGTGTGTGTGTGGTGTATGTGTGTGTGTGGTATGTGTGTGGTGTATGTGTGTGTGTATGTGTGTGTATGTGTGTGTGTGGTATGTGTGTATGTGTGTGTG
>LOEQ01000737.1:121199-139482 GCA_001685075.1 Bramus lutescens | reverse complement strand
AGGAAGGGGGCACAGGAAGCAGGAAGGGGGCACAGGAAGGAGGCACAGGAAGCAGGAAGGGGGCACAGGAAGGGAGCACAGACAGTAGGAAGGGGGCACAGGAAGAGAACTGTGCACCAAAGATAAAAGAAGTGTAAAGATTTATTTTTTTCCCTACTCCTATGTTGTAGGAAACATGTGACCTTACTTAATTGTGGTTATCATTAAGGGGGCCCTGGCTGACAAAGGCAAGAAGTTGAGGAGAGAGCCTTTATGCGGCATTCCTTTCGGTATATTTTAAATTTTTAATCACATGAACAATTGCTTATTCAAAAACTAAATCATATAACACCAAAAACAACAATAATAAAAATGATTAGCTGTAAAATTATGTTAATATAGGATTATAGTAATATAATTATATATTAACTGCATTATTTTTGTAGCTATACGCACCAATAACTTACTATAATATAAACACTGGAAAACAAATACTAAAGCAAATTGACCTGAAGCCAGCTACTTACTGGCTGGGTAGCTGCAGCTTGGAGCCTCCATTCGCCTATATAGCTGAAGAGCATCTATTATCCCTACACTAATTACAGGCACAGCACATAGGGGAGTAGGTGACAGGTGTATTCACAAGTTTGGGACCCCTCTGTGGGTGGAGGGCTAAAGCCATGGGGATATTGGGAGAGATGAGCAAGGAGACACAGTGGGATGCCCTGGGCTAAGCTAGGCAGACTGTGCCCTTGAAAGCTGCTGTGCCTGGATCCAGAAACAGAAGTGGATTGTAAATTCTGTACTAGCTCCCCTCCCCACCCCCCAAAGAGCAGATTCTGCTCCGGCACTGAGTCCCTGGCTTCCTCTTGGCTTCTGACACTTTGGCCATCACAGGATAAACACTGGACTTACACAGTCCTAGAAGTTGGTCCTGGCCAGGTCTCTGGGGGTTTCTTGGGTTGGCCTTGTTTGAGAAGCCCTAGGCCTTAAAACTGTTTCCCCGTGGTCCAGCTTCTCCTGTCCACTCCCATGGGAACGCCACTGTTGAGCCGGGTGAGTGCTGCTCTGGGGTGAGCTAGAGTTACCACACCATCCCACTCCTCTCTGTTTCCAGGAATGAGAAGCCGTCATGGGACAAAGAAGTGCTTAGTTTTCCCCTAGCTTTTCTGCTGGGTGACAGTGGGGCTGGGGCTGTCGGAGCTAAGTGAGCAGGGCTGGAGTAGCCATTGTCACCCCACAAGGCAGTCTTTTCTCCCTGTGACTTCTCTTTTAAACAGAGAAAAAAACAAGCCCAGAAATATGAAGGTTGCAGTGTGCGCTTCAACGAGAACTCTTGTCTTCCTGCGGATCTCAGTAGGCTCCCTCCGCACTTGAGGACCTGAAACCACAGACATACCAGGAAGAAGAAAACATCCACTAATGTTATCGTCCTTTACTGAAGGCACCAGTCGCTTTCTCTAGAGATAGAAAAAACATCTTGCCAGGAGGCAGAGACTATGGAAAACTATGCTATTAAAAGGATCCATAAGATAAGGCTAAGAAAAATGACTGATGGAGGGCCTCACATTTTGAGTATTAATGGGGGACAAGGCGCCTGGCATCCGGGAACAGTCTCTGGCTGGGCCAGGGCATGCCATTCACCTCCTCCTGCATAAATCTCAACAGCTTCACTCATTGCTTTTAGGCCTATGTTTATAGATGCTAGTCTGGAGAAAGAAAATTACTTTGGGAGAACCAGGTATCAGAGAAGCTACTTTCTTTATCTTAGCAACGTTGAAGATTTTATTTACAAGGGTTCTCACGGGGCATCGTTAGGATGGGGTGCATATTTATCGGGGCTGTGCCAAGCCAGAAAAGCATCCAGGCGTGCAGATCACTCCATGTTATTGCAGTCCTGCCCTGGTGCCCTGGGCATTACTCGACTGGACATCTTGTTCTTGGAGTGCCTCTCGTCACCTCAGCTGATGGTCCTGAGGAAGAAAGCCAGATCACACAGTCAAGTGGGTACTTAGGGGAAGTGAAGCAGGGTCTTCTGCCTATTGACCTCTCTCCCCAAAAGGCTGACCTTCCGTCACCCAAGAGGGGGGCACCAGACATCCACAGCTGAGCTTTGACTCACGAATTTCTGTCCCTCTTCTCACCTTCTGGCTGCCACGTGTGCAGCTGTAGCAATAGGGAGGCCTCTAGGGAGATCCAGGGAGTCTCGTTAGTGGAGAGTTTGGCTTGCCTTGTGTTTGTCCACAGGACTTCCCACTCTTGGGCCCTTCCATATACTACAACTTCCCACGCAAGCATCTCTGAACTTGTAGAAGTTCCCACATTTGCCTCCTCAGGAATCACTCCAGAGAGTCCACTGCCCCTGTAAAAAGCAAGTCTCGAAGAAAAAGGTTACCTGAGAGGGCTGCCTGAAGGGTGTCCAATATCATGGGTGGCAGCTTTGATCAGGTATTTAAGAGTCTGGACCTCATGCCAACTCAAGCTGTCTTTGGACAAATGGTTTGGGCTCTCTGACTGGCGCCTCTGTTTTCTGTCCCATGTGCCCTTTAATGCTCCACTCTCTTCTGCTCCAGGGAGCTCTGGTTTTGCTAAGTTTTGGAAGTTTGCATTCAGGGAAGTTGGGACCTGAGGGAATTGTGACTACAGAAAACCCCAATTGTGACTACAGAAAACCCTTATCTACCAGGAACAGCTCCTCTGTGTCCCTGACTCAGGAAAACCAACTGGATGCCTACTGCCAGAAACTGAGCAGAACCACAGGAGGCAAGGGGCCTGGCAGCGGGATAGCAGGAGGCTTCAGGACTAGACAAGAGGTTGCTGATCCCGGGTACCCATCCTTGTGAACTGAGGCCAGCCTTCCTCTTTTCAGGCCTTGTACCAGCTTGCTAAGGTCATTGCTGCCTGCACCTCTTCTGTGCCCTTAGACTTTCAACGGGCGTTTCTGTTTTGCCGAGCAGCCAGAGATGGAGGCCTCTGAAAACAGGCTACAAAGCACATTTTTAAAAAATGCAAAAGGGTGCCACTAGAAACAGCTGTGTCCTCTTACCTGGGACCTAGCTTGGTGGGGACAGATAGAATCTGTCTTCTCACAAGGAGACTTAAACTGTCAGCAAGGTACAAACTCGGGCTTGGCCTTGGGGCTCCTTGCCTGCCAAAGGACACAAGTGTTGGTCCAGGAAGTACCTCGCCTGAATATCTTTTGGGAACCTGTCATCCTTAGTTGGCCTGAAGGTGGCAGCTCTTTCCAGGTCTGCAATGCACAGAGAATTTGCTTTTCTGAAGCACTTCAAAGTAGGCCAGCTTCCCTCTCCCTGCCTGGACCGCATCCAGCATTGGCAGATTATGAAACAGCCTCACTTCTGTTTTCAGAGATTTGTTGGTAGAACCCTGCCCGCCGCCCACTGCTCCTGAGCTGGGCTGCTGGCACAGAGCGGGCCTGGAAGCAGGGCAGGCCTCTGAAGGGCAGCACAGGATTCTGAGCAAGCCCTGGGAGTCCAGTTGCTGTGATATAAATGCACACTGGGGTACTTGCAAGGCTTGTGGTCTTGGCCCAGAGTACAAACCCATCTGAGGAAAACTGGAATAGCCCACTACTTTCTCTCTGCCTCCCTGGCCTTCCATCTTCCTCCTGAACTGGTCAAATTGCTGAGTCACTAGGCCAAGTGACTTGGAATAGTGTAGGTGGAGCCTGTGAAATGACGGAGGCACCTATAGGTCCAGCAAAAATTCAGAGCTGACATCTAGTGTAGCAGGAGATGTTGTGTGCACCATTGCCGAGCATGCTGGGACTTCAGCTCCAGCCTCTGCACCCTGGCATATCCCAGGAGTGTCTGATAATGACGAAAACAATTTCGGCTAACGTTGATTTAGCTATGTGCCCATCATCCTTCCAGGGAATTTTGCCTACTGGTTGGTTTAACGAAAATGGCCCTTGCACTGCTGCTATTCAATGATAAAAGGCTGAAGCCGAGGCACACAGAGTGTGCACCACTTGTCCAAGGCCGTACAGTAAAAAACGAGTGCTTCTAAGGTTCAAATCAAGGCAGTCTCTAACTGGGCTCAAGGACTGAACAATGGTGATTGTTAACGATACGGTGAGCCTTGCCTTCCACACAGACAAGACACAGCATCTCAGACAGGCAGGTTTCTGTGCGAGTGTAACATGTCATTCAACCATTAGCACAGAAGGAGACCTCTGGGGTCCAAAGGACAGCCGCACAGAGCTACAGGAAGCCACATTGGGGCGGGGGAGGCAGAACAAATGAGTCCATATTGAATTCATTCCCAGGGCTCCAGGCCTCTTCTGGACCCCTTCCTCGACACCTTGACTCTGCCATCTTGTCATCTCCAGCCCCTAAATGAGTCGGTGCGCCCCTAACAAGACAGCAGACCTCGGGGGAATATCAGCAGCGGAATAATGAGCGCACAGCACCGGGTGGGAACTGCACAAATTAGGATGGAAATTCAGCTAGAGAAGAGATGGATTGGAATGGACTTTGGAGACTTCTTCTTTTTTTTTTTCCATTCTGTAGATTGCTTTTCAAAGGGGGAAAGTAAACAGCAATAGAAAACAAGTGTTCAAGGAGGGAGAGACTCTGGCTTCCTGCTACGAGCCTGACTTTCTGGCTGCATCTGCCTCCCACAGCTTCATCAGTCTTGAAGCTTGGTGTCCTGGCCTGGATGTCCAGCACCACTTCTGCAGATGCTGTGTGTGTAGGGCGGGGGCTGACAGAGATGCATGTCTACATCAATAACCTTTTCCTAGTTGGAGTACACAGGGTGCCTGGGGGTGAGAGCAGCCACAGCTGTATTGTCTCAGCTCTGACTGTTAGAACCACTAACTGCTGCCTGGAACATTCCCAGCTATCCCAGGGCTTTTTAAAAAAATCTCCAGGATTTCCAGAGTTTCTGTGTGGAAGGGGCATCCTAGCATACCCCTCCCACATAGCCAAGCAGCCATTTTATTCCTTAGCCTATCCCCTGCCGCCCATCCTTGTTCCTTCCCTCATCCACCTCCATTCAGTTCCCATCTCAGCATCTGCCTGTTAACAATTCCTGGGTGATTCTGGGTGCATGTGGAGGTTGGACTCTCGTAACTGTATTAAGACCATTTGACAGGACCAAGCCTTCTGTCTTCTATTTCTGTCTGGTTCAACATCTACCAGGCCATGTTAATGGCTGAAATAAATGTGAGGGAGAGGATCCATCAAGGTTTTCTGGAAGCAGGAGACAGCACAGGGTGTCATGAGCCTTGTATTCATATCTATAAGGAGATTTATGACTTACTATGCTCTTGACTAATAAGAATCCTGCCCAGACTAGATGGACCAAAAAAAATCTTTTTTTTTTTTGGTGTTTTTGACTTGGAATTAAATTTATTGCATTCAATATTTTATCTCAGTGCCAAATCATAAGGCTAAATGGAGCTCAGATGACATCTCTCCTGCTCTGGCTCTCTCCTTGACCCCCAGCTCTGTCTTGATCTGACCCAGGACATTTACGTTGTTAGATATGAAGACGTTAGTGTGGGAAGTCAGGACTCTTGGGTGGAGGGTTTGACAGGCACGTTAGCCATTTAGTCAGGCCATCTGCCATGGCTCAAGAACTGAACCTAACCTCGGTGCATCCCAGCCACCATTGTCTCTGCCCTCAGGGTTAGCTGTGGGTCGCAGAAGTGTTAGGACTGCCACAGAGGACACGGAACAAGGAAGCATGGTGGCCACATGGGTGTGACAAAGAGCCTCCTGCTCTTGTCAGAGAGACAGTGAGGACCTGACTATCACCTGTGGGTGTGGCTTGGGAAAACTTAGGCCTGAGGCTTTGTTAATAGTCCAGTTTATAGCTGGGGAAGCCTAGACTTGGAGAACTTAAGGACCTTCTCCGGGGCCACATGGATATTCTGTCATGATGGGATTTTATTCCTAGCTAAGGGCTGAACCGGACAGTTGACAGTGAAGCCTTGCCACTAGCCCCTGAGGGCCACAGACAACTAAACACTCGGCGATGATGGGAAAGAGTGAGGTACTGTTTCCTTTCCTCTGGCTCCCTCTCTGTCTCTCTGGAGAAGGTTTTGCTCCTCAGTTTGATGGGTTTCTGAGGGGTTTTAGGGAGAGAGAAGCTTGGCACCTTCCATCCCAGAAGGACCTCCAGGTTTATTTCCCATCTGTTCCCGGCAGTAGGCCTGCTGTTTACACATTAGTATGGGGGAAATGAAACTGATGTGCGATGCCCTTCTGTATGCTGTGAATATATCTTATTACCATTGGTTAATAAAGAAGCTTACTTGACCAATAGCCAGGCAGAATAGAGCCAGGCAGGAAATCTAAGCAAGGATACAGGGAAAATGAAAGCGGAGTCTGGGAGATGCCAGCAGCTGCCGGAGAAGAAAGATGCTAAGGAACAAGCCACAAGCCTCATGGTAAAATATAGAATGATAGAAATGGGTTAATTTAAGTTGTAAGAGCTAGTTAATAATAAGCCTGAGCCAAATAGGCCACATAATTATGATTAATATCAAACCTCCGAACAATTATTTCATAAGTGGCTGCAGGGACAGGCAGATGGGAGAGAAACCTCTAGTTAAAGAAACACCTGTTTTATGTGAGTTGAGCCTTTCAGACAGTTTTCATCACCTCCATGAGCTTTGGTTTGGCAACTGAGTGACTTCGTAGCCTGAGGCTTCTAGAGCCCTCAATGCAACATGACCATGGAATGGAGCTTGGCTTTCCATGGCCCCTGCGCTAGATGGACCTATATGAGGCAAAAGTGTAAGTGTGGCCATGACCAACCGGAAGTCAGCTTTACAGGGCTTTAAATGGAACAGGGTGAATCTGGTGCTTACACTCAGCAGGCAGCTGGGGGTGCTAATGGCCTATGACTCAAAGACAGAGCAGGTGTTTTGACCAACCTGAAGGTTGCAAGATGGCTGCATTCCTGGAGGTACACCATTGACTGAAAGCTACAGAGTAGGAAGAGGCAAAGCCCATTGTTCCCTCCTCAGGAAAGCTCCTGGCCCCCACAGAAGCTACTATCGGGTGTTTGCTGACATGCCATGGGCTAGGACTACTGAGACATATGGTATTCACAGGGACTAAAACATAGCATTTCCTTTTATAACAGAAATGCCCAAGAGGACGGAGAGGAAGTAGTTGCTCCACTAACCAACAATACTATATGGCAGAGGAGCCATTTCTCAGCTACCAGCCAGGCTCAGCTACTTAGTAGTTGTATGGCCCCTGGGAGATTTGATTCATCTATGAACTTACAGTGTCAACTGTGATGTGGAGATAAGAGACTCATTCCGCAAGGATGTTCTGAGCATTAAACAGCCTAATAATAAAGGACTGTCCCCACACCAGGCACACATGGTAGCAGCTAGACCCCAATTGAATACAAAGCTTAGAGTCAACGGGGCTGTCTCCACACCTGGCTCCTCTCTGCCTGCCCCATGGGACAGCCCAGGCTCAGTGAGCTCCTAGAATGAAGTGCAAGGCACTCTTTACCAGGACAATAGAGCCCCATCGTTGAAAGGCAGGGGCTCAATGTTGCATAGTTCAGTCCTTTATAACTGTAGCCCGTGGCTGTTGTTAAAGTTTCTAGAATTTCATTATCTTTGAACAGAGATGAGGTTCATTCTGACATCATTGGATTTAACGAAGGCTGTTATGATACTGCTTATGAAACAGTCTGTCACAAACCGGAACTCGTGGAAAGGGTTCTGTTATCATTCGACACAGGACTCCCCAGACCTCTGCTTGTAATGGTATTTCATTTGTATTTTAATAAATAAAGCTTGCCTGAAGATCAGAGAGTAANNNNAAAGCTTGCCTGAAGATCAGAGAGTAAAACAGCCACACTGGTCAGCCTTACAGACCAGGCAGTGGTAACACACACCTTTAATCCCACATTAGTTGCTGTTAGGAATATTTCTTAAGACAAGCCTCTCCGCAGATGCAAATAATTTCACTCAGACCAAATCAGACCGAATAAAAGGTGCCCATGTTTAATGCAGTGCTCACGGGTGGTACCAGAAAGCATGGTAAGGGGAGGAGAGAGAAGGGGAAACCATGAGAAACCTGGAGGCCACATGTTCATTCATTCTCTGTGGGGCAGTTTAAGTAGCCTGTGGAAGTGGTCTTGACCTTCCCTGGGGAGGGGTTACCATTGGCAGGCTTTCTTGGAGGTGGAGTTTGGACTAAAGCAACTCTCAGGGGAGGGGTCTTGAAATGGAGTTTCCTGCCCAGTATTCCAAAGATGGATGCCAGCGCCTGGAATGAAGCCCCCCACCAAATATTTCAAACAGTCGCCATAGAAACCAGGTGGTACATGGCATTAATCCCAGTGGTGCATGCCTTTAATCCTAGTCCTAGAGAGGAATATAAAATGGGAGGAGACAGCTCTCAATCTCAGTCTCATTCTGAGATTCCTGGAGGCAGGATTGCCATTTCTGACGAGGTCAAAGTAAGAGCCAGTGGCCAGCTCCTTTGCTTTTTGGATCTTCAGGTTGAACCTCTGAGTTTTTATTAATGGTGCATCACCCTGCTCTTTGCTGGAAGATGCTTGGGCAGCAACAGGAGGCCTGGGTTTGAACTGCAGCTCTGTCTGGTAGGAAACCCTTTTACCTGTCAGCATTTGCTTTGTTTACTGGCACATTAACTCTAGAACCTTCCCTGCACTCTACCCTGGAATACCAGGCTGGACACGGGAACAGCACTAAGCGCAGAAAGGGCCCAAGAAGCCCTGATCTCTCGTCCAATAAGGCTGCCAGGCTGTGATGGGTTAAGTGTGGAGGTTCTTGGAATCTCATTAGAGAGAAGGCTCTGAGGTTTCCTAGAAATTCATGGACAGGATACCTGCTTTATGGAGTTCAACACCATCACAGACCCTGGGACCCATGGGCCAGTTCAGCGAAGAGGAATGGACATAGGACAGGTCCTGCTCAGTCTGGGGACAAAGATGCCAGGAAACCACATTTACAATGAGGCAGCAGCAATTCAGGCTATGAATCTCCCAAACTGGTGTGGAAGAAGGGAGAAGTCCATGTGACTCTTTGCATGCTCAGAAACCTGGCTCTACAGCTTGGGTAGCCTCACGGCTGTTCTCTGCCATTTAAAGGGGGAAAGGACTGGGAAATGCGGAGTCCTGCCCTGTAGGTACAGCCTCATCCTGGGGGCTCTGAAGTGACTTCCACTGGGGGTTTCCACTCTGCATCCAGTTGAAATGGGACAACCAAGGACCAAGAAGCTACTTGCCCAGGAAATAGGAGCAGCTCTTGTTTGCAGGAAGCAAAGGTTAACGCAGATGTAATGTTAAGCTGAATCCTAGAACCTTGCGGTTACATCAGGTCTGGTCTCACGGGCTGTTAAAACAGATGCTGTTCGGTGTGATCAGGCTAAAACACAGGGTTCTTTACAAAATTCATTTCTTTCGCTTCTTTAGACAGTTCTGCATGCTGCCATAAAGATGTCACATTGTTGGCCTTGTCTTGTCTTTCTCACCAGGAAGTAAAGCAGACTCAAGGGTTGGAGCACAAGGTCTTGTCTGAGCTTGGTGTCTTTAGCACTACCTTGTTCTGTGACCTCGGGCCTGCATATTGTTCTGTACAGTGGGTGGGTGACATATTCTCATCAGACAAGCAAACATGTGCTCAACGAAAGGTGTTCTTCAGCATTGTTATTAGTTACATAGTTACTATATATGGGCCTCTAGACCCGTCAGTCTTACGTAATAATCCAGCCCCAATACCAGGGACGATCCGATCCGCTAGCATCTTATTTATGTTTTGATTCAGTCATGGATCTACTGAAACTTCAGCAACTCTTCTGGGATGGTTGTCCCTTTCCTTGCCTCCATGACATCACCTAGCACATAATTACCAATGAGACTCACACTAGCTGACAAGAAGGTTGGCGTACATGCGTCTCCATGCAATTGGAGTCAACAAATATCCACAAGGAAGCCGGGGAAAAACGAAGTGGAGGTACCCTCACAGCTCTGAAGTAGAGAAACCGAAAAGGGGCTTGAAAGACTAGAGGCCTGGGAAACTTCAAGAAATGGGTGTGAAGAGTCTCTTGCGTGTGCCCCAGGGCTGTGTCTAGTGAAGACAATAACACATCGTTAATGGCCACCCGGGCCGGGCCGGTTCTCACTCAAAGGGACCTGGTAAGGCAGGAGAGAGATGTCCTGAGTCGATAAGACAGTGTGGACAGTCTCTAGAAGTTCAAAATCAGCACTAGCAGAGACAGCCCTGATGACTGCAGGCAGGAAGAGCCGGGATAGACCCTCTCATGTGGATGACAGGAACTAAGGACTCAAGGTCTTCAGACTGGAACTGTTACATCTAGGTTGTGGGAGTCTGCGCCCACTTTTCTGTCATTCGGTTCTTCCCTGTGAGATCTACAGCGATGTTCTGACAGGAGAACTTTTGACTTTCATTCTTTGTTAGTTCTTGTATGTGCACAGCGTGTTGTTTCAAGCACATGTACGCGGTGGAATGTTGTATGTGCGTAGCATGTTGTTTCAAGCATGTGTACGTGGTGGAATGGTAACACGGAGATAAGTAGTGGGTTATTGCTCGGTGTGATTGGTCATGCGGTAAGTTAACTAAAATTCCACCCTCAGCATGGGCCAGGGACGCATCTTACAGCCGCGTGGTGCGATGTTGGTCTTCTGAACGTGTTCCTTCCAACCATCTGACGCCCCTATTTTCCCAGCAGTTTTGCTCCAAACCCTCCTCTGTCCCAGGCCTTAGCCACTGCCATTCTGCCCTCTCCTTCTGTGATTTCTAAGTTTCTGGTTCTTTCATTTGGTTTCCAATCACATGGCCTGGCTTATTTCACTTAACACAATGTCTTCCAAGTTCATCTACCTTGTTGAAAATGGTAAGATTTTTTTTTCTTTTTAAGGATGAATTCTTTTCCATCATGTATATATACCATGTTTTTCCCATATACCTGCCGATGATTGTTTAGGTTGCTTCCATATTTGACTGTTATGAACAGTGATGAGATGAACATAGGATTATAGGTGTCTCTTGGACATGCTAACTTCATTTCCTGAGGATTTAGACTCAGGATTGGAATTACTAGATCATATACAGTAATTTATTGCTAATTTTTCAAAACCGTCTAGTGTTTTTCATAATGGCTGAACTAATCTACATCCCCACCCACACTGTATAGTGTTCCTTGTGAAAGGAATCTTAACAAACGCTGCACCCTGCTCATAGTGAAAGGGTGGCAATTTGTTTGTAAAATAAAATCCAACCTTTAATTTTTTGTTGGTACCTCCCACCCTTCCCTCAGTCTTTCTCTCCAAAGGCCTCACACAAGATCAGAGATGGCGACCCCCAGCGGAGTCATCAGGAGAGTGCAGCAGAGTTGTCAGCTTCATTCCATTCACATTGCTCTATTCACGGGACGTAGGCAGAGTCTGTGACTGACACTCAGAGGTCAAAGGCCCAGGTGTGCACTCAGACACGTGCGTCTGTGAGTTTGGGCAAGTGACATAACTCTGTCTGAGCTTCAGGCCCTTCACTGGCACTAAGCTAACTAATGAGGTTGTAGTGAGGGGGACCGGAATTAAGAATGCACGTCTCCAATAGTTACCAGTAACCGTGGTAAGGCAGACTCACACGCTGAGTGTGCTCTGACTCGCTCTGTGTCGCTCAGAATTGTGAGCGAGGTGTTACCTCCTACTCCACAGAGCCACACAAGGGGTGAGGAGTGGGAGTGGGTGGAGGTGGGTGGGGGGATTCAGTAAGGACTGGCGTGGGAGTCAATGTCCGGTGGCCCCTTTCTCAGGCTCATATTCATCAGCCACTTTGAGATGTTTACATTCTGGCCTAAGAGGAAGTGTTCTCAAGATCCTGGGCATGTGAAACTGAGTCAGGGAATGTGTGTTAACGCTTAAATGAAGCTTCCCATGACACAGGGCTACAGAGTCTGCCATCTGTTCTAAATGCAATTATGTAAAATGTGAAGTCACCTCGCTATTTTTCTTGGGTGAAGGGGAAAAGCTCTAAGTTATCGCTGCATGCTGTAAGAATTCTCCTTCATCTCAGTCCCTAGCAAACTCTCTGAAGCACCAGTTGACCGATAGGCCCCCTTTTTTCAGCTGAAGGGAGAAGACGAACATGAATGTTGAGGGCCAACATGTCTCCTGCCAGACCTAGGAGGAGGTCGCAAAGCTCCAGCTGCTTCTGGTCTCCTCTAGGTGCCCACCCATGTGGCACCAGGCAGGTCCTCAGTGCCCTTCTCAGGAGGACCACACATGACCATGCCGAGCACCCCCAGAGCTTCCCAGAGCTTGGGAACTTGGACATGTTTCAAAACCTGCACTGCTGGGTCCTCTCTGTGCTCGGCCCCTGGACCCTGTCGGGCTGTGCCCACGTGAAAGGACACTCTGAATTTTGGGCTGAGCCTAAGGCGATGGCTGGGTTTTGATAGTCCAAGTCACTTTCAAATGTGCCTGCATGTTGGGACTTTAGGAGGACATCGGGTCAGACATGCAGACATTACTGTTTCTGTGGGCAAGACCCTTCACTGACAGGCACTCATTATCAGAGGTCTGCTAGGAAAAGTTGGTGACAACTGGAACCCCCAAAACAGGTGAAAGAGATACCAGTTTGAATTTGTTTTCCAACCAGATCCAGTTGCACTCTGTGTCTTGCATAGATAAAACTCCTTTGGGTTGTGTGTGTGCGCGCACGTGTGCGTGCGTGCATGCGTGCATGCGTGTGTAATAAATTAGAACCAAGATTTCAGAACTCTGTGATGTGGCTGGCGGCTAACAGCCGATGNGATGGATGGTGGTGCGGATCATTCATCGCCACCGCCCCGTGCCCCAGCATCGCCAGGAGTTGCACAGAGAGCCACCAGACAGACAGCCGTCCCCAGGTCAATGTACTGCTGCAACCCTGCCTCTGTGCTCTGTGCTCAGCAGAGTGCTTTGCCTTCCATTGTCTTTGTCTGTCCTCCAGCTCCAGAGCTCAGGCTGCCAACTCCTTCAGCTCCTTCAGTCAGCCTCATCTGTAGCAGTGACGGCAGAACCCAGAGGTCAAAAGGCTCAGCAGCCAGAGCTCTTCGTAGCTTTAACCTTCATTCAGAAATATGAAACCCAAATCTTCCAAACTCCAATTATTTTTCTCACTGACCCTGTCCTAAGTGGGAAATTCCATATCTGACCACATGTGCCAGGCCACAGTCATAATATAGGAGCTCTGAAGATAAGGTATTCGTTAACCTTTAGGCTTTATGTGTATATAAATACATTTCATCTTTAGGCCAAGGTCCTATCCCCAGCAAAACTCATTTTATGTACACACACATTCCAAAGTTAAAAAAGAAAGTCTGAACTCTTGTTGGCCCCAAGCACTTCTGACAAAGACGATTCTGCCTTTGGAGGAAAGGTGAGGGACTATAGAGCTTGAAGAGGAAGGAACATGCTAACAGAAGGGAATGGTGGACACACAGGGAGGAAAGGAACAGCAACCCCCGGAAATCCAAGGATCTGCACATTCAGAAAGGTGAAGGGAAGGGTGTAGGCGCTACATGATGCTAACGGTGTCTTCCAACCCTCTCATTTCTGGTCCTAGAGAAGGAAGAGTGAATTTCCTCGTAGATGAGCTGGGATGGCCATGAAATCCTCTTTCCCAGTCTCTGAAGCAGGGGATTGGCTCCAAGCAGACTGCAGTTAGAGACTGAGATGGTTTGTGTCAGATTGACAGAATTTGGACTCAGCCCGTGAGAGAGCCCTAAGTAAGCAAACCTAAGGAGGGATTGATTAGCCTCTGGGCTCGCTGGTGAGGGATTCCAAAGACTAGGTTAGCGTATGTGGGAAGATCCACCCTAAAGTGGGCAGTGCCATCCCCTAGGCTTGGGCCTTAAACTGCATGAGAAGTTGAGCGCTCTGCTTCTTGAATGCAGGGGCAGTGTGAATGGCTGCCTCAGGTTCCGGCTCGTTCCAGCTCGTGATACACTACAAACCCTTCCTCATTAAGGGGCTTCTCTCAGGTGTTCTGTTCTAGCAATCTGGAGCTAAGAGGCACACTGAATTCTCTTTGGGTACTGCGACCTACCTGCCTGAACCCAAAGGGAATTGCAGCATCTGCCATCCAGACTGACATCTGGAGATGTAAGTCACAGGAGAGCTCAAGTGGGGTCAAAGGGTAAAGGCTGGGGCTGTCACTCAGGGAGGCCGGTGAGCCGAGTATTCATTAGCTCTGGCTGCTGTAACGAAACAGCATGGGGGGTAGTCCTTTGCTTAAGCAAAAGGAAATTATATTCTCATAGTTTTGGAAGTCCAAATAGAGATGCTGGCATAATTGGCTTCTTCTAAGGTTTCTCTGTGGCCTCCTCACTGTGTCTCACACGGCCCTTGCTCTGCCCACACATGCCTTGGGCTCTCTGCAGAGGCTCTCTAGATCCCTGATGTCATGTGCTAACCTACTCTTTGGAAGAGGCCAAATCTTTATCTTACACTAGTCAAGAGTTACCTATAGCTCTTTGTTTAGGAGCGAGACCCTATGAAATTTTCTCCCTTCCTAGTTAGTTCACATTTAGGACAAAGGACCCAGATGTTCAAGTTGGATCTAATTTGAAGACCTGTTTCCTGCGGTCCAGTTTCTATGGTACCCTAAAATTCTATGCAATCCACTAAGGGAGGGAAGCCATCAATAATCCTACCCAGCTGGGATGCCTACGAACTATGACAGTGACCACACGGCCAAATATCTCGTGAAGGCTCAATAAGAGGCAGTCACATGTTGGTGGGAACCAACAGCTGTCTAATTGGACCTAAGAGTCACTCAACAGGAAGGAATCATGTCTGGCATTAGAAAACTAGGCAACTGCCCGGGGCTAGTGAGGTCATGGACCTTAGAAAGGAATCTACCACCAGCACTTTGCTAGGGCAGCATGATTCCTTACTACAGTCTAAATTTTATCCTTATACCTACAGATAACTGTAGTGGCCACCCCTCACTCAAGAAACTCTTTGCAGCAAATGGAGACCATCACAGAAAACCACAACTGGACACCATGCAGAGATGAAGGAAGTGTGGGGATACATCCAACCACAGCTCCTGCATCTATGGCTCATGGGACATCAAGGAAGATGGGATGGAAAGATGGCAAGAAACAGAACACCAGGAAGCCCACAGTGAAACAGTCTCCTCTAGAAATGGCTTAATACACACATAAGTCAGACACAGTGATCTTCAAGTCATCGGCAAGTCAGAGATGACTTGATGGGCCTCTGGACTAATGGGCATGGGCCTCTACCATTGTGATACACGCTGCACTAACATCCTCCCAAAAGGGGTTTGCCATTAGCACCCTTTTTGGCAGCCTGTAGAGAAACTTTCACAAAACCTTCTCTAGCAGTTTGAAATAATTATCTTCGAATCTCTTACTATTAATGAAAGAATGGATTTTCTCCTGTGAGCTCTTGTCAGAATTAGCATTTCTCTTCACAACCATTGACGGTTTGTACTCTGCACACTGTCTCTGTCATTTATCTTTCAGATTGATTTTTCAGCCACACATTCCTCATTGATCTCCACGTGGCCTGGGAATATTCTCCACCCAGTGACTATGTCTTCATTAGAATTTCTGAAATTCCTGTAGCTTGTCAGTCATTTTCTTTATGCCTTTGGGTGTTTTGTCCTCAAAAGGGTTTTCTCATGGCAAAAATCCAGAGGTGGTCTGTGAAATAAGTTGTCTTTACAGGTCAATCTCAACCCCTTGTCTTTGTGTGTGATGGGAGCCTAGGCTCTGGTGGACCTTCCTCCTCAAGAAGACCTTCTTCCTAGTTTCTCAGTGATGTCTTTGGCTGCCTTGGGCAGTTATGCCTGGAAATTGCCAGCCCATCCAGGCTCCTGAGGTCAGGGGTCAACTCTACTCCCTTCTCATTTTGCAGCTTGTGGGGATTCTTTTCTTGCACAAAACATTCCAGTGACCCCCCAACCAGGAATGCTTCGCTGGTTGGCGTGAGAGTAGCTCACTCTTTTCCTTCCAGAAGCTGCTCCAACCGCATCACACTACCCCCCAGATTCACTTCCTTCTCATTACAACAGGAACCAAACAGACTTGCTGTGTAGTCTGAACTCCCTGAATCAGCACACACAGCAAGGCCCATCCGCAAGTGTTCCACATGCTACGGGAGCCTGGGTCATGATCCATGGCTTCGTTCACTTGGAATAAAGCAAGTCTTGATGGGCACTGGTGGAGTGGATGGAATAGCTGGGGTCTGTGGAGAGAGGAATCAGCCTGTCCGGTGCTAGCTCTAAGCAGTTGGAAAGCTGGAGCAGGAGTAAGGCCCTTTGGCCTAATCAACACCATGCAATACAATTCCTGTGTCCTCACATATTAGTTCTGTCCTGGAGGGAGCCTCAAAGATGCAAGCATGATGTGTGTCTCTCTCAAGCATCCTTCTTCAAAGACATCAGGAGACAGCAACTTTTCAGGCTCATGGAGATCAGGGCTGTGGGGTGCTCCTTGTGCCTCTCCTGTGTGTGGCATCCCTGAAGCCACCGTCCACAAGGTGTCTACTTGCCCAGCACATGAGTGGTACTAACAGTGCAGGGCCTGTGCAACGATTTGCCACCTCCCTCAAGCCATCAAACTTAACCTCTTTTCTCATAGTCAAGTCTAGTGACAGTGCCCTCCTCTCCTCAGGACAGCAGCATGGTCTTCTGAAGTTGCCAGGTATGTTTCTTGGGGCATCTCAACCCAATAGGTAAGGAGTATAGTGGCCGGGGGATACTGGATTCCTAGTCTACAGAAGAGGCACACTGCCCTTCCATGGGAGTGAGAAACCCTCCTTGTCTTGCATAGACCAGAGAAGGTTTGCTAGAGGCCAGGGGCACCAATGAGGTCAATCTCTCATCACTTGAGAACAATTCTCAATAAACTGAACAATCCAATTGAAAATGGGGTCCAGATCTAAGTAGAGACTTCTCAATAGTGGACTCTCAAAAGACCGAGAAACACTTAAAGAAATGTTCACCAGGGAAATGCAAATCAAAACTGCTTTGAGATTCTATCTTACCCCTGTCAGAATGGCTAAGGTCAATAAGGCAAGCAACAACTCATGCTGGCAAGGATGTGGAGTAAGGGGAACGCTCCTCCATTGCTGGTGAGAGTGGAAACTTGTACAGCCACCATGGAAATGAACATAGCAGTTCCTCAGAAAACTGGGAATCCATCTACCTCAAGACCCAGCTATATCACTCTTGGCATATACCCAAAGGATGCTTCACCCTACCACAAGGACACTTGCACAACTATGTTCATAGTGGTCTTATTCATAATATTCAGAAACCACAAACAATGAAAAATTATTCATCTGCTTAAAAAATGACATCATGAAATTTTCAGGCAAGTGGATGACACTCGGAAAAATCATCTTAAGTGAGGTAACAACCCAGAAAGATGAATATGATTGGTGCCTAGCCCACTTGTCAACAGAGAGGCTTCCTCTGGCCACTGATGGGAGCAGATGCAGAGACTCACAACCAAACATTAGGCAGAGAGAGAGCCCAAATTGGAGCTCTTCCCTGGAGCTCAGGGAACTCTTTAGAGGAGGAGATAGAAGAATTGTAGGAGTCAGAGGGATTGAGGACACCAGGAGAACAGGACCCACAGACTAACTAAGCAGGGCTCATAGGGGCTCACAGAGACTGAAACAGCAATCAGCATCTACACGGGTCTGCACTAGGTCCTCTGCATGTATGTTATGGTTGTTAGCTTGATGTTTTTGTGAAAATCCCAACACTGGGAGTGGGGTGTCTCTGACTCTTTGCCTGCTCTTGGGAGGCCCTTTTCCTCCTTCTTGACTGCCTCACCCAGCCTTGATATGAGGGTTTGTGCCTAGTCTTATTGTATTTTGCTATGTTGTGTTCTGTTGGTATCCCTGGGAACCCTGCTCTTTTCTAAGAGGAAACAGAAAAGGAATAGATCTGGGTGGGGGACCGGGAGAATGGAGGGAGGTTCTGTAGCGGAGAAGAATTGAAAATAAAAACCCATAAAACAAAACAAAACCTAATGCGGGACAATTGTCTATATTCTGTCAATCATGTTTTAAATAAATGCTGATTGGCCAGTAGCCAGGCAGGAAGTATAGGAGGGATAACCAGACAGGAAGTAGAGGTGGGTCAATGAGAAGAGGAGAATTCTGGGAAGGAAGAAGCCCATTCCTCCCCAGTCCTGTCCAGACACCAAAGAAGCAGGATGTGACCTGCTCCTGCTGAAAAAGGTACTGAGCCATGTGGCTAACATATACAAGAATAATGGGCTAATATAAG
>LOEQ01000737.1:100243-120098 GCA_001685075.1 Bramus lutescens | reverse complement strand
CGCAAAAGCCTCATGTCGTTCTCATCCTGAGATGATACATGAGACCTTGTCTCAAAATAACAACATGAAGCAGTTCTGGGGAAACAGCTCAGTGGTAAAGGCCTTGCTGGGCTATGAGGACCTGGGTTTGGATCCTGAGCACCCAGGGAAGAAGCAGGGTGTGGTAGGACAGCTTGTAATCCCACCACTGGGGAAGCAAAGACCGCATCCTTGGAGCCTAGGTGAATTGGCAAGCTCCAAGGTCAGTGAGAGACCCTCCCTCAAAAAATCAGGTCAAGAGTGATGGAGGAAAACACTTGGCACTGGCTTCCCTGTGTATTCATGCATACATGTACACAAGCACCCATAAGCACATATACACATATAAGCACTTACATACACCACACAACAAGTATATACACACCACCACCACCAGCTCCACCACCACCTCCTCCACCTCCTCCTCCACNCTCCCCCCACCTCCACCACCTCCACCACCACACTATAAGACAAACCAACAGAACAAAATCCTTTCTTCCAACCCCCTTTCCTCTGAGAACTTGATCTCATCACAAGACCCTCCAGTCCTGTATCTGCTTGGCTTGTCTGTCTCATAGGTTGGAGTGCATTTGCGTCGCCCAGGCTGGGTCCACCCTTCAACCCACACTCCCCACCCTGCTGGTCACTTCTCTCCAGAAGGGAAGAACTAAATATAACTGTTCGGTGGTATCTGACCTAGGTATAATTAGAAATTATCTTCCACACGTCCATTTCTTTGCTCACTTGTTTATTGTACATCTGCCTCGGCTGGAAGATAAGCTTCATGGGAACGGGGAGCCTGTTTCGCTCTTTCCCCAGCCCCTAAAGCCCTGCTTGGCATGGGGAATAACACATCACTGAGCAGAGAAATGGGAACAGGCGTCAGGTTTGGTTCCCTAAGGCAGCTTACATTTAGCTGACACCTCGAGCAAGCATCTTGTCTGTTCTTTACCCACATCCTACAGTCAGCTCAGACTTTATACCTCCCTCCCCAGCATGGCTTGGTGTGTAACCGGCCCCATCGCCTCCAAAGCAGACTCCTAAAGGCTACTACATCTCCTTCAAGGTCAGACTCTGTGGCCTTTCTCAGCCACAGACCACAGATTCTGGGAGTCGGCTCCAGCCTGGGGCGCTGACTGCCTTCTCTAGATTGGCCAGAGCCCATTGCATTTCTGTTTGCTTTTGCTCACGTTCTCAAGTATGTGTTCTGACTCTCCCATAAGAGTGTTCCACTCTTAGGGCTTTGCTCATCCTTCTTGTTCCTCTTTAAGTCGGCACTGACTGCCCCAAGTATGTTGAACTCTCCACTTTCAGTGGTGATATGCTAGCAACTAGTATGTGGTTCACTCCACATATGGGGGCCCATATGCATGTGTGTGTGTGTGTGTGTGTGCATGCCTGTGAAGGTCCGAGGACAATTGTGGGTGTTGGCTCCCTGGTACTATCATGCATGTTCAGAGACTGGAACTGAGCCAGGTCCTCAGATTTGATAACAAGTGCCTTTACCCATTGACTGTGCCATCCTGCTGGGCTCTGTGGCTGTTGTTTTGCTCTGGGCTGTTGTAGGACTATTCTCCTGAGTTTGCCTGATCTTAAAAGAAAGGATCGTGCTGCTTACTTTTGCCAATGACACGTGAGAAACAAACAAAAACTGTCTCTTGTTCCTTCTGTGTAGGAGTTGCTGCAAGTCAATGGTTGCCACATAGAGGACATGTCAGGTATACTGAGTCCTGAGTAGCCAGTGTGAACTCCCCGTCAGTACACACCATTCTTCTGAGCCCTGGAGAAGCTCGAGCAGCTTCTGATCACACATCTGTCCTAACGGCTCACCTCCTCTATCTGAAATCTCCAGCTGCCATCAAGGAGTCTACCTGGTCTGCTGCTGGAAACTTAAGCCCAAATTGTCTACGTTTCTATTGTTTGGGTTTCCTTCCTCCAGCTTGAAATGCAGCTCTCTTCCAGACTGACCTGCTTTGGTGAGTGACACCAAGGTCCTCGTAAAAACCTTCCCTCCTCTATAAACTCCATCAGTGACCGAGTGCCCTTTCTTTATTTCGACTGTGTTGAGGTCACCATGGTGTCTCACTGCTTCCATCTGGTACCTTTGCACTTGAGCTATTACCTCCTGAGTGGTCTCCATATTTCTTCTGCCTTTCTGTCATGAATGTCAATTCATGGCTGGCATAAGGTAAACACCAAGGTCACATTCTTTCTTTACTTAAAAACTACAGTGTACTTATAGACCATGGAGTACGTTTTCAGCCCCTGACCTGGCAAATCTGGAATCCACGGTCCTTCAGCCTCTCATGTCTAACCCCATGTTCTTGACTCTTCCACATGGCTCTGGCAGGAGAACCAAACCACTTGCCTTGATATAAATAGTATACAACTTGGGGCATTTATTTTGTCAATATAAAAGTAATTAAATATCTGGGCATGTCTGTGAGGGTGTTTATGGATGAGATTAGCATTTGGATTGGTGGACCACATAAAGCAGATGGCTCACGCATGGGTGAGCATCCTCCATTTTGCAGAAGGCTTGCTTAGAACACCAAAGTGGAGAAGCCTGACTTTCCCGGGCCTCTGGCCTGCAGACGATGTACAGTGGGATTTCACATGAGCCAGGTCTTCATAATAAATTCATTCTCTGTGTCTAGAATGTGTGTGCCCAAGGCATTGCCTCAGCTTGCTCACCACGAATGCTGAGAATGAACTCTGAATCCTTACAATGCTTTTCTTCTTACACATGCCTCTCAAAACCAAAACTCATTCTCAAAATCCTGCTGATATGTTAGCAGAATGTTCTTTGATTAAAATCCTGCCTATATGTTAGAAGAGTCTTCTATGACTAAAAATGATGTCACTCATAGATGGCTAGGGGCCGTGGGTAGGGTTACTTTGTTTATTTTGCTATAGCCCAGGAATCCCTGCTGAAGTATCCTCTCCATTCCTTAATGTGCTTTTCTACACGAAGCCATTGTATCCTGAACATCCTTGACCCTGCCCCCGTCCCCAGAGTGAAGTGCTAACCTTTGTTATTTTCCATAAACATCGGTTGAGTGTAGAAGCGCCAGCCAAGATGTGTCCTCCATTCCCGGGGAGCTGTGACGAAGCAAAGGGAATACATGGGCAGATTTCACATTGGGATAAAACTGGGCTGTTTCAAGACAAGGCAATCATGTGCGCTTCTTCTTCAGTTTTGCAACTAATAAAGAAAATGCTCCACCCTTGGGTCATGAAATTTCATTTTATCTGAATTAGAAATCTACTGCTGGTGATAATGGCCAGCTCACTATTAGGAACATCTGTAGTTTGCTGTCATTAGCTTTCCTAAGTGTAGGTCACTAAAGAAATAATGCCAGACCCCAATCACATACTTACTGTGCTTATTCACAGCACCCTTAGTAATGGAAGCTCTCTGAGTCTCCTGGCTGCCATTCCTTCTAGAAGAATCCCCATTGTCATCAATGTAATGCATCCTTAATGACCACCTTGCCCCTGGATAACAGCTTTCATCTCACCCTGGGAGTGCAGATGACAGGATTTTGTAAAGTAATGACTTACCACAGAGCTGACGGCTCCCTAAAGATAGCAGCATAAACACAGGCCTGAATTTGCACAGACTTGCTTTGAAAGAACATGTCAGCAGCTCTTCAAGTGCCTTTCACCTACTCACAACTTGGGCTGCATTTGCTCCATCTCAACACTTGTAGGAAATGCAAATTTTAGGGTGCTCCTTCAGCCTATTGTTGCAGGGTTTTGATTGGGATGGGTCCTTTGCGGGCTCACAGTGATCCAGGACACTCCCCTGGAACAGGGGCTTCACTGAGACACCAATGATAACTAATGACTCAGACACTTGTGAGTGGTGACTCACCGTGTGAACGAGGAGAACGCCAGCTTCATGAAGAGATTTACCAAATCGTAAGTAGTGAACTGGAGAGACCCAAACTCTAAAGATTTGGTGACGAGGGGCTAGAGAGATGGTTCAATGGTTAAGAGCATTGCCTGCTCTTCCAAAGGTCCTGAGTTCAATTCCTGACAACCACATGGTGGCTCACAACCATCTGTAATGAGGTCTGGTGCCCTCTTCTGGCCTGCAGACATATACACAGACAGAATATTGTATACATAATAAATAAATATTTTAAAAAAGACATAAGCGGTTAGAAAAAAAAGATTTGGTGACGAGAGAAAACAAAACTCTCGGCGGTAGTGAGATAGAGCCACAGTGGATTTCTGGAACAAACTTGTGCCTTAACATTTTATGAAGCAATAGCTGAAGGCTAAGATGATATTTGGTGAATTAGAGGACCCAACATTCGTTTAGTGCTCGCCTGGTCCAGAGAGAGGAGAGAGCTTACTTTCTGGGTCAAGGTCACCTAATTTGGCCATGAGGAATGAAACCAGGCACGGGTTGGAGGACCACTGTAAGATTGAGGCTGACAATTTTATTGAGAAATATAAGACTTTTTCTGCCTTTATCAGAAACAGAATATAATGGCAATTGTCAAGATCAACACAGGGAAGTTTGCAAGTCATACAGAGTACACAAGAATAATGTCTAAAACCAGTTGTCCCATCAAGTCTCATGCTTGCTTGACTGCTGAGGAAATATGTGGAGAAACACAAAGCAGCCTGACCACTTCACTGCCCGAGGGAGAGCATTGGTCTCTCAGGAAGTAGAGATTTTGCCTTGGGAGCCATGGACTCTAACCTGAGAAACTTCTGATGTATTCGTCTCAAGGAAGCTAGGCCAAGCCAACTCCTTGGTTCCCTGCAATACCCTGTTTCCATGTTGCTCACTTGGTCAGGTGTGGCTGGAACCCTTATTTTGCCCGTCTCTTGCTTTGGCTTTGTTAGTTGTTGACCTTAACTCTCTGCTAGCCGGTAGTCATTGGTTGGTATAGCTACGTCCACTCTTGTAGGTGTCCCAAGAGTTGTTAATTCTGCTGAGTGCTCTGTGTTCCTCACAACTGTTGAGATGTAACTGTGATGTCCCTGCCATTTCTTTGTCTAGGGGACCCATCTGGGGTCTCTTTCTTAGTAAGCTTGTTGGACATCACCGTTACTCTTAATCTGTTGTGACTAGCTACATTAGAATATGTAAAAGCAACCTTACCTAGTTTATGTCTCTTGAGGCGTGAAGGTTCCACAGAAGATGAGCAGCTAGTCTGCCATCACGCCACTGGTCTTGCCTCTCAGAGCCCCATAGCCAGCCGCGAGCACTTTTGCCTCTTACCCAGGTGCTCCTGGCTTTGCTGTCTTGACCCTACCATTTTTGTCTAACTCTACCATCCCTGTAGCATGGACAGCCTGCAGTTGGCACCAAGGACCCCTTCCTTGTTGCATTCTTGTAGTTGACTCCACCTCATCAAATCAAAAATTCTCATAGCGGAGCTAAGACACTTGTTTTTAACAAGGCCTTGTGGGTGAATCAGCATGCAAACACTGATGTTTGGGAACCACTGATCTAATAAAGACACATTAATAACCAAAGTTAAGAAAGCTAGAGTGGATTCTCTGGACTTGGGGTTGTTCATCTGTTGTGTATCAGATTTAATACAAACACCATGATTGGCTTGCAAAGTCTTCTGACTCTTACAACTGTGGCTAATCTCTTTTGTTTTAGTAAACAGAGATCAATTTCAGCCAGCTGAAGGAGGAAGTTTTCTGTGAGGATTCATAGGACAGACCTGGAGACTCTGGCTACCTACAAAATGGAAATCCAAACCAGGGCTGGACCTCACATGGTCTTCAACTGCAGGATGGTTTTGAATTCAGGATGGGTCTAAATATCTTGACAAAACATTAATAAAATATAATGTCTTATCTTTTTTAATGCATTCAGCCAATTAGCTTCATCTATTTAAGTGTACATTTGATCCTCTATAATTTTGAATGTCAGGAATGGGCCACCTACTCTGCCTCTTCCGTGATAGGATTAAAGGCTTGCATGCACTGCACCCAGTCTCCAAAGCATCTCTTTATTTCAATATTTAAGTAGTTCAATTACTTATTAATTATCCTGCTTGAGAAAAACATTATTACTAGAAAAAACCTAAAGACAAACGTAACAGTGATAAACACTATTGAGATACTGGTTGACTCAGGGATTACAAGAAGGGATGGTGGAAAGTTTCAACCTGGTAGAATAATTCTTCACAGATTTTTAAAATGTAAAAATTAAAACATCTTTAAAAATACACAAAAGAGTGCTATTGTTATGGTACTGTTGGTAGATACAGCAGAAAATTAAGAAAATGACACCTTTTCTGGCTGTCAATTTCTGCTTGTGATGATGGAAGTTTTCAGGCAAAGCTACAACTGTATATGTGAAGCAATTGCTTTCCAGCAGGGAGTAACAGCCTAGGACTGTGACCTTGAAAAGGAGTAACTCAGGTAAGTGCGTAAGTCTATTTGTCTGGGGACATTTGCATGGCGCAACTTAGGAAAGTATGGACCAAGGACAGTTGTGACCCTGCAGAACTAAGATACCTGAGGAAATAGTGGGATGTTGATGCAGCTGGAATTTGTAAGCCTCAGGACCTAAGAAGAGGGAGGTGCTCAGAGGGACAACCTTCCCAGAGGTCAGGGTAGTCACTTCAATTTCTTCACCCAATAGTGGACTATGAGTCAAAGATCCACATTCTAGAGAGCAGCCATTTTGAAGCTATGAACTAAGAGGCAATGCTGGGGGCATACAGAACTCAAGCCGGCGCAGAGGCAGTTCAGCGAACACTGCAGACATCCAGTTGTGACTACAGAGAGGTTGTGCCTAACGGTAAAGGCTATGTTGTAAGACACAGCTCAAATCCTAGATCGACCTGCCCTAAGAAAAGATGAAATAAATGTGACAGGATAGGAGGAACACACAGCCACTTAAGAAATGCAAAAGCAAAGAGAAGCACACCCGGGTATAATGTAGTCAAACTACCGAGAGATAAAGACAAAGAGGAAACTCTTAGAAGCACTCTTATAGATCTCTAAAGTTACAAAACAAGGGTGGAAGTAATGGATAACTTTTCATCAGAAACAATGGATTCCAGAAGATGATGGAATGACACTTTTAACTTGTGAGAGGAGGGGAAACCACCCAAGTCTTTATCTACCGAAAATATAATTCAAAACCTGGGCTACAAGCAGAGGAATGATTGAAGAGCAGACCAGAAAGGAGAAAAACCACTTCCACCTATACAGCTAAGAGAAGGCTAATACCTAGGATACAAAAGAACACAAAAACCCAAACAACAAGAAATCAGCCCAAGTACCAAGTGAGTGCACCAGTGAGATAAAAATTATCAAAAGATGAAATGCAAATGGTCAATAAACATGAAGAAATGTTCTGTCTCGTGATGCATCAGAGAAATGCAATTAAAACTGCAGTGAGAATCCAGCCACACACTGCTGTGAGGAATGCCAACCAGTCACGATGGAGATCAGCACGAAAGTCCTCCAAAAACTGATGTATGTTCCATATAACCCAGCTATATCACCCTGAGTATTTACCTGAAGGAGTCAAAGTCAACACATCACGGAGATACTGGCCCGTCAATGATTATTGCAGCATTATACACAATAGCAATGTTAGGGAAACAACTTAGATGTCAATCAACAGAGGTTGATGATAAAGTGTGTGGTACTTATACAAAGTAGAAAAATTTCAGTCATTAAAACAAAGAATGGAGTTACGTCATTGCATGAAGAGTAGATGCAGCTGGAGACAATAATAGCATTAAATCTTAGACAAATAGCTCTTTTTTTTTCTCTCACTCACTTGCGGCTCCGAGATTTTATATAAATACATCAGATCAAGTATGTATATGTACCTGAGATTTGAAGCAAGGGCCAGCAAAATGGCTCTGCGGTAAGGGGCCAGCAAAAAGCTCACCCGTAAGGAGCCAGCCAAATGGCTCAGCTGTACGGTTCTTTGCAGATGATCTGAGTTCAGTCTGCAGAACCCATCGGTGGGAGGAGGGAACCAACTCTCACAGGGATTCCTAATATTTACAGGTTTCTATGATGCATCCCATACGTGCACATGCACACACAAAAACACATGGGGGGTTATTAATAAATGAATTTTGCAAAAATTGATACATTCATATGGTATTTTATTACTTCAGTAAGCAAACTAAATAACAAAAATAGTCAAAAGAATAAGCAGATTGGTAGATTTTCCTGTTATGATAGTTTTACATTTTACATAAATTATTAAAATATCTAATCTAAGTGGCAGTAATAAATTGAGGATGCATTTTGTAATTTATCTAGAAGTGATAATTAAAAATTAATGCAAAGGAAATAGAAGAGTGAAATGAAATATTAAAAATCAAATTAATCCAAAAGATAAGAAAAGGAAAAAGACAACAGCAGATGAAAAAGCTTGAAACTGAACATCAAGATGGTAAAGATGATACCCAACCATGGCAATAATTCTATTAATTATAGATTAATTTATTCCATTTAAAAGGCAGAAAGGCTGGGATGGCTCGCTGGTGTAGATTGCCTACCGCTCTTGCAGAGAATGGGCCTGGCACAAGCCTCTGTGATTCCAGCTCCAGGGGATCCTCTACTCTTCCCTGGCCTCCCCAGGCACCTGCTCTCACATGTACACCCCTTACACAGCACACCAGTATACCTATAACTAAAAATGGATTTTAACTAAAGCAGAGACTAAAAGACCAAGTTAAAGGCAAAAGCCAGTCACATGTTGCCTGAAAAGACTACACACTAAGAAGACCCAGACAGGTCTGAAGTAGCAGAATGAAGCCACTGAGCCAGGGAGCGTTGTAAACACAATACAGGGCAGACTCCAGGCAAGCAACATAGGGATAAAGGGCTGCTCCGCCACAGCAAACAGTTCATTAATCAGGAAAATCTAACAAATAATATATTTCCCATCGTTAATAACAGAAGTTTTGCATGAAAAAAGCTTATAAAGAAAGAAATACATCCACCTACAAGCAAGAGCCGTAGATTTGAAAGCCTTCCTTTCAATAACTGATGGGATTATATAATAATCAATAAACATATATAGTTATAATTAATGTGAGTCAACTTTTCCTAATACCAGTAATCAATAAGGATATGACAGTTGTTTTTGTTTGTTTGTTTTTGTTTTCCAAGACAGGGTTTTTCTGTGTAACAGCACTAGCTGTCCTGGAACTAGCTCTTGTTGACCAGGTTGGCCTTGAACTCTCAGAGATCCACCTGCCTCTGCCTCCCAAGTGCTGGGATCAAAGGCCTGTGCCACCACTGCCCAGAAAGTCACAAATGGGTGTGAGATTCTGCCAAATACTTTTTCAACTTCTATTGAAGTGATTATGAGTTTCTTGTAATGCTGTGTTATATCGGGAATGGTACAGATTGATTTTTTTCAGTGTTTAACCATTTCAGTATTTGGGGGAAGTGACTTGGGTGTGGTATTGGCATCATGGTCTTTCTCTAAGGCTGGGTTCGGTTTGGTACTGCACTGTTAAGAACTCCTGCATCTGAATTCATGGTGGATAATGGTCTTCAGTCTTCCTTCTGTAATGTGTTTGCCAGGTTGATATCCGTGATAACCTCAAGACAAAGCAAACTGCTACTGCATGAAGTTAGCACTAAGACGTCTTTCTTAAATGTCTGGTAAGGTCCCACATTGAAGCCATGTAGAACTGAGGTTTTCTTTACAGGAATATTTTGACTAAAAAATAAATTTGCTTAAATGCAAAACTACTACCATATCTGCCTGATGTGTCATATTTCTTTTGTTATATTTCTTAAGGACTTTGTCATTTTTATGCAAATTGTCAAATTTATCCTCATGAGAGTATTTGTAATATTTTTTTTGTCCCTTTGACATTTGAACTTATTATCTTCTTTTACTTCCAATAATGGTAATTTCTCATTCTTAATCAATTCTGTTAGGTGTCTATCAATTTTACTAAACTTTTCAAAATAACAACCTGGAAATGTGTTCTATTCTTCTTTGTCTTCTGTACATTGATTTCTGTTCTTGAAAATTTCTTGCTTTCTTAATCACCTTAAATTTGATTTGTTCTTTTTTTTTTGTTCCTTAATGGGAGAACTTATACAATTAATCTTATAGTGTCTTGTCTAATACACATCACGAAGAGACCCATCTTCTTCCAAACACAGAATCTTTTCTGTTTGTAATTCCTCAGCTCCAGGGTTCCACTATGTTGAGTCTAAACCACACAGAAATGCATCAGCTTTAAACATTTGGACATTTTATTGTACTGATACTCGCTTGAGCAGAAAGAACATTTAAAGTTTGCTCTTGTCTTCTGAGGCTGTCCTTATTGTCTGTCTGCCCACACCTGTTGGTTATGTTTGTAGTCTATAAATGCCAGTTACATCCTATTCATTGATACTAGTGTCAAATTCTAGCTCAGGTGTGAGTTGAGATATTTTCTCTCCTGGTTCACTCTAATGCAAGTCTTTTCCTCTTCCTTTCTCCTCATTGGTATCTTGAATACAGAATAAGGTCTGAGGTTCAGCTTCTACTAAACAGACTTCAATGTCTAAACTCAAACCCCCAAAATGACGTAAAGCAGGAAAGATGTGCCCGTGGGTACCCCCAAGGTGGCTGATGAAGTCCCTATGGAGTGAGATAATTCCTGTTTGTTGGGCTTGACTTTCACATGATCAGGAGACTCTGATTTGCATCCTCTCCCTTCTCTTAAGAAAACCATTAACAAGAAAGTTGGTTTTCTTGCTTTAAGTATTGGGGATTATTTTCCTAAAAGTCTTTTGGTAGCGAGTTTGTCAGAATCATTGACATTTTAAGCACTCAGCACTTATCAGACTTAGAACATTCAGGGTGAGTCAACCCCTTGCCTCTTCCATCAACCATCCAAGAGTTGATTTTTCAGAACCGTGTCACAACCAATATCTACCTAAGCTTTGCACACGTCTGTATGTCAAGTTGCATTCCTGACCAAGAATCAGCAAGGCTGCACATGGCTTTGCCCCCAGTGTCTCCGACTCTCTAATGAAGGCCTGAGGTTCCCGAGAGAGCTCCTCTAGTCTGTGGTCTGTCTCCTGCTGTACTGCTTCTTTTCACCACCTTTCTCAGGCAGAACAACCTTCATATCCAGCAGGGGACACCCAGCTGGGGCTGGACTGTTCAGGTGGTAGCGCTTCCAAAGGAAGACTTGGCCTTGGATGGAAGGACCAGCAGAGAACAAAAGTGGTGTTCCCTGTAGCCCAGTCAATCACTCCTGACCCTAATGTTGGTCTATGTGGACTCAGACGTCTCTCATTTTTGCTCACTCTCTGTCTATAATCTCATCTCTTCCCTGCAGTAGTCTCAGAGAATTGTTAAGACTGAACGATACATGAGTTATTCGAGCCTAATTTCTTACAAGACAAAAAAATTGTCCACTTTGTAACATAGAAATCAGTCATGTAAGCACTTAGGAGTGAGTATATTGTTTTCCATTCAAGACATGAAGAAAATGGATACTTGGAAAACGGATACTTGGGTTATCAGGCAGGAGTCTAGAGTTCTACATCGACACCTTGAAACATTCAGAGGCCGTATTTTTTTTTTTAAGATTTATGTATTTGTTATAAAGAGAGCACCAGATCTCATTACAGATGGTTGTGAGCCACCGTGTTGTTGCTGGGACTTGAACTCAGGACCTCTGGCAGAGCAGTCACTGCTCTTAACCTCAGAGGTCATATTAAAGGCTCACTGGCAAGGGTGGTAATAAGCAGAGATCATGGAAGAATCTAGGAAAAAATGAAATTATCATTCTATTCCAATGAAAATAATAAGGAAAATCAGATAAAAAAAATCAGAGTATAAAGCACATACATAAACAGAACCAGAGCTCAACATAGGTTCATTATAGTGGTGCTATCAATGACATCAGAATTTAACAAATAAATTTGACAGAAGGAGGCTAGACCACTGAGTGAGGACAAACAGAAGCAGGGAACGTTAGACAGCGTGGCAGGAGGTCAGAACCCAGGGAGAACAAAAGCTGCCGTAAGTAATAAGATTGGCCCTTTGAGTAGATTGTAGTTGTCACGGAAGGGCAAGGCCTTTCTGCTATCTGGTGACAGGATTGAAAAGACGCTAATGTGTTTTTCTAATTCCCTGCCTCTTGTTTGCAAGTAGGTGGAATGCAGGGAATCTTCAACCATAAATGGTAAAACTAACGGTCAGGAAGGGATGCTCACAATAAGAGTCACCAGTGAAGGCCCATTTCCTGCTAATCCCACTTGCACATCCTAACAACACCTCAGGAAACTCAGGTACAGTTATAATAAACAGTCCCCATCCCCTCCTTCAAAAGGGAACTGTTCTATTCATGATTATATTTCAGCAGATGATTCTAGAATGAACTTAGTGAATTCTTTGTGGATAAAGTAGGACACGCCTAGCAGATTGTGGTTGAGTGAAGTACCTTCACAGTGAAGTGAGAAACCCAACGTATTGTCCGTAGACTCAGGTTTGCAGCCAGCATACCTTCCAGTAGGCGACCTTGGTCATAAGATTTAACCTAGATGAACTATAGTTTTCATGCCTGCAAAGTAAAGATTTGAAGTCCCTTAGAAGGTAGTCTTCAGAATTTACTTGGGTCATATGCATTAATTAAAGTTGCTTTGTAAGTGATGTGTTACATGACAGTAAGTATGGGTAGCCATTAATATTATTACCAAGCTTTGATCTTGGCTCCTTTTAGTCAACGTTTTATGAAAGACATGAACAAAAACCAGAGGAAACCCTTATCAGATTCCAGGAGACACAAAGCTGGCAGTGCAGGCTGATGGGATGGTTCAGACGAGTCCTCAGACCTCAGACAATTCAGAGTGAGCCAGTGGTAGGACAGTCATAATGATTCTAGTGGCTTGAAATCCATACGGGAAAAAAATAACCAAGAATAAACATTTATATTTGCCCCTGGCTAAAAATGAAATGCCACAAAGACAGACTGGAGGAGCATTCTGTCTTTGAATGAAGAAACCATGGAGGATCTGAGATGCTGGACTGACTACCCGATTGCTCTGAAAACATGGTAGGATATAGTTGCAGAGAAAGGCAGCAGGGTTGTGGGTTGTGTCCAGAGGACTCCCCTCCTTAGGCCAATTCTCATTAGGAGATATCTGCTTCATTTTGGAGAGGGTAAGATGACAGTTTCTATGAGTGACAAGTGGCCCCAGGAAGTCTACATCCCTAGGATGGGAAGGGTAAACTAGGCGTATGTGTATGGTAGCTCTGTGGCTGTAACAGGGGCAGCTCCCTCTTCCTGAGTCCTTGCTTACCTGGCATCGTGAGCAGTCTCTCAACTAATATATTCCACCTAATCCTTTTAGCACTTGAAAAATATTTCCTGTTTCCCTTGTAGAGGAGAAACAGGGTACACAGCTCTCATGGCTAGATACCTGTCAGATAAGAATATGTTCAAGCTCAGATAGCAATTTTAATCTGGAGCAGGTACTTTTTGATATGCTATTTTGCTTTCTAAGAACTGGGGGGGGTAATAAAATAGCTACAGCAAAGCATTTGAAGGTCTAGCTTGTGGCAGAGGATCAGCCCTTTTCTCTGTGTTTCTAGATAATAGTGGATGTTTCAGAAAAAAATACTTGAAGAAGATTGAGGCTCAGTTTTAAGAAGGGGGGCCTGTAATGAGTCTTTCTCTGTCCTGTCAGCTGGCTCCCAAGTGATGACATGGAGACTTCTTATTAATTATTAAAGCATGACCTTCGTTTAGGCTTGTTTCTAACTAGCTCTTGTAACTTAAATTAACCCATTTCTGTTCGCCTATGTGCTCCCACATGGCTTGCGGTTTTTACCTCTCGTCCTGCTTCGTCCGTGTCTGGTTGGCGACTCCCCCTTTCTTTTCAGAGCGCCCTCTGTCCAGAAGCCCCACACATACCTCCTGCCTAGCTATTGGCTGGTTAGCTTTTTATTAAACCGATCACAATGACATATATCTTTGCACAGTGTAATCTATTATGTCACATCAGGAGTCTGAGACTGCTCAGTGGGATGTATTTCATGGAAACCAACTACTAGCTGAGGGTTTGGCCAGCACTTAGCGCTCCTTCAGTGCTACAAGACTGCTCTGGTGAGCCTCAATGCCCCCTAGAGATCCTACAGTTTCATTAGGTGCATCCTGGGCAAACGTATTGATTTGGATACATAACCTCAAGCAGCAAGAATTCTTTTGACAGAACAAGACTTTAGCTGGTCATCAGTCCTCAGTCCCAGCGGAGCTGAGAGTGTGAAACCCCTAGAACTTCTGATCTCACCTCTTGGCTTTGCTGACTTTGTCTTCTCTTAAGAAAAACCGGCTTTGATGAGGTACCAGATAGCAGTGCCACCAGCACTCCCGAGTTTTCTTCTGTATCTAATAAAAGAGATGGACAGCATCTTTGGTGTTAAAGCGAAACAGAACATCAACAACAAATGTTCACAGGTTAGGCGCAGGGGTTGGAAGTCTGCACCCCTAGCCCGCTATCAGTTGGGGACATGGGAGTGGAATAAATTGGAAACAGTACTGATGGGTCTTTTGCCACAAGACAAAAGGACAGGAAGCTAGTTATCGAGCGTGTTAAGGATATCACAGACTTGAGGTTTCTTGACTCTGCCTTATGTGAATTTTGAACATGAATTTCAGAGTTTGGGGATCTTTGGGCTTTCAAGGTGACGTCGGTCATCTTTCTGAAAAGATCCGAGGCAGCCATTTCTGTAGAGGCGGCTTGGCTAGTATGTGTGATTAGGGGGCAGACTGGGACTGTTGGTGGAGAGGTGAAAAGGAAACAAACACCGTGAGGAAGTGAACGGCAGCCAACCAGCCATTTCAGCTGGAACAGCACAGAGGAATCTTTACATCAACTATCTCATTGGTAAGCAGGCCTCTTTCCCATTAATTAAAAACAAGCTTCTTGGGCCTGTAGACATGGCGTAGCAGTTAAGAGTGCGTTGCTCTTGTTGAGGGCCCAGAGGTTCAGGCAGCGCAGCTCACAACTGATTGCATCCCCACTTCAGGACTCCCATGCCCCTCGCTCCTCAAGGCATCTGCACTTACATGGATACACCCCACCCACTGCATACTTACAAATAAATATTTACAAAAACTAGCTTTTCAAACACCAATTCTTTATTGATTCAAGAATAATCCAGAATCCAGAACCTTCATTCTTTTTCTTGGATTGTTAATTCATTAATTCACTTTCTCACCCAGTCTTGAATGTGCCGCTGTTCAGACGCCACAGAGACGAAGGTGGTAGATTTGGACTCCTCCAGATCTTAGCTCTTCTCTTTGTTTAGATTATTTTCATCTCACTCTAGCTTACCACCACCTTTCCCTTCATTCTATTTAACCTGTTTGCAGACACCAGCTACCCCCACCGCCTGACCGCTCTCTCGGGAGTCTGGAGACCTCACGTTAGGAACGCCGCTATAACATCTGTAACTCTTGGGTTGTCTTTCACAGGACAGCTTCCCAGGGGCCAGTCCTGTTGTTCTGTGCCCTCTTCTGCCTGGAACAAGGCTTCTAGATGAATTTAATTTAGTCCCCAAGTTCCTACTATGTGTCTCCACCACTGGAAACAACCCCCAGCCCCTCACAAAGCTGAACAGACTTGCAATAGAAACACATCAGTTGGATGGTAACTTGGTTTACCGTCTTCTCCCATGGACCAGGATGCTCAGTGTAGTGATTTGAATGCTGCTCACAGGCTTCTATTTTTGAATGCTTGGTCCTCAGTTAGTGGAACTGTTTGGGAAACATTAGAAAGTGTGGCCTTGTTGGAGGAGGTGGGTCGCTGGGGGTGGGCTTTGATGTTTCAAAAGCATGTCTTACCTTCCCTCTTTCTGCCTACAGATCAGAATCCAGGTCTCAGATACTGTTCCAGCAACTGCCTGCATGCCGCCATGATGATAATGGACTAATTCTCTGAAGCTGTAAACCAGCCCCAATTAAATGCTTTCTTCTATAAGTTGCCTTGCTCATGGTGTCTTCACAGCAACGGGAAGAGTGTCTAAGACATAGTAACCCCGCTATCAGTAACCCTCAGGATGAACTCTTTAGATCTCACCTGCTCTGCTCATAAAGTCTACGAGCAGCTGAGTCATTTCACTGGAAAGCACCAGCAACTTTTGATGATAAGAGCGGAAATCTCCCTAGGCTTTAGAGATACAGTCTACTAACAGCAATGTGGTAAAACTGGAAACTCCTTTACGTCATAAGGAGCGGGAGAAGCAGCGTCGCCGCCTGGGAATGACAGGCCAGTTCACAGGGTGAATGGAGGGAGGCTTGGGGAGGCAAGATGCCCCAGAGAGCACCAGAAACAACATATGTAAAGAAAATGTTTTATTTAAAGAGTTAAATACCATCACCAGAATGAATTGGATTTACATCAGTCGGTATTTGTTACAGGCCTAATCTGCCCTCCCCCCTGCTCTCCCGCAGCTGGGATTCCCTTCACTTGAAAACATTCTATATACAGGGCAGCAACGGTCACTGGCATAGTGCTATTTACACGATGGAGCCATAGAGGTGCAGACATGTGAAAATTAAAAAAAGAAGCACACCAACTTTAAAATAAATACTGCATAATGACAAGTATGTACAAATATTCCACAGTCATGTCCTTCTTATTAAAATGAGAAATAATGTGTATAGGAATATGCAGAAAAGATCACGTGACTGCATTTTAGTGTCAGGAACACGGTAAGGGAGAACAAAGGCGCTGCAGGTCTAGCAACCCACGTCGCTGCTGGTACACAGGTGTCTAAATTGTCTCATCACACCATGCTCCTTCTTACCTCACCTTCACCTGGCTCTGTTCTAGGTCTCAGAAAATCAAGACACGGTCTGGGTGTAGCTAGCTCATGTTGCACCACATAAAGAGAAGGCATTGTGAGTGATAGCTCGTTTCAACTTCTGCACCGTGTCAAGCATGACGGTTTGTGATGGTCAGCGTTGGATGTAAAAAGAGAAACAAAGAAAATATTTCTGGGTGCATGGTCTCCATTTAAATCAATGGGATGGAGATGGATTTCAGAAAATCATTGCAAGTAGTTAACACCGATCTCTAAGGGCATGGAACCAAAGCCTACATAAGGAACGGGAAGGATGGGTGGCTTATGATGACCAGTGACATTTCCTCTCTTAGGGACCTGGAGAGAAACTGGACCTTGCAGCGCCACTCAATGGTAGAAACTGCCCGTAGACCAAAGGCGTGGATTGCCTTGAGGGTTTGTGTGTAGACGTTCGGTGATGGCATCGGATAACTAGTAAGAGGCATCATATTGACTTGGAGTCACCCAAATATTGGAGCTTTAAAATTCTTGCAAATTTATGTTTACTATATTTCTTTAGAAATATAATTTGTGAAAAATTGAATTTTCCTACAGAAAAATGAATTAATAAACAGCCCTGTGTTTCAGGGCTCCACATAGTCGGCCGTGTTTCTATTCACATAGTAAATGGAAATCAGCTAAAGAAACTGTTCCAACGAATTAGAAAAGAATCAAAACCTAAGGCCTACAAATAATGCTTAACCCCCATGTGAATAATGCTGGTGCTGAAAACAAATCCGTGAGACGTGACGGTGCCACATGACTTTCGGGGTCCTGGAAACTGAGGTTTTGAGGTGAAAAGAGAATTCCCATGCACTGTCGAATAAACTTCGAGTGTTCAAGCATCCTCTTTGTCAAACACGTGCTGACTTGCTCTGTATCCCAGTCATGTTGGGGGATTCTTCCAACATGCCTGCAATAAAGAGAACTCCATCAATTCAGATGCATCTGGGCTCTGAACCAAATACGGGGTCAGGCCAAAGACTAGGAGGGTTTTAGTGAAAGGGTCATTCCGGAGGAGAGAAAGGAAAGAGAAGGTTAAAGGTGAGAAGAAGAGTGAGATAGAGATGAGGAGGAAAGACGTGAAAAATCTGCACACGCTGAACTTGGTAAGATCTGTATATTTAACACGGAAATAAATGGAGTATACTATACTATTGTCACATAAAGAGGATTTTCAGTATCCGCTAGAAAGTATTTCCATTGGTAATGTCTGCCAAAACACAGCCCGAGAGTAGAGAATAAACATGGTGTGTCTTGGTATCACCCTGCTGCATTCGCTCCCATTTTAAAACCATGCACTAGTGAAATTTATTTTTAAAAATAATATAAATTGTTGAAAATGGCTGATTTTTATTTTATTTTATTTTATTTTTTTGCAAGTTGCAGCCCCGAGAAAATAATTTAAATATCTGTGTCCATGCAGAAAAGTTTCTTTGATTTCATCCAGTGCAGTGCAGCCACAGACTTCGGATTTCCAGAGTCCAACCATGGCCGCATCAGCGAACGCCATGCTCCCGGAGCTCCCCAGAGTCTCCCAGTCTCCCTGCAGGAGCCAACTCGGCTCCCAGCCACTTCTTTGGTCTCTTGCTTTCCACCTGACACTTCCAAGCCACACTCCTTGGCCTGCAGTGTGGCTTAATGGCCGTAGAGCTCCATTTCTGTGGCCTAACAGGCTTTGGGGTCAGAGAAACGAAGAAAAACGATAAAAATATAAAGGTGCCATTGAAAAGGGCTGACTAATTCTTTGAGATTAATTCATGGCTTCAGATTGGACTGGATCTCAAGTGTCGCTGAACTCCAAACCGCCGCTCCTTCACCCAAGGGCCTTCGCTAGGGCACAGTGAGGACGACTCCCTCTGAGGACACAGGGTCGCTTTGTAGCCCTAGACTTGGGCTCCAAGGACACAACATTAAGCATGCAGTGTTGCCAGGGCTTTCGACCTGTGCGTTTTCTTCTGTGTGTGTCGCTGGTAGTGGTGACAACAGTTTTATGGTTGCTATGAGCGAGAGTAAGAAGGTCCAGTGGAACTTTCCAGAGATGACTGGGAAGCCCTTCTTGTCAGAGGTGCCAAGGTGGGGTCCACCAGGGAGGAGGGAGGGAAGAGTTTGAACCACCCAATGACCATATTGGACAGTTCCAGTTCATCTAAAAGTATCTGGGCCACTCCCATGAAGGATTTGTGATCCATGCGGCCATAATCTCCCCAGACAATAATCTGTTGGCAAAATAAAAAGTAACATTAGTTCAAACACACACATCACAACCCATAGGCAAAGTCATAACTAAACTAGTAAAATGTGTTCAGCTAATGTGCTGTTGCCAAGGTCAAGTTAAGTAGGGGGCTCTGACAGATGCCAATGTGGCCTTTAGCTCCCAGAAGTTTGCGTTGTACTAGGAAAACCACACTACAGTGTGAAGGTCTGAAGTCACCCAGGAAAAAAGCTGGTGTTTAACCCAGGTTTGCATGTCTGTAGGGAGCTTCCCTGTAGGGAGACCAACAACAAACAGCTTCAGAGCCCTGGCCACTGCCTCCAGCTGACAGAAAATCTCAGCCATGAGGAATGGAAAAGAATCTGACAGGGAGGACACTGAATCTAAGGTCAGGCTGCAGGAAAGTGCTTTCCAGTGTCAAGAGGTCAGCAAGGAGTGCACACCTGTAACACCTTCCCCTGGGGGCTCTCCTCGAAGGACAAGAGCTGCTGATACAGGGGCTCCAGCGTCTTCCTCGCCACCTTTGTCTTCTTTTTGGCTATGCAGACTCCATTGTCTAATAGATACACCTTGACATATGGTGCTGGGGAGAGAAAGCAGAGTGAGTGACAGCCACTGCTACAAAATTCCCAGCTGAGGGGGGACAAGAACAACAGCTCCATCAGCTCAGGGGGCGCAAGAACAACAACTCCATCAGCTCTGCGGGGGGACAACAACAGCTCCATCAGCTCTGGGGGGGGCAAGAACAACAGCTCCATCAGCTCATGGGGGGTACAAGAACAACAGCTCCATCA
>LOEQ01000737.1:68829-83978 GCA_001685075.1 Bramus lutescens | reverse complement strand
ATAAGCTAGCCGTGCGGGAGCTGGGCCAGACGAAAAGCAGGGCCTGCGTTCCCCAATTTACTACAAGAGACCTGCCTCCAGGCTGCACCCAAACCCTGACCACCCACTGGACACTGTCCTGCTAAGACCCACTCTGCTGCCCAACCCCAGATGCCTTAACATCCTCCCTGTGGTCAGCGCTCCCCCGGACCCCAGCGGATACATAGGCCCAGGTGCAGACCACAACAGCTGGAAGAACAGGCACGGGTACAAGCCACACCAGGTGGAAGAAAAGATGAGTGAACAACAATGTAAGTCAACAACCGAAAGAGCAATATGGCACCACCGGAACCCAGGGGTCTTACAACAGCAAGATCTGAGCAGCTGAAACGCAAGAAAATGAACTTAAAAAGGCTCTTAAAAAGGAAATGAAAAATTCCCTTAAAGAAGTCGAGAAGGTGAAAAAAACTTGGAAGAAATCAAGAAATTGCTTAAAGAAAGCCAAGAAAAAAACCCCAAACAAACAAAATAGGTGAATGAAACTGTTCAAGACTTGAAAACAGAAATAGAAACAAGAACTGAGGGAATTCTGAAAACGGAAAATCTGGGGAAGCAAACAGGAACTATACATGCAAACACCGTCAACGGAATACAAGAGATGAAAGTGAATCTCAGGTGTGGAAGATACAATAGAGGAAATAGATTTATCAGCCAAATCAAATGTTAAATTGAATACATTGCTAACACAAATACCCATGAAATATCGGAAGCCATGACTAGACCAAACTTAAGAATAATAGGGATAGAAGGAGAATTCCAGCTCAAAGGCACAGAAAACATATTCAACAAAATCATAGAAGAAAACTTTCCCAACCTAAGATAAGCCCATGAAAATACAAGAAGCTTATACAACACCAAATAGACTGAACCCTCCCAAAAGTCCTCTCACCACATAATCAGCAAAACATTAAACATACAGAATAAAAGAATTTTAAGAGCTGCAAACAAACAAACAAAAAAAGGCCAAGTAATATATAAAAGCAGACATAAGAATTACATCTGACTTCTCTATGGAGACTCTGAAAGCCAGAAGGTCCTGGATAAACATTTTAAGACACCAAAGGACCATGGATGCCAGTCTAGACTACTATATCCAGCAAAACTTCCAATTAACATAGATGGAAAAAACAAGGTATTTCACAACAAAACCAGATTTAAACAATACCTATCCACAAATCCAGCACTACAGAAAGTACTAGAAGAAACTCCAGTGCAACAAACTCAGTTACATCCACAAAACACAGGAAATACACAATCTCACAACAGCAAAACCCAAAGAAGGGGAACATTCACACTTCCATCACCACCACCACAACAAAAAATAACAGGAATTAACAGTCACTGGTCAATAATATCTCTTAATATCAATGGACTCAATTCACCAATAAAAGACATAGATTAGCAGAATGGATATGAAAACAAGATCCATTTCAGTTGCATACAAGAAACACACCTCAACCTCAAAGACAGATATTACCTCAGAGTAGAGGGTTGAAAAAGATTTTCCAATCAAATGGTTCTAAGAAGCAATCCAGTGTAGCTATAGTAATACCTAACAAAATAGACTTCAAACTAAAATTAATCAAGAGATGGAGGACATTTCATATTCAAGGGAAAAATCCATCAAGATAAGGTCTCAATTCTGAACATCTATGCTCTAAATACATCACCCACATTTTTTCAAAGAAATATTACTAAAGCTTAAATCACACATCAAATCCCACACATTAATAGTGGAAAACTTCAACACTCCACTCTCACAAAAGGACAGGTCTGCCAGAGAGAAACTTAACAGAGAAACAAGGGAACTAACAGATGTTATGACTCAAATGGACTTAATAGATATCTATAGAACATTTCACCCAAGCGCCAAAGAATATACCTCCTTCTCAGCATCTCATGAAACCTCTAAAATTGACCACGTACTTGGTCATAAAGAAAATCTCAACAGATAAAAAAAATGGAATAACTCCTTGTATCTTATCAGACCCCCATGGGTTAAAGTTAGAGTTCAACAATAACATAACTACAGAAAGCCTACAAACTCATGGGAACTGAACAGCTCTCAACTGAACCACCACTGGGTCAAGGAAGAAATAAGAAAGAAATCAAAGACTTCCTAGAATTCAGTGAAAATGAATCCACAACATACCCAAACTTATGGGACTCAATGAAAGCAGCGCTAGGAAGAAAGTTCATAGCACTACATGCTTATATGAAGAATTTGGAGAAATCTCACACCAGAGACTTAACAGCATACCTGAAAGATCTAGAACAAACAAAAAAGAAAACAAACACACCCAGGAGAAGTAGACAGCAGGAAATAATAAACTCAGGATTGAAATCAATAAAATTGAAGCAAATTCATAATCAATGAAACGAAGAGTTGGTTCTTAATCAACAAGATAGACAAACCCTTATCCAAACTAACCAAAAGGCAGAGAGAGAATATCCAAATTAACCAATTCAAAAGTGGAAAGGGGGCCATAACAACAGACTCCAAGAAGATACAGAGGGTCATTAACTCACACTTCAAGAACCTGTACTCCGCAAAATTGGAAATGCTAAAAGAAATGGACACTTTTCTTGATAGGTACCACATACCAAAATCAAGACCAGATAAACAATTTAAACAGACCTATAAGCCCTAAGGAAATAGAAACAGTCATTAAAATTCCCACCTCCCCCCCAAAAGCCCAGGGTCAGTTTCAGTACAGAATTTCAAAGAAGAGCTAATACAATACTCCTCAAATTATTCTGCCCAATAGAAACATTGGGAATATTACCAAATTCTTTTTATGAGGCCACAGTTAACCTAATTCCCCAAAGCAAACAAAGATTCAACAAAGAAAGAGAATTATAGACCAATATCCCTTATGAACATTGATGCAAAAATACTCAATAAAACACTGGCAAACCAAATCTAAGAACACATCAAAAAAAGCATCCACCATGATCAAGTAGCCTTCATTCCAGAGATGCAGAAATGATTCAACATACAAAAATCTGTCGATGTAATCCACCATATAAGCAAACTGAAAAGAAAAAAAAAACATGATCATCTCATTAGATGTTGAAAAGCCTTTGACAAAATCCAACAGCTCTTCATGATAAAGGTCTTGGAGAGATCAGGTATACAAGGAACATACCTAAACATAATAGGGGCAATACACAGCAAGCTGACAGTCAACATCAAACTAAATGGAGAGAAACTCCCAGCGATCCTACTAAAATCAGGGACAAGACAAGGTTGTTCACTCTCTCAATATCTATTCAATATAGTTCTTGAGGTTCTAGCTAGAGCAATAAGACAACAAAAGGACATCAAGGGGACACAAATTGGAAAGGAAAAAAGTCAAACTTTCACTGTTTGCAGACCATCAGGGAACTTCTACAGCTGATTAATTACCTTCAGTAATGTGACTGGATACAAGACTAACTAAAAAAAAAACTAGTAGCCCTCATATATACTAATGATAAACAGGCCAAGAAAGAAATCAGAGAAAAAACACCCTTTACAATAGCCACAAATAACATTACATATCGTGGGGCAACTCTAATCAAATAAGTGAAAGATTTATATGACAAGAATTTTTTAAGTCTTTGAAGAAAGAAATTGAAGAAGGTGTCAGAAAATGGAAAGATCTCCCATGCTCTTGGATAGATAGGAGTAACATAGTAAAAATTGCAAATTTACTAAAATAAATCTACAGATTCAATGTAATCTCCATCAAAATCCCAACAAAATTCTTCACAGATCTCAAAAGAACAATACTGAACTTAATATGGAGAAACAAAAAACCCAGGATAGCTAAAACAATCTTATACAATAAGAGAACTTCTGGAGGAATCACCATTCCTGACTTCAAGCTCTACTACAGAGCTATAGTAATAAAAACAGCTTGGTACTGGCATAAAAAAGGACAAGTGGATCAATGAGATCAAATCAAAGTCCCTGACATAAGCTCTCACACATACGAATACCGGATTTTTGACAAAGAAGTAAAAAAAAGATACAATGGAAAAAAAGAAAGCATCTTCAACAAATGGTGCTGGCATGATGGATGGCGGCATATAGAAGACTGAAAATAGACCCATATCTATCCCCAGGCACAAAACTCAAGTCCAAGTGCAAAAACCTCAACATAAATCCAGTTACACTGAAGCTGATAGAAGAGAGAGTGGGAAGTAGCCTTGAAAGCATTAGCACAGGAGACCACTTCCTGAATTCAACACTGGTAGCACAGACACTGAGATTGACAGTTAATAAATGGGACATCCTGGAACTGAAGAGCTCGTTAAGCATACTGACAGACAGAATGACAGCCTACAGGATAGGAAAAGATCTTCACCAACCCCAGACCTGACAGAGGACTGATATCCAAAATATATAAATAATTCAAGAAACTAGATGTCAAAACACCAAATGATCCCAGCAGGCAGGTGGCTTCTACAGCGCGGCTGTGGGCAGCAAGCCTGGCTCCCAGGCTAGGTTTCCAGGCCTTTGTAGACAGACATTCTATGGCCTGACCCAACTTCTGTTCAGCAAAATAATTTTTCTGTCTAACTGCCTGATCTCTGCTGCTATTTTATAAATAACAAATATCTTGCATTTCTCAGTGGATGAAGAGTGCATTCCAGTTTATATAATGGTAACTCCTGGTGTAGCATAGAGACTGTGTGACATTCACACATTCTTCTACCTACAAGAATTTACCTACAGTTTATTGGTTAATCAGTGTGCTCCCTTTCACGTCTATCAGTACCTTTTCATATCCTGGGAAGTACATAGGAAGCAACTCTGGGCCAGGAATGGTGATGCACTCCATTAATCCCAGCATTTGGGAGGCAGAGACAAGCAGTTCTCTATGAGTTCGAGGCCAGCCTGGTCTACAGAGTGAGTTCCAGGACAGCTAGGGCTGTTACACAGAGAAACCGTCTGGAAAAACCAAAACCAACCAAACTCAACCAACCCAAACAAACAAACAGAACCCCAAAACCCCAAAAAAGAAAGTAACCTTGGTCATGCCTCCATTCACATCCATGTACTTGCTAGGGCTAGAATGTAAAGGGATATACGTTACACATATATGTAACACATAATCATACAACTCCAACCTACATAAGTTTTTTATTTAGTAGGTGAGATAAGCTAGTAAATTAATGATAATGCCCAAGGCGATATGTGCTGAGATTGGTATGTGTGGCCATGCATCACTAGCGTTGCGAAACTTTGTCAGTGATGGAGATGCTCTATAATGGAGCTGCGGCCAATAAGGTCATCGCTAGACACACGGGGCTACTGAGCACTTTAAAATAGGCTCATGCCTCATGTACTGGATAACAGAGATCTACCGGTTCAGAGAAAAAGCAAAATATCTTAAATAGTTTCAATAAGAGAAGGGTTAACATAATAACATTAAGTCTCAACATTACTCCAAGATACGTATTAGCATAGACTTTGCACATAAAAACAAGCTACGCTAAAAGAAATTAAGTTTCTTACTTAGGTCGATGAAGAGGCAGAGATGGAATTACCAGTTCAAATCTAGGTCCACACAAGTTTTCTCCACCTAGAGAAGCTCTTGGGGTTTGCAGGAGAGCTCACAGTAGATGCCTGTGGACTGAGCACTGACGAGCAACACAATGTACACAGGGTAGCAGTGGGAGAGAGTGCGCAGAGACAAAACTCTGGAGCAAGGGGGCCAGCTTCAGACATTCAGTAGTTAGTTAGATGTGGAAGGACTCAGAACACCAGGATGAAGGCTTTCCTTAGAAGGAAGGGGAATCTCTATGTCAGCGGCTCTCAACTTTCCTAATACTGTGACCCTTTTATACAGTTCCTCGTGCTGTGGTGACCCCATCCATAGAGTTATTTCTGCTGCTATTGCATAACTGTAAGTTGCTACTGCTGTGAAGTGTAATGTAAATATCTGTGTTTTCCCATGTTCTTAGGTGACCCCTGTGAAAGGGCTGATGGACCCAAAGGGGTCAGAGCTGCGGGGTGAGGACCATTGCTCTGGAGGCAGTGGAACTGGACTGGATTCAGAAAGCAGGAAGCAGGCGGGGATATTATCAGAGATGTCAGAGATAAGCCCACTGAGTCCAAACAACCAAGTTGCCAAAGAGAATGAGAAGACACAGAACTGAGAAATGATGGGATGGGAGCAAATTTTCTTGGTGGAAACTGAAAACTCCATGTTCTCTGGGTCACATTCAGTCAATAAATGTGTTTGTCCCAGATAATGTTGAGATTTTTACATTTTTCTGCCAATATTTTAAAGTTTAAGGGTTTTATTGGGAAAAAACCCCCACAAGTTTACAATTGTGTTGAGGACAAAAAACAAAGTCACTGTGCCAACCTGGAATAGACAGCATAGCATTGCCCAGAATAACCCCACCTTCTCTGGATGGGCTCTCTCCAGTTCTCAGCCCTTCCTTGCTCCTCTTCTGCCTCAAGGATCGATGTCACCCATGCGGCAAAGACCCTAAGGGAACAGCTATCACCAATTGATCTGTTTATTTTCAATAGCTAAAATAATTTTCCTTGTGTTTTAGTCTCATGAAATAAAATCCAAATCAAGGTATTGGCTAGACAAAAGCAGCTACCTGGGGGATGTCAGAGCAGGTCACAATGGTGCCCCTACCACTGTCCACAGAAGCCTATTACCAGTGTGATCTAAACCCCCACATGAGGCCCTGGCCTCTGGGTAGGTTAGTCAGGGCTAGACTGGCAGTGAAATCTCTTCTCTGCAGTTTTGGGGTCAGGATTAAAGAAAGGCACAGTCTACAGAACGATGGAACTGTAACGCATGAATGCAGAGGTTACTTGCTAACATGGTTCACTGGACATGTGTTCGGGGTAATAGAGCAAAAGAGAGCCATGGGGGGGGTGGCAAAGCAGTCATGTGAGGTAGGAATGAGGGCAGGAAAGAGAAGAGGCTGCTCTGGCTTTCTTTAGAGCAACGTGATGCCTAGATGACTCTCTTTATAGATTTGGTGAAAAGTCTCTACAAAAACATTATTTACACACACATACACGTAATACACATGTGTGCATGTGCACACACACACACGTGCACACACATTCCCATTTATTTCCAGATTTAAAAAAGAGAACTATTTCCAAACTAAAAGTGAAACCATTATTTTACGCTAGCATTTTCTTTAAACACCTCATCTTGTGGATACACGGCAGTAGGAAGATCTCCTGTCTCCCCTAATCAAAAACCAGTACAACACAAGGTAGAATACAGAACAATCATCTTAACCTCATAATAATGACCTAGCAGATCATAGCAGAGAGAGCATTTTCATTGGGTGGATACAGTCATGGATAGTGATGGGTGGTTGCCATGCCAACTTCCTAACCAGTTTCTTCTGTAAATCCTTGCATTACAAAATGTCTCCACAGGGAAACTCTGTCCCATTGCTGGCTTTGATTTAATGAATCTAGTGAAGTATGAAGGCAAATTGGGGTCTACTTTGACTCCTATATTTAAGATTCCAATTACTATAAGGCAGTGTGTCTCAAGCTGTTGTCGTAACCCCTGTGTGGGAAAAATCCTTTCACAGATGCTGTCCAAGACCACTGGAAAACACAGATATTTACAACTCATAACAATAGCAAAATTACAGTTATGAAGTAGCAACAAAAGTAATTCTATGGTTGGGAGGCACCACAACTTGAGGAACTATATCAAAGGGTCACAGCATTAGGAAAGTAGAGAACCATTGCTTTAAGGGCACTCTGGACGTAAGTCCTTTTGTATGTGTTGCTTTTATTGGTTAATGAATAAAGAAGCTGCTTTGGCCTGTGATAGGTCAGAGTAGAGTTAGGTGGGAAAACTAAACTGAATGCTGGGAGAAAGAAGGCAGAGCAGACAGATGCTAGAACTTTGCCTGGTAAGCCACAGCAATGTGGCGATACACAGATTAACAGAAATGGGTTAATTTAAGGTGAAGAGATTGCTAGGAATATGCTAGAGTCATTGGCCAAGCAGTGTTGTAATTAATACTGTTTCTGTGTGAATATTTCAGGTCAGGGCAGCTGGGAATGAATGAACAGCCTCGGCCAAAACCTAAGATATTGAAAGATGCTGATTCTTAGGTCAAATCCGAGTTGACGAGTTTATCCATTTATGTTTTTTTAACCTCCAAAATATCTTAGTTTACTTTGTCTGTCTTAAGTACAAATCTAATATAAATGTGTTCTTCTTAAATATTATTTAGACTCACTTAATGAAATTATTATTCATATAAAATTATAATGTAAGAAAAATGGTATCTATAAAAAAGATCGACAGTAGCTGTGGTGGTTTAAAAGATAATGGTCCCAAAGGAACTAGCACAATAGACGTGGTCTTGTTGAACAAAGTTTGTCACTGTGGAGGTGGGCTTTGAGGTCTCATATATGCTCAAGCCACGTCCAGTGTCTCAGCCACTTCCTGTTGCCTATACATCAAGATATAGGAGTCTCAACTACCTCTCCAGCACCACATCTGCCGGCACGTCATCATACTCCCAGCCACCGAGCTCCCCATCATAATAATGGGCTAAACCTTTGAAATTGTAAGCTGCCTCCTCAAATGTTTTCCTTTATAAGAGTTGCCATGGTCATGGCGTCTCTTCACAGTAATAAAATCCTAACTAAGGCAGAAGTTCGTACCAGGGATTGGGGTATTGCTGTGTTAGGCCTGGCCATATTTTTCTTTAGAGGAATCTGGACTTTGGTACTTTGGGTTAGGAAAACAGTGTCATGCATTAAGTATTGTCTAATGGGTCATACTAGTAGGAGAGGAGAAGACAGTGTTGCTCTGTGTGATCCGATGAACTGTGGGGGCTCACTCAAGAGGTTTCAGAGGAGAAGAATTTTACTATGTTGCCTAGAGAGCATTCTTGTGATATTTTGGTGAAGAATGTGGCTACATTTTGCCCTTGTTTAAAGAGTTTGCCTGAGGCTAAAGTGAAGAGTTTTTATATTAATTCTGCTGACAGAGGAAATCTCAAAACAGCCTAGTACAGACTTTATTGTGTGGTTATTAGCAGTAACTCTAATGAAGATTATAATGAAAAGGAGCAAGATGAGCAGGGTAAATTCTAAAATGAAAATTTTGAAAAGGAAAGGAGTTCCGGGAAGTGGAACGGAGCTAAATCCTGTGTTCAAGGAGATAAACAGATGAAGAAACGGAACAAAGGGAGTGGTGACCTCAGGACAAGATCTCACCCAACCAAGTTTTCAACTTGTGGAAAGGAATTAAGACAGAGGCTGGCAGATCTCTGAGTTTGAGGCCAGCCTGGTCTACAGAGCAAGTTCAAGGACAGTCAAACTTAGGCAGTAAAGAAAACCATCGGATAAAGAAAGCTGATGAAGATATAATTGAACAAGGGGGCGTGTTCCAGCCGCAGCAAGCCGTGGAACTTGGCAGCTTTGACCGTGCGGTTCTGGTTTTAGGGCTATGGAATTTGCCTCAGACTAAGGAAAGCCACTGAGACCAGGCATGTATCAGGGCTGTCCCTGCATGGAGGCCCGTGAAGGAGAAGCCTGGATTGCTCTGGAGACCCCAAGATGTTGGAGATGCCAGAGCTGCGGGATACCTGCCAAGGAAAGCTGCTAACAGGGAATGAACCCAGCCTAAGAGAAAGATGTGTGTTGCAGTCAACAAAGCTGCAAGGAGTTGGAGATCTGAAGACCATTTCAACATCAGCCATGGAGATGCAGAATTTTCAGTTTGCCCAGCTGGTTTTTGGTCTCGTTTTGGTCCAGTATTTCCTCATTATGGTCCTTTCCCTACTTGGAATGATAATATAAATCTTGTTCCATTATATGTTGGAAGTATGTGATCTGTTTTTTATTTTTATTTTATAGGGGGTTACAGTTAAGAGATTGCATGACTCTCAGAACAGACTTTGAATTTGGGACTTTAAAATATTGTTGAGACTGTGATAGACTATGGGGACTTTTGAAGTTGGGATGAATGTATATTTGCATGGTGGTATTGTTATAAGTTTATGGGGGCCCAGTAGTGGAACATGGTGATTTGAAAGAAAACGGCCCCCAATGGGAGTGACACTTTATGAGGTGTGACCTGTTTGGAATAGATGTGGTCTTGTTAGAGGAAGTCTGTCACTGTGAAGGCGGGCTTTGAGGTCTCATATATGCTCAAACCACACACAGTTAATCGGTTCACTTCCTGTTGCCTTCAGGTCAACATGTAGAATTCTCCAGCACCATGTCTGCCTATATAGCACCATACTCCAGCTGCCAAGCTCCCTGCCATGACGATGATGGACTGCACCTCTGAACTGTGAGCTGCCACCTCAAATAGATGCTTTCCTTTGTCAGAGTTGCTGTGGTCATGGTGCGTCTTCACAGTTATAGAAACCTAACTAAGACAGCAGTCAATGCATCTCTCTTGCCTCACTCTGGCTTCGGAAAGTGTGTAAATACTGTGTTCCAACCTAAAAGCCCTAGATCACACACTGGGAAACAGTTTACAGGGAGAGCTGGTTTTGTTTGTGTTCAGCTGAAATGGAAAAGCATAGGACAGCTACTCAGCTAGTGCTGGTGGCAGCACCTGCTTTCTGCACTTAGCAGGGTGACATTGGCAAGCATGGAGGATACTTTCTTCACCAGGGCAAAGGTGAAGTTCTTTACTCAAGAAAGACAGTAGTACTAACTCCACACCAGGATTCACATCATCCCATTAAGTGAACAGCCTCCTAAGGTGTGTGTGTGTGTGTGTGTGTGTGTTTACATAAATCCCCTGTTACTGAGCTGGTTTCTATCTAGCTCACAGTGGCTTCAAATGTGTGGTCCTCTTGCCTCTGACTCTCTAGCACCAGGACTGTCAGGTGTGCACCGCTGTGACTGGATGACTGGATCTTTCCTTTAATAACCCTCATAGCCTCTATAATATGCAGATGGGGATTCCTTGGTTTTTCTAGTGATTCTTAAACTACTTTCATTTCTTTGCTGATTTTCTTATAATTTAATTTTCAAATGACTGGTACATAGAAGGCATTAAATGCTAACTTATTTAGTTACTTTGTGTGGAGTTGACAGGATCTTTTGTTCATGGTGGTCAAATTAACTTTCAGTTAGAGGTGGTAAGGTCTAAAATATTGGGGAAGTGAAATCTGTCACATAGTATAGACATAACGAACTAAGGACCATGAGCTTAGAACCGCAGGGAACATGTAGATGGCCTCTAAGAGACCCTTATGCATCGGCAACTTTGCAACACTAACATTTTTTTCTTGGAATCAATGGATGGGAAGCTTAGGGTTGCTTCTACAATTACAAATGGAAGGACATATTGACTGAAATAGTTTCTATATTTTTGTAATTGACCAAAATATTCAAATAGTCACTCAATTCTAATGGCTTATATCAGGAAGGAAGACTTACTGTTGGAACCAAATAGGTTACATTGTGAAAATATAACATGTTCAAAGTGGATCAAAGATAAAATATGAAAATATAATTTTAACAGGAAGAATAGTATTTCTATTACTTTTATCTAAAATAGCCTCAGAGCTATGGAGAATGTCTTTCTGAAATATACACAGGGCAAAGGATAAAGAAACAAATATGCAAAAAGATGAAACAAAGACCAGTCTGTCTGCACAGTAAATTAACTTTGCTTCTAGCCTGACTCAAATCAGCCACACTGGGATTTGTTATCTGTAGGCAATGTGTTTATCTTCTCTGAGTCTATATTTTCACAAGAGCAAAACAACAAAAATAATCTTGAAGAATTCCCATGAAATAAAAGAAGGAAATACGTAGAAGCTGCATGATTAATGATAACCATTATTGGGCTCAGTTTTCAGGACCATAGCCTCTGACGAGGAGATACAATATAAAGGTCATGAATCAACACTTAAAGCACTGTAGTCAGCAGCGTAAAAGTGTAAACACTATGCGTTTAGATCCCAATTCCACTCCTTCCTAGCTGAGGAATCTGGACAGTTTTCAAATATGTGCAGGATGCAGTTTTATGAGACTAGAAGCTCATGTTACTGATGCCTGAATCAGCATTTCACACACTCTCTCAGGGGACCCTTCTTTCATTCCTAAGTCTGGCTTTCTTCATGTTTCGATCACACTGTATCTTACCTCACTACCATTTGTTCCAGTTAGGAAGAGTTGTTCCTGTTTTCTTCCTTAGACTCTAAGGTGAGATCGCGCACACTCTCACAGCTACAAACACATCAGGCACCCTCCACGAGTATATCTGAATAAACAATTGGAAAGAATTTGGTCTCTTTAGTGATCTCTTGGGCACTTTCTGTAGAGAGCGACAATGCCTAAGGACACTGTATAAGAATGAGATGAGAGTTCAGCTATTGCACTATTTCTGGGGGATTTTTAAAAAGGAAAAGAAGAAAAGGAAAACACTAGCGATATCCACCTGGCTTTGCTGAGCAGACTGATAATTTAGTCAATCACAGTGATTGGGAGATCACTGCTTCCATTAAATAAACTGTTCTCTATGAACATGGAAGTCACCTTTGGAGGCATTTCCTTTTCTTATGAGCTAGAATAGGTCTCACAGTTATGACTATAGTAATGCGTCTAAGCATGTTACCCACGTGAACTTCATGTGCTCTGCATGGGTGTCTCAATAGACTAAACATGGCAGAGAAGTACTGCTCTGGATGCTTGGTGTCTAAGTCTCACAGAGCTGTGGGGATGTTGAACAGTTTCTGAAAACACAGGAATTGCGAAGAGTTATGCAGTGTCGTGAAGCCAAAGAAGTTAGTTTGGATTCATTTCTTGTGGCTGTCAGTTGACTCTGGGCCAATGAAGGATTCATTTGTGCAAAGCCCCCTCCATGTTGCAAGGAGAGGCATATACGGCACATTTAAAAATGCTACCATCCTTGTGGAACATTTTGTCTTGGCAACTCAAGAAGCAATATTATTGCACAGAAATCTGTTCCAGTTTCTCATGTGTATATGTAGAAACTTCCTTTGGGATTTGTCTGTATGAGACACAGATAAGTGGATGTACTTTCAATTTTGAAAAATCTCCACATTTTGTTTAAGCCTTTCTTACTGTCTCAAAAATGCTTTTAGGGTGGTATATTGTAAACCCCCAAATCCTAGTAATTACTTAAGAATGGTTAGCTTATGTGGAGTAAACTCAAGATTGAGAAATTGGCATCAAACATGCTTAGAAATAAGTTTATAATAGTCTACATTTTATTTAAATATATGTATTTTCAGACACACTTAACTTTGAATTATAGCTTCCATACTTACTAGGTTAGTGAGCGTGTGCAGCCAAGTATCCATAAGAACAATATAGAACTTGGAAGCTGGGTATACAAGCTGTGCTATCTCTAGAGCTAACGGGCTGGTCAAGTTTGTGAATTTCTTTTTGCCTTAGTATCCTCACTTGTGAAACATGGCTAAAAAGGTTATGAGCCCTCAAGGCTAAACACTGCAGGACATAAGCAGTGTCTAGCAAGTAAAGAGTTCCAAAACCCAGCTACAGTTATGGCTGTCTAGTTATTCAGTGTAACTGTTTTGAATTGTTTGACTTTATTCCTTTTCTAGAATTATAAATAAGAAATTGTCAGAAACAAGTCAGATGTAAATGTACAAAACAGAAAAACAAGGATAAGAATGAAAATCAAAAGTCATGGTTACATAGGAAGTTAGTCTAGTGTTATATCTGTATTTACATGTCTTTGTTTATAGCAAATTTACATTCAACAATAAGCCAGAAGACTCTTGGGCAGCCGCAGTGATTCCGTCTGAAGACTGACCATAGCACTGATTGCTCAGCAGCTACCTTGCCCCTCCCTCTCCAGAGAAAACATGGGAAACTAGAGGTAGGTGGATTCCTGGTAAGAAATAAAAGCAAGCACATCTTAATTCTCTACAGCAGAGTGATCAAGACAACCAGATTACTGTGAGTAGAGGCCTAAGGATGGGTGCGGTTCGCAAACAACAGTATTTCTAACATTATTACTCCGTTTCTAACATTATTATAAACATTAATTATCTTAGGAGCAAAATTTTCGGTGTTGGTTGCCAAATCTTATGAGAGTTCTTCATCAAGGAAAAGCAGGATCTGTTTATTCAAAACTTCACGTAGGCCTGCAAATGTCTTGGTGAAAAGTTTGATACAGCCGGTCCCTTTTACCTACAGAGGGTTTGTTGAACAGAAGAGACAGCCAACAGCCAGAATCACACACCACATCTAGTGAACCAAGTTCCGAGAGCACACAGTGCAAACGTGCCTTTAAGTGTGCTCATTGTCTGTCTACCTGTCCGCCATTGTCTCCCCACCTCCGCACCCTGCTCTTGGCGGTCACAGGCTGTGACACCTCAAGTTTTGCTGCTGCCGTCCTCCTTAGTTTCCTGAGATTTCTGTCTTCCAGAGACTACATGCTGACACACAGCCTGCGGACTTAGGAAATCAACAAAAGCAAATAGGGTGGGGGGCATACAGGAGGCGCCGCCTGCCTCCATCCAGCCTTACAGGCTCATTCAGCACCCAACTCCATCATTCAGTCTCACTAGGTCAACTATTTCCCGGGAGAGCCTGGAGCGCTCTAACAACCTGCGAACAGAGCTTCTCAGCCCGGTGCTCTAGGGGTCTTCCAGGCACAGTTCCCGCAGCGCAGAGGCTATTTGGAGTTCTTACCTGAGGCCAACCCTCCCGCCACGGATCCCAAGGGATCTACAACGTAAACGCTATCCAAGAGGGGCGGGAACAGCGGTCCTCACCTCCTTCCTCTTCTTCCAGGGAGTTCATGCAGGGAAAGTAGCCTGCTAGAGCTTCAAAGGAGGCGGAGAGGCTGCTCCGGCTCTGGGAGCGCTGCATGGAGCGCCCCGCGGCGCCCGTGCCCCCCAAGCCCTGCCGGCCCATCTTAATGGAGGACCCGCTTTTCCCGCGGTACAAGATACGAGGCGTCTTGGCGGCTGGTGCGCGGCGACCGCTGCGGTTCCAGAGCCTGCGGGTCGGGGGTCGGGCTGGTACCGCGGAACCCCAGGGTTCCGGTCTCTGCCTCCCCGGCCCAGGCCGGCTGGAATGTGGCCGGGACCTTGGTTTTGCTGTGGAGGGATCCGTAGGAAAGCCGTCGAGAGGAGCT
>LOEQ01000737.1:44674-58860 GCA_001685075.1 Bramus lutescens | reverse complement strand
ATTTTGGGGTATAAGCTAGCCGTGCGGGAGCTGGGCTGGACGAAAAGCAGGCCTTCTCCCCTTATCACTACACAATATCACTGGAATGAGTGTCCTACAGCTGACTTAAGATATTAAGAAATCTTCCTTCAGGCTGTATAGTATGTACGACTGCCCATGAAGGGTCAGTTTCAGTAAATGAGCCTGGGTTAGGAAAAGTCGCTGCAGGCTGCCTTGTGTACCTGGGAAAGAAGGGCCTATGATGCCAGGTTGTCACAGAAAATGGAACTGACCCAAAGACCCACAGGCAAGTAGGAACGCTCTGTATTCTGTGTAGATTTATGATATTCTCAAAATTATTACAGTGGCATTCTGGAAACTAGAAGCCAGGGAAAGGAACAAACCACTTATATAAATACCCCTTCCAGTTGAAAACAATCCACCTTAATAGTCCTTTAGAAAATACACAGCTCAGTGAAATTCCAAGGTACTGAAGAGGTGAAGACAGCACTCAATGTTCTAGGAAGGGTAGGGTTTCCATCTGCCAGCTGTTCTTGAGTTAGTCCAGTGGTAGAGAATTTCAGTTTTGATTAAAGCCTAAGTTAGCAGTCATTGTTAATATGGTGTCTAAACATTCTCGACTATAAGCTCCCAATGAGTTCTAGCGGAGTTCTGTCACACGCACAAGTCTGCCTCTGTAGGAAACCACGGAATACTGACAACACAGCCTGCTTTCCAAAGCTAGGGTCTTCATAACAAATTACTTAAAATATTAGGGAATAATTCTGTCTTTTTTGGTGAGAATTTTTTATTAAAAATCTTCTTTTCCAACTATGGTTTCCCTCCACCATCTTCCCAGATCCTCCTCACTATCCCATTCATCCCTCTCCTAACTCCACACCTCCTTTCTCCCTCTCTTTAGAAAAGCAACAGTCCGGCCTTATTTTCGGTGGCTCAATTTAAATGAAATGTCTGTAGGTCATGTGAACTTTAATCTTTTTAGTATTTGGCTTTTTTTCCAAATTGTTTCCCTTCATAATGTCCTCAAATCTTTCATTGCATGTTCCTCTATTTCTCATTCTTTCGTATTTAAAAAAGACACAGTAACCAGAACCCCCTGTTCTGCCCTAAAAGAGTTCATCTGAAGGTCTGTGCATCTGCTCTTCTCATTGGTTCCATGATTGGAATCAATTCCACATTTATGATCCATGTCAGAAGTGGGTTTTAAATTCCCCTTCCATCCGATTATTGGGTCAAAACAGATAGAAACATACTTCCACACATCGCTCGTCTATGCCTTTTAGACACACATGGGAGGTGCTGGGTTATCCTTCAGGTGAACATAAAAGGGACCCTGTTAAGAACACAATGAGAGGGAGTGGCAGAAGAAGAGAGAACACTGGCAAGTGGATGTAGTCAGAGCATATGAAATACCGGAACAAAAATGACATGAAACCCGCTACGATGAATATACTGATAAAAAATGTCAAAGACTGTTTTGGGTATTTCATTTATATTTAGGTACTTTCTATATCTCCAGTACCTCAAATGTCTTAGTATATAAAGCAAAGATTATGTCCCCACAACTCACGATCTAGCCGGGGACAACACCAACAAAACAACGAGCTGGCCCATTCTACAATACGATAGAGAGATAGTACTTAACAGCCAGCGTGGTTTTCCTGTCCTCTGAGCTGACTGCCTTCCCTTCCTGTTCCCATCTGCTTCCCCCAGTGATTTAGCACCTACGGTGTGTGAGGCACTATTACAGGTCCTGGGGACAAGGTCCACCAGGGAGTCTATCTTTATTACTGGATCACAGCCAGCAGGAACAGAAGCATGAAGCAGACAACCCTGTGTGCTAAGTGTCAAAGTGTGAACACTAGTCACAGAATTGGAAGGAACTAACGCTACTGTATTTTGACTGTTTTTGAAGAAAATACGGTCTCCACTCCCAAGATTTCTCCTATGCTGTTTGTTCTTCTCCTTCAGCTTCCCTCTGTTGTTCAAAGGAGTTCCATGGTCGTATTAGTTATCTCAGAAAGATTCCTGCACGTATTCAGATATCTGGCCCCTCATCGTGACAGTATTAAACCTGAAAGTCCCATTCGTTTACTTTTCAGACTCACTTTGATGCTCTACTTGGTTTTCTTTGCCAAGTTCAGAGGATGTCAAGTCTCTTGAAAAGTTTGGCCTTCCTCCTCCAGCTTTTCTATAGGATCTGTTTCTATAAAGACAAACAGACCACTTCCTGCTACTGCATTGACAAACCTCACCTTACCATGGCTCAGCTTCACCTCAAAAACACTTCCTTTCTCATTTCAAATGTCAGATTTCCCTGGTTTATTGTATCACAGGACTTCCTGTGGAATCGGTTCCTCAAAAGCTCACTGAGCATCATTGCCCACTGAGTATTTTGTGTTATGTCATGTAATAATCTCTATATAAGATGTTCTTCATTTTAAATGGCCCTTTTCTTATTATTCACATTTCAGTTTAGAGAATTATGAATGTCACTCAGTTCCTACCAAACATATTTTCTAAAGTCTTATGACATGAACTATACCTCTAGGTGGGAGGGTTTCATAACAGCCCATAATTGAATGATTGTTTAGCACAAGAGTCATTTATTGGAAGGCTTTAGCTTACATCTGCCTCCTGAAATGCCCATGACTCATTTAAGCTGTGAGGTGAGACACGCTTACTGTGGAGCAGATATCATGCTCCCTGGGACATAAAGGAGTGGGAGTAAGCACAGAGCAAGGGGACCGGGACATGGGATAATCAAACACCATGATTTAATTCTATCTGCACAGTCGTTAGAAATCTATTGGACTAGATTTAAAGAAAATTCATTTCAGTTTTAATTTTGCCCTTTCTGTTCCCTTCAATAAAAAAGCCAGTTTCTAGCTCTGCAAATGGACAAAGCTGTTGTCTCTCCATGAGGAACTGGACCCAGAAAAAAAAAATGGCCAGGTGGGGCAGAACTTTCTCCTTCAAACAAGAGAATACACAATACAGGTCTTCAGTGTTACTCTGGAACCTTTAGTAGACATTTGAAGTCTGGCTTCAAAGGAAAGTCTGCTTCTTACCCTAGTCTATTGCAAACCAGTTGTCCTGAAAAAAACAGGTATGTGAATTTACACAAGTCATTAAACCTCTTCTCACAAACACCCTTATATGATTTCTTCTACTGTGCGCACAAATGTCTCTGAGTTACCTTCCCATTCAGTGGCTTACAGCTAAACCTTTAACACAACAAAACAACAAGATAGTCTCTACTGTTGCACAATATGTAACTATGTAAAGACATACTGCATTTAATTACGTAAAGATGTGTTGCTGTTTTACCTTGCCTAGGGTACCTTATTGGTCTAATAAAAGCTGAACAGCCAATAGGGAGGGAGGAGGTATAGTTGGGACTTCCAGGCAGGAAGAGTAAGTAGGATAAGGAATTTAGGCTCAGGAAGACAGAAAAAGAAATGTCAGGGAGATGCCAGGGGTCAGCCAGCCAGACATGGAGGAAGCAGGAAAGTAGAACATACAAAATAAAGAAAGGTAAAAAGCCCAAGGCAAAACATGCATGAATGGAAGCAGGTTCAATTAAGTTAAAAGAGCTAGTGGGACAAGCCTAAGCTAAGGCCGAGCATTCATAATGAATAATAAGTCTCCATGTCTTTATTTGGGAGTTGGTTGGTGGCCAGCTACACTCTACTTTTCCGTCTCCTCACGTGTCTAGAGTGAGGCTGGTTAAATCCTCGGTGTTCACCCTGAAATAGATGCTTCCTTTCGTCACTGGGATGCAGGATGGAACAGTGATACAGTGTGAGCTCTGGAAAGGGCTCTGCATGTACCCCAAGCCAGTCCCAGCTGTGAGGCACACATGGGCAAGGCTATCTTGCACCTTCGTTTTCTCACATGTAGACGGAAGAGAGGAGTGGTAACCACTGCACAGGTGCTGTGGGGGTTATCTGAGAGTAAATATGAATTACGCATGGCATGTCATGACTCTTAAGGAAATATTACAATCGTCCAAGTGATCTTTGTTTGACTGGATAAATCAACGGTTTGCTCTTTCCTCAGCTGACTGTGGCAGTGAGTCTCAACATAGATGTTATAGTTTGGGTCTGAAATGTGCCCCAAAGACTCAGGTTGCAATGTATAGAGATAACTGGATTATGAAGGCTGTGGCCTCATCGATGGATTAATTATTGGCAGTTTTGTACCTGGACAATTGTGAGATGATGGCATCTATGTCTGGATGAGGTTCATCTGTAAGGAACAGGCCACTGACCTTTCCACAGTTTTCGCTTTGCTTCTGCCTAGCCTCATGATAGGCCTCATTTCAGACCCAATGTAGGCACCTGCTCAGCCTGGAGTAAATTCTGGGACTTGGCTGCCAGAAGTCACTCTTCCTTGACATTATCTCAGGTGTTTTGTCATAGCATAAAATGTTGACTAATACAACAGACATCTACAGAATTGCAAAGAATTTACTTCTGTGTAATGTAGTCCAAATATTACTGGAGATCCTTGGTGAGAATTTGGTCCATTGTTCGACGTTTCTGAGAGATGAGAATTCATATTGACTAGAAGTTGGGACAGGGAAACATCAGCATCCCTTACCAAGATTTCAATGTAACACAACTTTCAAAGAATAAATATAGATTGAGTGGGCTGTGGTGGCATAGTCCTGCAATCCTAGGCCTCTAGAGGATGAGGGAAAAGGGACTGTGGTGGCATACTCCTGCAATCCTCGCTATCTAGAGAGTGAGCCAGAGGGGCATGAGTTTAATGCCAGCCCGAGCTGCATAGCTGGAGCCTGTCAAAAAATGAATTAATTAATAATTTCAATAGTTGAGTGGCTTTTCCAGGTACCAAATGGAATATAATCCTGCCTAAAATTTGTATTGCTCTGACAAATTAAGAGATTTTATTTTCTGTTGATAATACTTTCTAAGACCAATAAGAACTATAATTAATATAAACTATGATGCTAAAATATATGTTATATATAAACTATAATTTTATAAACTATAAAACTATAATTAATAGTTTCTAGATGCTTTAAGACATCAATTTATTCAAGTATTAAATTATTAAAAAGTAGCATTTCTGGAAACAAAAATAAAAATAAATTCACTGAAAGTGCAATATAATATACACAAGCAGCTCTTAGTGATAAGTGTGGTTGAGGGTCACCATCAAAGATGGAGGGGGAGGAGAGGGTGGAGAGAGTGTGTGAGAGGGAGACAAGAAGACAGAGAGAGAGAGAAAGAGGTGGGGGAGAGAGGTTTACTAAAGAGTGAAAACAGGGAAATTAGAACGAACACCCTAGCAATCGAAAGGGTTCTAGGTGAGCGCTATGAACAAAGGTGTAAACAAAGCGTAAATGTCAGGTAAAAGTGGACACCTCCCCAGAAACCCAGGCAGGATCACAAAGACATGGACCATGTTCAGTAGCCCCGTGACTAGCAAAGGGGTTGAATCTGAAGTCACAAACCAAAGCTAAAGACATTGACCTGGTATAAGACTTGTTATATGATGTTAGGTCAGGGTCTACCTGGTTCTAGTGGATGCCCAGTTTTCCCAGGCCCGCTGGACAGAGACTGAATGTTCTCCACTGAATGACCGACACACCGGCAAGGGGTGGTTTCTGGTCTCCCAATCATGTTTCCTTTGGACGCTCGCCTGTCTGTGGCATTGTCACACCACTGGGATTAGATCTGAGGACGTGTTAGCTCTACAGTTCTCTGTTCTTCAGGCTTGACTATTCAGGGCTGTTTGGTTTTATAGGACATATTTATACAAAAATATGATTGCAGTGTGAGAAAATTTAATGCCATTGAACTCACTGTATTTTTCACCTAAGAAGAGTTGAGATAAAAAAATGTAAATATATTTGATCACGAAAATGAAAAGATTAAATTGTCTGCGCCAATAGTAAATACCAAGCTTTCTGTTTCAACAAAGTACATTTGTAAAATGTTCCTTAAAAGAACACTCTTCTCTTCATACATATCCACATATGTATACACATGAAACGCATGTTTCTAATTGGCAAAGCATATATTTCATTCATGACACCAGTCTTATTCCCCAGGCCACCACAATGACCAGAGTTCAAGTTACTGATTTGCTTCTAAGGACATTTTTATGTAAATCATACTTACAGGAGCTACGCATCAGTAAAGCACATTTTTTTTAGCTTGTTAGTCTCCTAAAGAGAGTATTTTAAATGAAATCCCAGCCTCTGTAATTCTGGATGAGCCATCTGACTATAATTCTAGAGGAAACTCACTTTTGGAATTGATATTTTTTCATTAGTATTTTGAACCTGTACTTAGAGATTTTATGTTTTGACATTTAAGAATCCCTAGCTCATTCATTTATAACTTGTTATATACACCAACGTAAATGGATTTTTCTAAGCCCATCTTTTACACCTCCACTTTATCAGGAAGCAATCGAAAGTGAACATATGTGTCTCACTTTCATCATCTGAAGTGTGCAGGAGAGAAGCCTGGATAATTTTTTTAAAGAGCAGAATATATTAAGAATAAATTGTGCCAATTTCTAGCTACTTAACTGAGTATAAAAACCCACAAAATCTTGCATTTCTAATGCCACTGAAACCTGTGGTGAGGAATGATTCATGTCCCTGACTGAACCTTTGGCACCATACTATCCCAGATACTACTGAATATATATATTAAGTTAAAGTGAGTTAAATTTTATTCAGAGAATTCTGTGGCAGTTCTGGAAAAACATAGGGACCTTAGAGGTTTTCACTAGCTAGATTAGAAATCATTGATTGCACATAACAATTAATAGTTTCCATAAATTTAAATGTGTATTTCTGAGCATACACATATATAAATGCCATATATAAAACAAGTAAGGTAGAAGAAAATATATTTAATTATGTCCTTAAATCAATTCTTATGCTAATATTAAAAACAGAGTTCAGTATGTATTTGTATGGCTTTCAAATTATCAATAATTTAATGAAAATTCAATATTAAAAGAAATATCAAAATTGGTATTAAAAAGAATAATTAAAGAAATACAAATTAAAACTAAAATGGTATGTTATCTCATATCTGTCAAAAGACTTTATACAAAAAAATGAAAGAAAACCATGAGAGGGTGGAAAGAAAAGGGAATTCATTATTGTGAGCACGTAAACTACAAGAAGTAGTGTAGAATTTCTTCAAAACAGTAAGATAAAACTACCCTATGACTCAGTAGCCTCACTTCCCATAATACATGCCAAGAAAAAAAGCAATATGCCAAGGAGGTATCCTAGACTCTTGTTCATTGTAGCGCTACCCAGAACGGCTAAGACACGGAAGCAACCCCTGCTGTCCGTTATGCACGGATGGATTTTAAAATCTGAGATCACACTTTCCCTTACTTCTTGTGAGCAGGCAACAGTCTGCATCCCTGCAGCCCTCCATCATGTGGTCTCATTCCTATAAAGCACATTCTGTGCAGCAAATATATGCCTAGACACTTTTAGAGACAAAAATGTGAGATTATATATAATATATATATTTATATATATAAATGAAATACTTTTCGCCATATGAAGAGGGGGAATTCTTATCATTTTTAACAGTATGGATGAATCTGCAGGACATGGTGTTAAAATAAGCCAGGCGCAGAAAGACAAATATATACTGGCATAATTTTAAGATTAAAACGACCATTTACTCTAGCCCTAACTCAGATCTGAAAGCACCCATGGGAGGCTTTCTCTCTCTCTTTCTTTTTTAAAATTGATTTCTAGTACCCGTGTCTTTATTATCTCGTTTAGACTCCTTTACAGATCCCTTCTTGGGATTTTTGCCTTGAGTCTCTCCTTTTCAAACCATTCTACACATTTTTTTGCTAGTTTTTCCTAGACTAGATTTTGTTGTTTAAAAATCATATATCAAAGCCTGAGAGAATAGGTCAACAAGTAATAGAACATACTGCTTTTGCAGAGGACTGTAGTTCAGTTCCCAGCATTTATGACTGACAGGTCACAACTCCCTGGAAGCCCAGCTTCGTGGGGACCTGCGGCCCTTGACCTCCACAGATACCTACGCTCATGTGGATACACACCTTCTCCACATGTCACATAATTAAAAACAATTTCCAAACTATTTCAAAAATCAAATATCTTCCTAAGGAAGACAACAAACTCTCACTGGGTTGATAGGACAAAGTCTAAAACCACACTTGGAATTCAGAGTTCCTAACCTGCTCAGTGCCCCCTCCTCTCCCCTTCCCGCTACTTGCAGGGCATGCACAGCTGCTGACCTGCTCAGTGCCCCCTCCTCTCCCCTTCCCGCTACTCGCAGGCGTGTGCAGCTGTTGCTCGTCTTGTATTCTAGTCACTGAACCCGCCCGGCTGCTCTGCTCATCTCACACCCACTTCTTGCCCAAAGCCTTCTTTCTGTCTAGAGTCACAGAGGTGAACCTCACCTTGCCCTAATGCTCAAAGGTACTGTATTCTTCCTGCCTTCAGAAACACGAAAGAACTTGTAGTTTGACTCGGAATCTAGGCATTTTCTCTAGTCTTGACTTTCTCCATTTCCTTTAATGTGCAGAAACCTGGTTTATCACACGCTTCTCTGCATGCCCCTTCAGGCTATGTGTGGGTGAGGAGACTTCAGGGTCCCAGCTCTGCCACACTTCTGATCACAGCTCAGGATTTCCATTCTTCCACCTAGGCTTACAAATCTGAGGTCCCAGCAGCTTTGTCATCAAATTACCACACGACACGGAGACAGCTGTCCTTTGTCGCTCTTCATACACTATCCTGCACAGTTCAGTTTAATTCTGAATTGCCTGGAGCGCAGAGATGGCTGGTGGGGCAAATATTTTATAATATTTCAATTCAGATAAAATTTACTGAAATATAGACTAAAATACTAATGTGAAAAGATTTAAAAAATCTTTAGTTATTTCAGAAACACAAATTAGTTCAGTGAGATAACACTCTTGCTTGCCCACCATTCACACCGACATGGGTTAGCACGCTAACAGTTAGAAAGCAATGCCCATTGGTTTGCTGACATTAGCACGCTAACAGTTAGAAAGCAATGCCCATTGGTTTGCTGACATTAGCACACTGACAGTTTGGAAGCAATGCCCATTTCTGGCAGAAATGTTGGGGCATAGAGGCACTGATGCCTTGTGGGAAAAGAGACAAGAGCCGCACCCTGGTGAAGAAGATGTTAGAACATTAGCTAAATTAATTGAACCCACACCATGATGGATTAGTTAGAGTCTGGGCATGTAGCTCTATGAAGGAATCCTTTCCCAGGTTCATGAGGAGAGAATGTCATCTCAGTGCTCTTTGTGGTGACTCTGGAGGTTAGCTGGGAGATCGACATTGAGAAACAGTGAGGTGATGTGGTTGGCACACACCATTTCCCTAATTGTCTGCTGACTGCATCCTTATCAAGAGAGATGACCTCTCTATAGTGTGGTCTACACTCAGTTGCTTTAAACAGACTATATGTGGTACAATGTCTGTCTTGTTCGGAGCTGTCTCTTTCATGGGTGGTATAGTACTTCCACACCGTAGCTATTCAAGAAATATTTGTTGAAGGAATGAATGGTGGTAACATTTTGCACTGAGGTTACTGAGGGAACAGAAAGCAAGATACTGAACTTAAGCTCTTGAAACAATTTTTACAGTGATCTTTTCAACTTAAAAACTAAATTCCTACATTTCATTCAAGTAAACTAAATGTTTGTCCACAGTCAAACACTTCTGGCTCTACCTAGACCACTTTTATACAAGCCAGCAATTTAAGACAGAGAAAAATCGAGATTCACACCTTCCGTTCCTTTTGTATCACACGGCAACAGAGATGCTGGTGTTCAAATACTATCAAATGCATGTTACCACTTTCCTTGCGGAATAGCTTCTTCGGCTCCTCACAGCAGAGGCTCTAACACTTGCTGTCTAAGTGCGAACATGACACGATCCAGAATAGCACCCCCTCTACTTCACAGAGCGTACACACTCAAAGCACAGGCATGAGCTGCGGGACAGTGTGCCAGTGAACAAGCCACATGCATGATGGCCCTAGAATGCTGCAATGGAAACAGTGACATGGCTAAGGCAATTTCAAGACAGGATGCATTATTCATGCATTGGTGCACATAAATCCTCTGTGCTGCCAGCCACACAAAGTATAGCCCACAAACACATTCAGAAAAAGAGAATGATAATGAATGGTCATTCCTGACCTATGTTCCCACCATACTACGCATTTTACTGTCATTTTATAGTTATTCTTCCTATGTGCGCGCGTGCGTGTGTGTGTGTGTGCGTGTGTAGCATATTTTTATATTTACACAAAACAGCATGCTGTGCTATGCTGGCAGTGGCCTCATATATGTTTACTGGGCTTCTGGTTTTGTCAAGCAGGCAGCTTGGGTGACTGTTCCATATCATCGAGGTCCTGTGAGTGCTCTAATTTTCTCACAGTGAGGAAATGGCCTAAGGACACATTTCTTAGAACACACCCCATGGTTAAGTGAGGCTTTCCTATCTGTTGCTTAACACTAAATAATGTACAGGAAAGTTCTTCCTCCTGTCTATACTTAATTTTCATGTGATTTCTTTCCAGAACTACTTAATGGATACTCACTCCTACCTGAAAAAGAAGTACCTTTACCAATAAATTCATCTGCCTGCCCCAAAAGAAAAAAATTAATAGCACAAATGCATCAACTTCTCTTTTAAGTAAAACTATATTTAGGGGTGTGTCCTATGAACTATAGTAAAAATTTTCATTAAGCTTATTCTGAGAATGAATTGCTCTTCTGGAAAAATATGCCCTCCACCTCTTTGGATAAATTTAACAACGTTTTGCTCTGGTACCACGGGGATCAGCTCATTCAGTTGCTTGTTATTCACAGACTCCAAACAACAACATACAGGGACAAACCCTGCTTAGCCCAGGTAACTGGCTATGAGGTAAAAGCATCTTTGAGAATGCTAAAGTTCCTGCTGTCTCTTTGGCCTGTAAGTCAGGTGTTGTCTTCAGCTCACATCTGTGTAAACCTCTTGCCCTTTGGTTTTAAAATTAGTTGGTTCTTGAAAAGCACAGAGCATGCTCAATTGGCCACATATCCAGGGTCTCATTTTATTATATCTGGTCTGAAAAACCAGGATCCTGGGACTTTAATGTGAAATAAATCAATTAAAGGGAGTTGTTTTGACAACAAAGAATCTATTAGGTGGGGCATGCTGATACACAAATGCATTTAAGGTAAAAAGAACCGAAATGAAACAAATACAATATGAAGGGCTGTCATATCAGAGCTACCATGTCCAAAGAGTACAACTGGAGTAACTGTGGAGGTCGCGGGCATCAGGGCAGCTCACATCCCCAGATTATCAGAGAGGGTGAGCAGTGCTTTGTATAATTTTTGGCCACCACAACTGCTGTGGGACAACCCTGTAAAGATTTGTTTCTTGTACTTGTTTAATAAAATGCTGATTGGCCAGTAGCCAGGCAGGAAGTAGAGGTGGGGCACAAGGAACAGGCAAATTCTGGGAAGAGAAAAGAGGCAGCCTGCAGTCGTCACCCAGACACAGATTCAGTGTGCATCACTAACGTGGGAACACCGAGAAAACGTCATCCTGAGCTTATTAGATATTCAGGTGCTACCCACAGGAAACATAAATCTTGTTTATAGTCAGTCCTCTGTCTAGGAACATCTATGATGCCAGGCACAGAGGGGATTCTAACAGGTTTAGTAATAGGTTTATTCCTTTGTGAATAAAGTACGGAGCAACTAAAATTAAGGTATCAGTTAAATGAAAAAAACGTAAATAAATACTGGCAACGAGGATGTTGTAGATATGGATAGATCTAGCTTAAAAAAAAAATCAAGCCTGGCAGTGGAGGCACACACCTTTAGTCCCAGCACTCAGAGAGCAGAAGCAGGCTTGTTCTACAGAGCGAGTTCCAGGACAGGCTCTAAAGCTACACAGAAAAACCCTGTCTCAAAAAAAAAAAAAAAGAAAGAAAAGAAAAAAAGAAAAAATCCCCCCAAACAAACAATCAGATCAACTCCCTAGTTTTGTATGCAATCATCTCTACCAAACATAGTACCCAAGCTGACCCCTCCCCCTGGTACCTCCCCACCATTGTCCTGGTAAATAGAATGTTAGGACATATTCAATCCCAGTCTATGCACACTCCAAATGCAATGATTCCTGTAACACATCTGCAGCCCAATCCACAGCAGCTCCGCTCTAGTTCTTCAGAGAACCTTCAAAAATCACCACGACCACGGTGGAAACGGCACTTGTTTTCTTAATAAGCTACAGCCCACAATTCCCCTTTCTAGCTGGGGTGATGCTTCCACCACTGATTGTCCCTGCTCGGTGTCCATGTCCACCTCCATTTTAGTTCTTTCTGAAAGCCAAACCATCATATAATAGCATATGGAGACAGGGCCTTTGAAAGGTCTGTCCTGGTTGGTTTTGGTAGTTCATTTATCTTTGTCTTCGTGAGCTTGAGGTATCTGGGAAGAGGGAACCTGGATTGAGAGAATGTTTCCATCGGGTTGGTCTGTACACGAGTCTGTGGGGGGTATTTTTGTAATGAATCATGTATATGGGAGGACTGAGCACACGAGTGGTGTGCCCACCCTGGGCAGGTAGCTCTGGGTAGCATAAGGAAGTAGAGTAAACAAGCTAGCAAACAGCACTCTTTATGACTTCTGTTTCCCTTCCTCTCTCCAGTTCCTGACCTGACCCCCTCACTGGTGAACCGTTACTTCTGTAAGATGAGATAACCCTTTCTCCCCACATTGCTTTTGGTCATGGTCTTTGCTACAGCAACAGACTCCTCCAAAATTAGGGGCATTGTTTAGGCCCTAACCTGAGCTTTGTCTCTCAGGGAATAGAACCATCCTTATGAGAGGCCCCATGTACTCAGCATCCTCCATCCATAGAACCATCCTTATGAGAGGCCCCATGTACTCAGCATCCCCCATACATAGAACCATCCTTATGAGAGGCCTCATGTACTCAGCATCCCCCATACATAGAACCATCCTTATGAGAGGCCCCATGTACTCAGCATCCTCCATCATTAGAACCACCCTCATGAGAGATCTCACAAACTCCGTATCCTCCATCCATAGAACTATCCTTATCTTCATTACCAATCCTTCCTATCTGGCCCTTGCCCTGAGTGCTGTTTATCAGCCAATAGAACTCATTCTTGTTGTAAAGATCACAAGTGCTTTGTTACCATGCTGGGTAGTTTCTGGTAGGCATGCCTGAAGTTTTGCTGTGATAACCATCATATGGAAACCTTTCCCCACAGTTTGGCTGTATTTAAATGTGGAAGAACAAACCTCAGCATCAGACTGCTGATTCGTGTTCCAGTCTGATGGACCAGTCTGGCTGCACTGAGCTTTCATTCCCCCTGCCTTCCCTGCTCATTCCCTGCAGGCGGGGACATCTGCAGGGCCCCACAACAGAAACACTGTCTTTTATTAAATAACAAAACAAATAAAGCAAAGCAAAGTCTTAAAGAGTTTGGCAAGTCTTACTTCTACAGAATCCCTTATTTTTAAGACAATAAAAAATATGCCTAAAATGTAATTATATTAAAATTTCCTAATCCTAGAAATGGTTTTAGAAATCAATATAATTCAACAAGTGTAAGAATCTAGGTTTGATCCCCCAAAGACACATTTAAAAACAAAACAACCTGGAGGTGACAGAGCACTGCTGAGGTGAAGTCAGGATTCTGGGGCTTGCTGATCAGCCAGACTGTGAGTTCCTGCTTCAGGGAAAGGCCTGGTCTCTAGAAACAAGCTGGAGAGATGGTGGCCTATAGCGCTGGCTGCTGTTACCCAGGGCCCCGGGTTCCCTTGTCAGCAAAAGCTAGAGCTCACAGTATCTCCACTCCAGTTCCAGGCCTCGGGCTCTCTTCCGGCCTCCGTGGGCACTGCATGCACGTGATGCTCTTATACTCATGCAGGCAAAAAAGCAAACAAAACAATAAAAACTCATATACATAAAGTAAAAAGTAAATAACTGGAGAGCAGTTATGGAAGACAACTAATGACCTCTGATTTCTGCATACACACCACATGTGTACATGTACAGGAGCACGTGAGCATCTGTCTGTCTATCTATCTATCTATCTATCTATCTATCTATCTATCTATCT
>LOEQ01000737.1:21456-38646 GCA_001685075.1 Bramus lutescens | reverse complement strand
CCACATCAAGTAACCATTTAGACCACCACAGGCTGCCTATCAAACCAACTGCCACAGGCTGCCAAGTAACCTCCTAAACAGAGGAGTAAACTCCACACCTTGCTTCTGATTTGCTTTGCCCTGGTTCCTGTCATTTCATTAACACAGTGACATTTTCCCTCTCAATGCCTTTGAACATACTGATAGCCAAAAATAGTTCTTAGATTGGCTAAACCTCAATGTCATACTAATTTATTAAATACTGCAATAACCTTAAAAAGCAATAAATCACAGATTTAAAAACTTAAAAAAAATCCAGATACAGTGCAGATAAAAATTTTTCTTTCTAACTTGGCATTATGACTTACATAATCTGGGAAATTTAAAAAACGGTTTTCCCCTCCCTCCCCTTAAAGTCATGGTAACCCATTTTCTGGAGTAGTAGAAGACGAATGCCATACCTAATTGGGAGGGGGAGTGATCAGTTACAACAGTCATGAAAGCTTACCCAATCTCTCAGACCCAGACTCACCCTCTCCTATTGCAAGCCCACTTCCATACTACAGACATCATGCTGGGCTCCCTTCTTCTCCAAGCGGGAAACAAGGCCAAGGAGAAATGTATGTCACAGGCACTATTCTAGAAGTCGCTTGTCCTCAGTCTGCCAGTTACACAATTAGCAAATATTTGATTTAGAGATGGCCGCTGAGCCAGCTTTTGATAGTAAAAAAGAAATGAACAAAATACAGAAGGCCAGTAGATATGAGTATAGATTACTCTTCTGAGTTAATCAACTATAATATGTTATAGTTGTAATATGTAAAATTTATTATTATGATTAATGATACTTTTTCAGTTGCATCTAAATTAGATAACTACATTTTTTTTAAAGCTTGGATTATTTTCCTCAGTGGGAAAAAAAGGCCTTATCCTCAGGGAACTCACAACAATACACAGTGAATACAGCTACTTGTATTCTGTATCTACAACATTTTATAAAACTACACCTGCAGCCAGGCAGCTCGGTGGAGGCCTTTAATCCCAGCACTCTGGAGGCAGAGGCTGGTGGATCTCCGTGAGTTCGAGGCCAGCCTGGTTTATAAGAGATAGTTACAGGCCAGCCAGGGATATTACACAGAGAAACTCTGTCTCAAAAACAAAAACAAATAAACAAGAAACTACACTTGCATTTTTCTTACTTTATTATTTGAAGATGGCAGGCAGCTTTACACCTAAGAGTCTCTTGTGCTTGACTTTATGATCAATTTCAAAGAGACAATGGTTAAGTATTTAATACTCCTTTTAATCATTTCTTTTAAAGTTTTTCAGGTAGCATTTAATCTTGATTGACCTGTAAAAGCTAGAAACTGGTTATTATCTTATGAAATAGAATGGCAATAATGTTAGCTTAATTCTGCAAATGTTCAGACATTACTTAGCAGATACACACACGTACAGTATTCACGTGTACTGTGTCTTAGTCACTTTTCATTGCTGTGAGGAAATACCACTACCAAGGCAACTTAAAAGACAAAGTCTTTAATTGGGTTCAGAGGTCCAGAGGAGGAAAGTCCACAGTGGCAGGCAGCCACGGTGCTGACCCACAAGGACAAAGCATAGAGAGGGCTGGCAATGGCTTGGGCTTTGAGATCACAATGTGACACACCTCCACAGCAAGGACACACCTCCAGCAAGGGCACACCTCCAGCAAGGGCACACCTCCAGCAAGGGCCCACGTCCAGCAAGGACACACTTCCAAATGCACAGCTGTAATCCTTCCCAAACACTGCCACCAACTGAATTTCAAAAGAAACTTGCCTAGCCTAAGACATCAATAGCAATGAATTAGCTTCTTATTTGTTTTATTAGTAACAAATTACTATGAGATCTTGAGGAAGACTCGTTTTGTCTTTTGTTTGCTTGTCTGTTTCTTTGCTTCAGTGTTAGATACACAAAGTGTTCTTACCACTACTTATTAAACTGCGGAAAGTAATTCAAGTTTTGAAAACGTATTTATCTAATCTAGGAACAGAAATTGTGTTGTTGATCATTATAGCTGATTAACTCATAGATGTGATCTATATTCAGATGTCTGTTGGCTTTCTCTATCAAATGCACTTGTTGAGTTTATCACTTTCTTACAAATGTCAGTCAAATAAGCACACAGATTAAAGAAGGTGAATGTTTTCCAAGTTTGATGACGGCAAAATAAGAGCACTACTAGAAATCTCGTGTTATCTTTGTCCTTCAAATATGAGATTAAGGGCTACCCTAAGTTACACAGTCGTTTTTCAGATGTGCCTTGCCCTGAGAAACTCCATTTTACAGGTGGCATTTGACCCTGTTTGGGGGATGGAGGGTTATAAGGCATAGACCGAAAAATAATTTCTGCCTAAAAGCAGAAAGGGTGCTGCCTACGCATTTATCAAGGAAGCTGGAATTGTAGAGACTTGTGGGTATATTTAACTTACCAGGACAGACTAGGCTGGGAACACAACTGCCCGAGGCAGATGCAGCTCCCTCAGCGGCCCCATGATGAAGAGAACGCTGTGGAGACCACTGTGACCAGTGGGCAGGGAACTGCCTGCTCCAGGTGCTTCGGCTGCTTCATCCTGGCTGCTGATGAGTTCCACTTGAACCGCCATGGTCTATTCGCCCACATGTCTACCTGGACTCGCTGCCGGTCTGCCCATTAGTTGGCCCATCTTGGCAGGGTCCTGCCCTTCTCTAAGCCCTTCCTTATCCATGACACAGCAGACCTGTGCTCTCATCAACCTGCCCCTTCCTAACTCATTTTGCATTTCTATGAGTTGCCTCCCTTTCAGGCCTCTTTGAAACTTCTGGAACTCTACTGGTGCCTCTCAAGCCTCTGAAGCCATTCTGAACCCTACATATTTACACACATAGACATGGATATATTTACTGTGTGGTATAATACATTGTCTGAGAGTTAATATTAGTAATCAATATTGGAATAAAAGAACCGTGTTTGCCTATGCAGGGTTATCAAGGAAAGCAGGACTACTTAGTAAATTTCTGCTAATGAAACCACTATGTTTTCTTTGTAAATCAATGGTTATTCTGACATTGTATAAAGACACATGTGTGTTTGTGTTTCTGACATGACACTCTCATGATAAAATAAAAGTTCAAACATGAACAAAACTGCAGAGAACAGAAATATTTACAAAATCATGTGGAAAAATATTACTTATATTCAATTACTTAAATTCCATTTTTTCAAAAAGAAAAGCTACTATGTATATCATGTATATTTTCTTCATTCTGGAAAAGCTAATCCTTCATAGCTATGGCTATAAATATGTCCAAAAGCATGAATAACTGAGATTAAGGTCTGAAAGAATGCCAACGCACTCATTTTGATCTAAAGCTAGGCCAGAGTTGGTACTCAACAGACTGGGGAGCATATGATGCGGATGGTGGTCGTCATGGCAGCTTAGGATGTTGAGACTGTACCCAATCAGAGATCTCTGTATTGTTCCTTATGATAATCAGAAGAGAAATGCTTAGATAATCTAGCCACTACTGTTTTTCATGAGGTTAGAGTGTGAGCTAAGAAAGGAAGCCAGACTGAATCCTTAGATGTACACCTTTGTGTTTAGTTATAAAGAATAGCACCTTCTCCATTGCTCATGAAATTGAGAATTTCGTTTTTGAGGCATACTTTCTTTAATTTGTTTAAAATAATTTCATTATCTTTATTTGCAAAGAAAATTTTCTAAGTGAAATAAGTCACGTAAGCATTGTATCAGAGAACAAACCTCACACCATCTTTGTGCTAAATCTATTTAACACACTGAAGTAAAATGTTGGCAGATTGGAGTTTCCAATAAGCTATTTCCCAGCTGAGTGGTGCAGTGAAGAGGAGCTGGGTCTGCTGGAGAGTCACAAGTTCAGCATCCTTCTCCCTGTGACAGGGAAGCCCTAGTGTCAGGAGAGAACCCACTGCGTGGAGTTAGAGAGGAAACAGAAGGGGACAGGGAAGAGAGACACTTTCACTATCAGGCAGAACACAGGGGACATAGCAGGGTTGGTGGCCCTTGTCCTCTACCTTCACCACCACATTTCTTTGCAAAGGAGGGTTTGGCTGAGAGGTGCTGATGTAAAAAGCTGTCTCAGAGTGTCGCTGTGGACAGCTCCTGGGGTCATCAGTGGTGTTACTGTCTTCCTGGACAGTTCTACACGACCTCACTTCAGTACTGCATGTCATTCACTGACAATTTCTCCATCAAAGTGTTTTCCCACAGGGGCTCACACTGTGTTGTGAGCTCTTACCACACTCTGATGTCTCTAAGAAATTATAAAGCTGCCAATAAAAAGAAATGAATTTTGCATATACCAGAATAATAGAAAAAAACAAAACGCCACTCTTAGGACCAAAAACACCCAAAATACACCAATACATTAGTTTCTAACTTGAATGCTAAAGAAAAGCATGCTAGACTCCACTTTCCCAATATTTTGCCCCAGAATATCTAAATGGATTAAACTGTGATCTGTTGTCTCTTCCTCTCATAGCAGACATATGAGCAAATGCATAGTAAATGCAGGTTCTTCGGTGGAACTGAAATCCAAGTCTGGGCAGACTAGCTCGTGTCCTCTGTGATGGACGCCTACTTCACTTCATGAACACTCGTATCAAACAAAGAGGACCTGAGTGAGCATTCATCAAATTGTCTGTTAAGTAGTAAACCTAAACAAATATTCACTGAATAATGAAAACGTTACAAGATGGTTAGTAATGGTTTCAATAAAAAAGCACTTATCTTGGACCAAAAAGTTACAAGGAAGTGTTCACTTAGAACCACATCAGAGAGGATGGATTCCTTATTAGTGTTGTTCTTTCTATGACGTCTGCATGCAAAACAGCATTCGAGCCCTTGGAGATAAAATAGCCAACTTTCCTCTTCCATACATTGGATAAATGAGCCGCACAGCCCCTTCCCGCCACTGCCCACAGATACGCCATTTGTCTGCAGTCTCCTTCCCTTCCCACAGATAACTGCAGTGGTCTCTTTGGAAGTCTTCAGAGTGGTTACTGAAGCAGGACTCAAGACTAAAAGGCCCAGCCACTCCGCGCACCTACAATTGTCTGGGAATTCATTTCAAAGGGCCTTGACCTCAAAACTGCATTTCTGTTTATACTAAGATACTCAAAAACCTTTAACCCATTGAGTCTAATAAAATGAAAAGATTTCTTTTCTTCATACGTGTTTCTCACCTCAGAAACTGGCTCTTCACAGTCTACTTATTTATAGTTACTAGGCAACTACTGACTATTCCCACGAACAATTCCTCTTGGCTATTACACCTTAAAATTATAAGCATTTAAATTAAGTAAAGCCTATATTAAAAGTCTTACCCCAAGGAAGTTTTATTTTGAAAGGAACTTTGCCCCCTAGCGGTATGAAAAAACTAATTACAAAAGCACATTGCTGATAACATGGGGTCACCAAGAGGACCAACTCTGGAGCAGGTCTGGCTCCCTTGAAGCTTCTGAGGTGTAAAACGGGGTTGATGACATAGAAACTTCAGATTGTGAAAATTAAACAATCAGCTCTTGCTCCTATTATATATTTCTATATAGTAAACACTTGTCTTAGTTTTATGCTAGAAAAGTTTGAACCCTGTGTTCTCTAGTAAAAATCATGTAAATTATGAAAGTTAATTTTTATTTCTTCATGTGTTGCCACCAAGAAAGTATATAAGGTAGAAATAGTGACTTCACTGCATCACGGTGTCTTTGAATCTCTCCTCTTCCTATTTCCCTTTACTATTAGCACCAATGGTAGCCAGAAAGACCCACCAAAGGTGCCTATGGACTACCTCATGGAATGAAAATATGTTACATTTGTTGGAAAAGGCTCCTCTTAAGATGTTATAAAGTTATGGATAGTAAAGTACACAGATCAGAACCTAGAGTAACAAAAAAATCTCAATTTGTGATAGGAAAATAAAATAACACGAGAACTCACTAGTAAATTAATAATTTCTAACCTGTACATACAGAAAGGAATAATCAAGACCATCTGCATTTGCAGACATAATGGATGTTTCCTTAACAACAAATTTTAAGAGTTTTGTTCTTTATATAAGCAGTAAAAATAAGATATTATAGGATGAGATAATAATGATCAAATATGTGAAATACATGAACCCACCCCTAGTTTAGAAGAAAGCAGTTTTCTTTGGATAGTGTGGCCACTGGTAGGTTACCCATGCTCCAAGGGATGGCACCACACCCACAAACACATGGATGGCACTAAGTGAACTCAACTGGTTATTAGAAAAAAAAAGCCAAGTTAAAGGGGACCTGTTTTATACACACACACACACACACACACACACACACACACACACACACAGAGCTACATATAACAACTGTTCTGTAGTTGTACAAAGAGATTGTCAGAATTCTGTTGTTACTAGGTCAAAACTACTAAATTGGTAGTTAGTAATAACTACCAATTTTAAAAATGATTAAAAATTTAATGATATAGAGTTTCTGAATAATTAATAAAGACAATGACAAAGAAGTCTTATTTTCTGTTCCGTGCTTCTAACACATAGGGAAAGGGCCACATAATAGCAAGGGAATTTAAAATTTTAGATTCACCAACATCACAATGTTTGTGAAGATAAAAATAATCTATAATTAGTTATACGTGGAAACCAATACTGTTAAAGAATCTCTGTATGGGCTCACAAGATCCATAATTTTGAGATAGAAATGCTGTGTAGAAAGTATCAATGGGATACTTTTGCAAAAACTGTACAGAAAGCTATTAGCCATGGAGGAGTAGTAACCATTCTCTTGTTAATTCTATGCTTCTACCTCCTGTGGCACAGTCTTCTTAAGAGCTTTGTCATTTTCTTCATAATCATTCCCTTTGTGCCTCCTCTCTGCAACCTCCTTCCTGGACCCAACTCTAAAACCCAATCTTCCAGGGAGCATTGGCTCAGTTGACTGCTCTTTTCTCCACTATATTCTTCTTGGACACATTCAGCCGTAAGTGTGTCTAAACTTCCTGTCATGTTTATGTCGAGACTTAGACATGTTGGGTTGAATATATTTTCGATCTCTCTACTTGGGCATTTCCACAGATAGTCAAGGTGTTCTGCATCACTCACTCCTCTGGACCCTTCCCCTCACACTCTCTCTGCGCACCACAGGTGTTAAGGGCACCACAGTCTACCTATGGATGCAAACAAGGAACCTGGGGGCAGCGCTGGGCCACCTCTTCCTTTCCTCGTCTACCCAGGGGTCAGTGCATGAGACCAGCTGTATTCTTCAAAACTTCTCTACTTCATCAAAAACGCCCTTCATCTCAAAAGGAGTTTCATGCGGACTTATCTATCAGCCTAATCTCCGGACAGTCAGGCCAGTATTTTCTGCTAAAATTACACATTTTAATAATTCTACCACATATCCACCGTTAGACTTTGTTCACTGTGGTTTTTGCCGGAACCTAGCTCGTGGTCACTGTAATCAACGAGATGATACCGCAGATCAGGGGCCATCTTCTCCAGGACTCACTCCTGGAGCTCTAGATGGGTGGTAACCATTCTCTGCAGGCGCAGGGCGTCTTCCATGAGCCTCTACTTCTACCACTGGCCGGCTGTGGAAGCCATGCGTGGAATATTTGTCTCAGATTATGTGTTAAGTATCCTGAGATAAGTGAGCTTTGCTCACCTTTGTGCTGGAAACACCTGATACACAGTAAGTGTTCAATGTTTGCCAAAAATTTCACTAAGTGTGACTAATTATGCAGCCTAATGCTAGATTCTATCAAAGTTTTAGTCTTATTCCTCGTTTTAAAATAAAAAGTAAATGTATTTTTTACTGATACATAAAAATAAGACGTTCATATGCTAGTTGAATGTGATGTTTCAAAAGGTGTACGCACTGTATAATGTTTCTTCTGAGTCAAATGCCCATAGCATCTTCTCTTCATTCCTTAGTGTTTTTTTTTTAAGGCTCTTGGGAACGCCCAAAACATGTTGCCATGGTTTCCCTGCGGCGTAACAACAACTGGACTGCCCACGTGTTCTAACGCAGCGCAGCCGCCAAGTCTCTGCCTTTCTGACCCATCCCTTCACTATCTGTTGTGGGTTTCTAATTCATCTTAAAACACGGACAGTTTTAGAGCAATTTCAGATTTACAGATGTTTGCAAGTTTTAAAATTGGAATTGCAATAAAAGTTTTACTTGCTAGAAAGTAAAAAAACACCTCTCAGTCAAAACCCCAACATTTGTTATGGCAACACATTTAGTCATGTATAAGTATTAGCTGTTTTTTTAAATCATTTAAAGGTAACCTATGAACTTGTAAATTAAAATTACATTTCTATATAAAAATGAGAAATAGCACTTTAAAACACCAAACAAAAATTATAATAACAAAACCTACATCAATATAGAAAGCAGTAACCAGAATTTTAAAAATATTATCAAATAACTATTTCAATATGATGCTATTACACAAGGCCCAATTTTCATAATCAAACTATGGCTTGCAAAACCAAGATTAGCCGGGTCCAAGAATTAATACAACCTTAAATTATTTTATGTTGTAGATATACACTCCAATTTCCGAAAAACAAAACAAAAACCCTAGCATCCAAACAGAAATTAAATTTAATCCAGTTGCCTATAATTAATTTTACTATAAAAGAACAACCGTATTACATGCCTTTGTTTAAATAGAAGATATGCTATTATTTTCAAGATACCAGGGTTTCATTAGCAACATCCATTTGAAAAAAAAGGGGGGTATGTTTTGACTCAGAAATTTCTTAATTGCTCACAGTGGCTTTTCTGGGTAGGAGTGCTGTATATAATTTATTTTTGCAGATGTAATTAGAAAGCCTTGAATATCTTCACTGTCAGCAGAAAAATCCTTCCATCCCAGCAGCTGAAGAACCTGGTGCTTGAAGTTTTAACAAGGAAATGAAGCCTTGGCGAGGAAATTGATAGTACTGTTAATGGCGCTTACAAACAGGAAAAGAAAGTTAGGCTGTCTGCAGTAAACACACAACACGAGGCATCATCTCCATTGCCAACTGCTGGGAATGGAACAAGTTCACGGTGAGGGACCTAAAGGAGAGCAAATGTCCCGCTGATCAAAGCGGCCTCGCAAAGCGCGGGCACCTGGCAGGAGCCACCAAAGCTTCGCCCCTGAAGGAGCAAAGACGCACACTTTCAAAATCGGCCACCATTCACTTTGAAACAGGCTGTTTAATCGCTGAANAAAAAAAAAAAAAAACCATTGTGGTTACTTTTCAAAAAGAGGAACTAGCTTAGGATTCTCCTTTTGCTCTGGGCGATGTCACCATCTACAATTACTGTGAAAAACAACATGAAAAGAATGTGTATTGTAAGGACAACTCAAACATGAAGTCAAGAATAACATAAAAATTCCTACCGGTTTGGCTGAGTTGAGACGCACTGCGGCTTTTCCGGGAGAGACCAACAATAGCTACCATTTTGGCCCCAATGCTAGAGCGTCGCTTCTTGCCACTGGTCCCCAAGGTGCCCACCGCGGTGTCCGACTGGCTTCCATCATTCTTCTCCAGTGAGCACATGTCTCCACTGATGCTGCTGCTCTTGGTCATGCTCTTCCCTGACATGCCCATCTGTCTGCTTTGCATTTTGGATGTAAAGACACTGTCAGCCGGGGCATCATTACCAATGAAGACGAGAGTCGAAAAGGAAAAGACAGAAAGAGGCGTTTTAGATGAAACATCCGTAACACAACAATCTAACTGTATCGACTCTGGAATGGATCTCTAAGATTTACAAGTTTTCCAGAAGCATAGTCTTGAGTATGTTCTATGCACTATCCAGACACCTCTAACACATACGGCAACAATGCACCAAGTCAGACTCAGTTTGGTTTCCATTCTTGAGGCACTGGGTCTGGTCACGAAGGAAAACAAACACGGAAACTTGGGGGCTTTCAGAGTGGGCTGTGGCAAAGGCTACATGCACTTTCAGTACAAGTAGCTTATTTAATAATGGTCAGATATTCTAAGAGGGGTAGATATTTTCATTAGTTTTATGTTTTAAAAAATCTGTTTCACTTTACTTAATTTTGTAATTAATGGTGTAATCCAAGTTTTCAAAAATAAAGACTTCCCTCATAGTTTTAGACAAAGTCAGAAAGCAATTAAAGAATCACTGGAACACGGAAGCGGACCATGGACTCACTGCAAAACCAGTACCTCAAGGGGAGTGAACTGAGGAGAAGACTTGGGATTCCCCAGATACTGAGGTGGGGTGAGCAGCAAACAGGCTCCCCAGCTGCTCCCCATAAGTCTGGGGCCACGTGGAGGAAGCAGCCTGTTTGCCAGGGACTGGGAAATTTGTTCAGATGTCATCATTTTGAGCTAGCATTAGAGAGTCACAGTTTGTGCTTGGCTTTGATAATGGGACTGTTCAGCACACAAGTAAGAAATGAAAGGAACGAAAAGTCGAGAAACAAAAATATCTGCCCATTTTCTCCACAAATGCAAACAAAAAAGACCAGTGTGAAAATGTAAAACTACATTGAACTATTTTATTCCTCATATTAAATTTAGTGAGAAACAGGGCAGAGAGGAAAGTCAGTGTTTGCATTTTTATGACACCACACACTGACAGTTTTCACATTTGTGGGATTGTTATACTTCAGTAAAAATGAGAGAATCGAGTCAACGTGGAAGGCAGTCATCCTGTTGACTCCCAGTTCTGCTACCTCTCTGACACATTTTGATAAACAATTAGGGCTATTCTGAGCCCTAGGGATTATCAACTACAAAACGGCAATATTCATTTTAAATAATTTGTAAGGGAAGAAGCTGATCAATGGAAATTACAACATTAGGGAAAATATGGAGAGATTAAAGCCCCTCAAGATGTCCTATATGTATTTAGCATCATCTATGAGAATGACATTTATAAAAGAATTGAAGAACACCAAGGGATTAAAGTGTCTAAATGGTTTGATTACAGCCAAATGGTGCTGTTGGAGAGTATACAGTGCTGACCCCAAGACACCAGGGTTTGAGCTTTGGTGACAACCATGTAACCTTGGAGGAACCTTTTCAATTTTCTGCAACTTAGTTTATTTAAAGAGTGAGAAACCACAAAGAAGGCTCTGGGCGGAGTGTTAGGCTCAAAGCAAGAGCAACAAGGATTCCGTTTTCCTTCTCACAGCTATCACCAGCACTGCCATCATTCAGTGATGTTCCATATACAGAGCACTGTGAAGTAGAGGAGAGGAAGAGCTGTATCTATGAAACACCTTTCTTTCCAGAAGCTCTTATGCCATGGATTTGAGGTTTTACACACACACAGGTTTAGTATGTGAGGTTTTCCTCCCCCCACCCCGACCCCGAGACAGGGTTGCTCTGTGTAATAGCCCTGGTTGTCCTAGAACTTGCTTTGTAGACAAGGCTGTCCTTGAACTCACAGAGATCCGCCTACTTCTGCCTTCTGTGCTGGGATTAAAGGAGTGTGCCACCACGCCCAGCAACATCTGAGTTTTGGAGCATGCTCCCATCAGAAAAGAATAACCTCAAAAGGCCAGAGTTCTGTTGAGGGAAAGGCTTTAAAATAAGAACCTTTTTTAATAGCCATATTAATAGCGCTACACATAGCTCCATAGGCCCGTGCAGTGGGTGTGCACACCTTACTCTATTGCACAGAAGGTAAGTCACACACACAATACTTCCTATTGCATCTCACCATCTCTCATCTCAGTTTCCACAGGGGGATGGTACAAAGGCCATAACCAAACCAAGAAAAATGGTCAGTGAACCTATGGAAGCAATCTGTAGATGGACAGATAAATACTGGGAGGTTACCATGGTTACAGAGATGCACTCCCACTTTAGCGTGACCTTGAGCCTCTGCAGGGATGCGTTTATGAGCAGCTGCAGCCACTGATGTACCTGGAGGAGGAGGCTGGGGAGGCTCCCTGTCCTTCCCTTACTAGGTATCACCCGAAACTAAAGCCATCAAACAGAGGCTTTGCTTGGGAACACTTACTCTGAGCTCCCTGGTGGTAATAAATGGTCACACAGGGTGACCTTCTAGATCTGTCACTGTGGTTAGGAAGGTGGACTTGTTGCATTAGAAATGAAGTCAGAGGATAAGCTGTTCAGGGTTTGAAATATGATAAATTTCAATGCTGGTGGGCGCCAGTGTCGCTCACTTCTGTTTGTTTTCTATTAGTTTGTTCGGTTATGTGGTGTTTTTATGTTTGTTTCTTTGCTCTATAGCCCTGGCTTGACCTGGCGCTCAGTATTTACACCAAGCTGGCCTTGAACCTGTGGGCACTCCTCCCGCCTCTGCCTCCCAAGTGCTGGGACTACAGGTGTGCATGCTCTGTGCCTGGCTCATTGATAGGTTTCTGAAGGGAAACTTGGCAACATGCATCTAATAGTTTTTAAAAGCATAATATTTAGCCTAGAAATTCTACTTTTAGGATTTAAGCTAAGGTAACTCAATGAGTACAGATTTAGGTGTAATTATATTTATCACAAAATTAATAACAATGTAAAAATAACCTAATGGAAACAAAGTAAAACAAAGGAACGAGTCTATTAATGTCTAGTTTAAAATCGTTCATCAGTAAGGAAGACTATGCTTTGAAACTGTGTATGGAAATAATACTAACATGAGATATTCTTGGTGAGGGATGGGAAGCAGAAATTGTAGCTTCCTTTTGCTGGCACACATATTAAATAGGGATTTGCCTGACTAAGAGGGCATAGGCAAATTAAAATCCTAGAAGGCAGTACCGGTGAGGAATTATCTAGAATAGGTTGTCTGGGCGCATGTCTGGGGGGGAGCGTCTTGAAGGCAATAGTTTATGTGGAATGACACTGGCTGAAGCTGGTGGTGCCCCTGTCTGTTTATGGGTCCTGGGAGGCTGAGCACAACACACTAGCCTTCGCGTCTCTGCTCTTGATGCAGATGTGGCCCCTTCTCTCTGACTACTTTCCTGAGCTGGTCTGTAAGAGGGAACTGTGAGCCAAGAGGAAGCCCTTCTCCACTCAGCTGGCTTCTCCTGGCTGTCTTATCACGGCAACAGGAAATGAAAACCGGGCAGCTAGACCAGGCCACCTGGGAAGCCTGGATTCATGAGGTGATCCAATTAGGTCCAAAATAGGGAACAAAGGGAATATAAAGATAAGCAAAACTATTTTTCAGAAATTATTATTTTAGTAAAAATTATAAATATATGGGTAAAAATAAAAATATATGGTAAATATTTTAGGAAATACATATTTATATAGATAGCATTGTACTAAAAAAAAAGGCTTTAGCTTCTTCCAGCAGTATTTGTTTAAAATATCCATTTTTTTCCTACTCTGATTTCCCAGAACAAACACAAAAAGAATCAGCAATGACAACAATAGAATTAGAAGAGGCAAAAGAAAAGAGCAAGCAGGGACCAACAGCACTTTTTCTCCATAAGCAAGAGTAATTCCATCTTTGTTCTTCCCATGAAGGGAAGACAACCGCTCTCTAGCTGTTCTGCTGGGTTATTAAATTGCAACATGACTGATTGCAGGGGCCTGGTTCTAGATAGGGTTCCCCTATTTCTAAATATTGCTTTGTTTGTGGTTTCTAAGGGTTGACTTTAGAAAATACAGACTTTACGTATTTTGCAGTTTTAAAGTTAGGCATATAAAACTGTCAATTAACAAAGTTATAGCTGTTACGATGAATCATGAAATAAAATTTGAAGCCAAAATCTAGTGTTATTCAAGGAAAGTATTATCTCCTTCTCCCAAAGCACTTTAAATACTGCCCAGATGTACACAGCATATAAAGATATGAGTACGCTGGATGAAATACAGCAATTGATAAGCTTAGATTACAGCTAAGAGGCTTAGCCTGAAAATTATGATTTGTAAGAACATGGACGTAGGAAATAAAGCATTGTAAATAAGATGTTTTTAGAGTAAATGAGGACTTCGTCATGTGGAAATCTGGGAAGTGAGGAGGAACTTACAAAAGACTTGACAAATGGTGCATCTCTGGCTTTGATGGGTAGAGGTACAGAAGCTCTAGCCCACAATACAGCGGGGCACAGAAAGCACAGCCAGGAAGATACACAGTGGAAAACAATGGAGGTGGGATTAGCTAAACACCCATGCCCTGTCACTGGAAAGACACACCTTGTCTTCCTTCCCACTGTTTCGTTCTTGGGTGTCAAGTGTGAAGAGACACTCTGTTAAGATAACTCTTAGGTATGTAGATGTCTGTGGGGTTTATTCATATGTGAGGGTGTATGTGCCTGCATATCCATGTAACCAGTCCAGGGTCAGCATCAGTCAGGTGATGGATGTTTTCTATTGCTCTCCCTCTTGTTTCTTGAGGCAGGGTCTCTCACCAAACATGGATGGAGCTCACCAATTCAGCTAGACTGGCTGGCTGGGCCGGCTTCTGGGATCCTCCTGTCTCTGACTACAGCTTTGAGGTTACTGGTGTGAGTTGCTGTGCCCAGCTTGTACATGGGGGCTGAGCAGCTAAACTCAGGGCTTGTGCATGCACAGCAAACATCCCACCCACGGAGCCATCTCCTCAGCCCTGTAATTCACTCTTTTTTTTATAATTTATTTAAATATTAAAAATTTCCACCTCCTCCCATTTTCCTNGGGTTCCCTGCCCTGTCAGCCTTGGCAGCTGTTGAGCAGACATTTTGTCTTAAAGGGTCATACCTAGAATTCTACCTTAGAACCTGCATGGATCTTGCAGCTGCTTAAAGTTCCCTTATTTAAAAACCTCAGCGTCTTACATACTGTTCTTCTCCTAATGGGTGCAACTTAAAGTTGTTTAATTTACTATTTGTTAAGCTTTACTTCACTTTAGCTCAAATGACTATCTAAAGCAAGAACAATAGTAATCATTTACTGAACAGTGATTAAGGAATACTAATAATCACCAATATGGGGGTCTAAATGATGATATCGTTTACTGGGCGTATCAGAATGCTGGCAGGTTACTTCTCGACCGTTAGCTAAGCTCAAGTAAAGAATGCTCGTAGAGCTTAAGCAGGAACCCATACTCTAATGCCAAGACACCTTGATGAAGTCAAGCACTGGAGAAAATCTCTTTGAAGCATTGGAAAAAACTGAATTTCTCAGAGTAATTCTTTGATTTCAGTTATGACAAAAGTTTAAAGTTTAAGATTTTAATATTTATCGGATGCCCTGGATGTGAGTACATTCTATTAAACTGCTACAATGTATTAGAATAGAATTTTCAGTGTGATAAGAGGCTATGTGTGTATACCACGAAGTTAATGGCCAGAGGTGGAGAAGAATATTTAGCCAAGAAACAAAGTATTTTTGGCCAAAAATATCTGCCTTGATTATAGTCATTAGCAATGAATCTTTAAGGGTTCAAGTCTTGGGTCGTGTGGCAGGAAGCAATCAACGTTCCAGGGTCTCAGAATAGTTCACTATTTACTTGAGATCAACTAAGGGACACATGTGAAGTTCAGAATTTCTGAGATTCCTTTCTCAATAGCTAGCTAGGATGTAAAATTTCGATACACTGAAACGTCTTTAGAGAAACATTTTCTCTGGAGAAAACTTTCTCTCACTTTAAGCACCCTTGTTGCATACAGGTCTTTGTGTGGGTTTGGGGCCGTGAGCACCCCAACTGGTTATCAAGCATTGAGTAATCATTTCTGAAAGTGTACATGAGTAAGCACTGTACAGACTGAAAGGTTACATTTAGGAACACACACACACACACACGCACACACACAGTAATAATAATAATGAAGAAGAGAGTGAAAGAGACCAAGGGGGTACGGGGAGAGACTGGAGGGAGAAAAGGCAGGGTAGAAATGATATCACTATATTATAATCTCAAAAATCAAAGAAAACAACTAGAAGAATGAACTCTTGATTTGAAATTTTAACATGTCAAGAAACCATGATAAAGCCAAGCATCGAAGAAAATCTCTCCAAAGTATATGTAAATATACTTTCTCATAGCAATTATTTGATTTTAATTATGACAGAATTTTAAAGTTTAAGATTTAATATTATTGGACTGATTGTCCCTTTAAAATATATTTACTTCGTAGCTACTTTGAGGCTGGTTTTGTCCTCAGAATGGGAGTTTTCACAAAACCTTCATTTATGCTTCCATGGAACAAGATAATAAACAAATGATTATAGCAAATAATGGTATGTGATATGGGAAAAATACAGATGAGAGATAATGATGAACTAGAAATCCTGGGTGAAATTTTAGGATGATTTAGGGAGATCTCTCTGAAGAGTAATTGAGCTGAATCCTGAATGATGAAGCCATACCATGTACAGTAAGAATGATTTAGGCATAAAGGACATCGATCAAGTCATGCACGTTGAGGCAGGCCCAGGGCTGGCTGTGAGATACTCTATAAAGATACACAGGCTGAAAGCACAGGGTAAAGCCTGGATGCACTAGACCAAAACCACAGCTCGAAATGCTTATTCTTATTAAATGAGCAACCCAGAGCCGAGACCTGAGACCATGAGAACACAGATTCTATTGTTATGCCAGAAGATTTGGGGTCTAGGCCAGTATTTTATCTCTGGAGGCACACACTGTCAAAGGCTTCTGGAGTTTGTGGAAACCGTCCTTCAAAAATAATCTTTTTCAAATCATTAATGCAATTAGGAATAATCCTTAGTTAATTGGACACTTACAATTACTTAAAAGTAAGTCTGCTTCTATCTTTTCTGAATTTATACACATTTTCTTGAATTATTAGGAACATATATCCTCTCTCTACCATAATTGTAGAGAGTTACTTATGGAAATGATAATGAACTTGTGAACTCAGGGTTCTGCTCCCACTTTCTTCCTCTTTCTTTGCTGCTTTTTGAGCTATGGTCGCTGTGGTCTTATTACACTGCCCAGCTGGCCCTGAGCTGTAAGATGAGAGACTCCCTAGTCTCAAACTCCCGGCTCCTGGCAGCCAGCAGCTTTCCTATCTGTTAAGAAAACTCAGATGCTTATTGTCAGTGTCTTTCGTTATATGGGTTATGCTTTGCCAGACTCTGTCTGTATTATTTCATTAAATTCACAAATGGACAGATAAATAAGGAAGACAAAAGCTGGGCTGGGACGGTGGCTCAGCTGGTTAAGTGCTGGAGGCCCCCAAAACACATAAAGGCTGGCCACGGCAGTGC
>LOEQ01000737.1:0-21445 GCA_001685075.1 Bramus lutescens | reverse complement strand
CATCTGCCACGCTAGTGTGCATAGGCAGGTGGGTCTCTGAGCTCGCTGGCCAACCAGCCTAGCCGGATTGAGTAGGAAGTAAAGGAGAGAGCAATAGAGAGAAGCTCTGGATTTTGATCTCTGGTAACCCCCCCCCACAAGTACACACATGTACACTACTATGTACACATGTGCACTACTATGTACATGTAGTTCACAGGAGCACGTACATATATAACACACAACCCCCACTCCCATAAAACCACATTTCAAATGTTCATTTTAAAGCAAAAGTGTCATTGTTTTCATTCACTGTTAGCCTAAAAACCAAGTTATGTAAGAGTCAGAATTTTAAAATGTTTTCATTATAACATGTGTCTTGAAAGCACTGCACGTTTTCTGATATCAGCTAATACTTTATCCTCAGAGACACGACCTAATTTGCCTCTTTCTCCCTTGAATTATTGGCTCCCAAACATTTCTTGACTCAGCTAATTTCAACTACAGTAAACATCTTGGTGCCAATTAACCGGTTCCTTTGGCTGATGTTGCCCATGCAGCTACTTGACGTCAGGTTCCAAGGGAGTGGGTGGGGGCTGAACTGGGGTCTGCTCTCCACATTCTTGCCCAAGGGGGCTGAAACGGAAGGGAACAGAAAGTGTTTGGTTTACCCCACACCGAGAAAATGTCCTCTAGTCAGCCTATGCGAAGCAAATGCTCATTTTTAGTATTCTATGCAGAAGAATGTCTTTCTCTAGTGTGTACTTGGCCTGCTGGCCGGTGTAGCTCTGCAGTGAAAACAGTCACTGTGTTGCAAAAGTTGAAGGTCTTTAAGCAAATGGAAAAGAAAGTTAAAACCTGTTACAGAAAGTTCCGGGGTGGAAAACATGACATTAAGAGTTCAAGCAAAAGTCTAGAAACTAAGACAATGTGCTTACTTTCAATGATTTGAATTTTGGATCAGAGGAAAAACATAAAAGCTAAGTTTCTAAGATTCTCTAGCTTCTGTTTTACAGTGAAATAACTCTAGCACAGGAAGACATGTTTAAAAGATGTGCTCATTTCTTTCACGTGGATGAATGTTTTGCTTACATGTATGACTGTGCACCACATGCGGACTTGGTGCCTGAGGAAGCCAGAAGAGGGGGCTGAATGTCCTAGAATTGGAGTTAGTACCATGTGGGTTCAACATTGAACCCAGGTCCTCTGCAAGAGCAGCAAATGCTTGGGACCGCTGAGCAATCTCGAAACCTTCTTTCGGAATATCACGTAATGCTGATGCTTTCTCTCTACCTCCTTTAAGACATACATTACCAGTCAACTGAAAAATTTGCTTTCAGTTTAAGTCAGTTCTCTACCAGCATTTAGTTGTGGAGAAAACATAGATCATTTACTTTTCAAAATGCTCATTTAATTTTTGGACTAGAACTGATCCTTATTATTCCTTGAGTCTCAGGCCAATTAAACTGTCTAAAGCCAATTATTTCTATATATAAATGTCATGGGCAGAGACAGGTTTCTCTCCAACTCATGTTTCTTTGAGCTTCTTTTTCTGGCCTTACCACAAGTATATATAGCATTTAAAATAACATAAACCTTCTCTGACAAAATATTAAAAGATATATATCATATTTTTTTTCCAAGACAGGGTTTCTCTGTGACTTTGGAGCCTGTCCTGGAACTAGCTCTTGTAGACCAGGCTGGCCTTGAATTCACCTGCCTCTGCCTCCTGAGTGCTAGGATTAAAGACGTGTGATTTTTCCTATAACTTTAGGTATGAACTTACATTTCCACTATTCTTATTATAAAAGACCACTAACTGTTAAAATTTTGTAAAAAGAAAATGTGTATTTTTTGAAATAGAAATGCTAAATAAAAAAATCACATTTAAAAATTCCCCAATTACTTGTTTTATTTATATGAATATTTTGCCCAAATGTATGCATGTGTGTGCCTGCTGCCTGCAGAGGTCAGAAGAAGGCATCAGATCCCACGCAAGAGTTATGGATGGTTGTGAGCTGCCACAAGGGTGCTGGGAATCAAACTCAGGTCTTTTGCAGGATCAGCAAGTATCCTTACCTACTGAGACGCCTCTTCATTTCCATAAGAAAATAAATTACCATTGTCCTCTAAAAGTGATGCTGGGGAGATAGCTCAGTTCTGCTGGCACAAGGACCTGAGTTTGACTTCAGTCATCCATGTAAAAAGCCAAGCATGGCTGAGCATGTCTGTTACCTCGGCACTGCAGGACAGAGACAGGCAGATTCAAAACAACTTGTGGGCAAGCAAGCCTGGTCATAAGAGGGGAACTTCAGTGAGACTCAGGGCAACGGTGCCGACTGCAGGAAAGGGGAAGATACTTATGTCCTGCTCTGGCTCCCAATGCATGTACAATGACGTATGTACATTCAGACTCAGGTAAAAGCACTACCTTACACACCACACACAAAAATAATAAATACAAAATGAAAGGAACACTGAAAGCTAGCTTTAACGTGAAAATATTCTTTTGATATAAAATACATTCTACCATAAAGTTACAAACTGTTGTGTTTGAACAATAGAAAACTTTACACTACAAGTATAAAATAAGTTAATGTCATATTTGAAAAACAATATGTACTATAATTTACCTTAAAAACTTTATTACAAATAAAATAAACCATCTTCATTCTATAGTCACTGAAATTTTTCAGAGAATAAGAACATATTCTAAAGATACATACTTTGGCTGAATTCTGTTCATTATTTCTGAGTTCATATCTATTCAAATCTCTCTTTCAAACTGATATGGAGAGAGCTGCTCGACTTTCTGAAGCCCAACAAGAAACCAAAACAAAGGCCTCTCTAAAATTCATCCTTCATTTTTTAAGAACTATTATTTCCTACTCATGGCAACTCACTTATCCTTGCCCAGTGCCTTCTGTGGAAGTTGTCTCACATCTGCCTGACGACAGCTGAACAAGAAGTGGTTTGTTGCCCTCCATATTTACCCGAGTCAGGCAAAGTGATGTGTAGGCACCACGTGTAATTCCTATTGCCCCTCAGGTGCCTGGGATCAGAGGCTCTAGGTCAGAGCTGCCAGACCAGTGAGCGCTCCAGAACCGCAGCAGAGGCCTAGACTGTGCTCTTAGAGACAGCAACGCCTCTGCCCTTCTGTGTGCTTAGAAGAAAGGAGGCCTCAAGGTTAGAAAAAGATCCACAAAAAGCAGCTGCGACAAAAACCCAACCAAGAAGGCCTGGTGGAGACGGCACCTTCAACAGCAAACCACACAGCTCTGAGTGTGAACTTGGACTATTCATCAGCTCCACTTCTGTGGCTATCGCAGTTATTTCTAACTGATGTGTGTACAAGGGCTTGTGTGTGATAGGATTCTATAGCATGTCAAGAACCATCACAGTTCAAACTTTGCAGAAAGAAAATAAGCCAGAGTAGATCTGAGGACAAACTCCGAAGGGGCTGCCCTGCTATCGTACAGCATCCAGCTAAGTCTCTCCCAGACTCTGTAGATGGTGAAATAACTCTGGGTGGCAGGCAGACAACCCTCGTTTACTGTTGCAGTTTCCTTCCTTGGGAAAAAAAAAGCTTTCCTTCCTTCCTTGGACCATGCTAGTAGCTTTAGCTTGAATCACTTCATCTATAAAATTTCCACCATTGTTCACTTATTGACCACTAGAGAAAATATTATTCATTTAAAAACATGCCAATAAATACCCGGTTTAGGATATTTGCTTAGCTAATATTTGTGCATCTAGATAATGTGTCAGTCATAATTTCCTGGTATAAGTTTGTTTACTCTGCCAATCAACCACCGTGATAAAAGAAGACCATCAGCATGTTGGATGTCCAACACTATCCCCTCTTTTTGTATCCTTTTCATTTACATGTGTGGAGGTCAAAAGACAACTTGCAAGTCTGCTGTCTTCTTCTATCAGGGATCGGACCCGGGTCCCCATGCCTGGCAGCAGGTGCATTTACCTGTGGAGCCAACCTGCCAGCTCTTTCCCTTCTTTCAAGATCCCAAGCCAATCCACCTTGCAAAGACTGTGCATTGCTGCTCTGGAGTGAGCTCTCACTGGGCAGAATGCTAGTCTCTCAGGGTTACGAAATCCAGCGGGACTAGAACTGACCTATGGGAGTTGGGTGAGCCACTTTTTAGTCTAGTTCACAGTGTCGAGAGTTTTCTAATCTAATTATAAGGTGGAATGATGGAAAGAAGGATATGACAAGAGAATGCAGGAATAAAGGGGACATTGCTAGACTTTTCTAGAGCTAAACATATTTCCTCTATAAGAATGTCTAACATAAATGTGAAGTATTAGGTATTTCTAGCTGTGACCCCATTAAGCAAATAGACAAGTGAACAAATAAAATATTCTCATGAAGAATGTCAAGGAGCAAAGCTTTCCCCCTAAGCATGTCCTTATATCCTGGAGTATAAACCACACGAAGCAAGAAGTGAGCTTCTATTGTTCAAAAGTTCAGGTTTCAAAATCATGCCTGCCACCATTTTTATTTTATAGACTGTTCTCCCTCAAATGCTACATTAGTTTAGCTTTTCAAATGCTCCTTTTACATGGAAGGAATAACAATTTTAGTGGGGGTGAAATTGCTTTAGCCAAATGTTACTTAATATGGTGGTTTGAAAGAAAATGGCCCCCAAAGGGAGTGGTACTATTAGGAGGTGTGGCCTTGCTGGAGTAGGTGTGGTCTTATTGAAGGAAGTGTGTCACTGTGGGGTGGGCTTTGAGTTTTCTTTTTCTAAAGCTTTCCTTGGTGCGATAGTCAGTTGACGTGCTATTGCCCGCAATATATAGACCACTCGGCTATTTCTCCAGCACCTCGCCTGCCTGCACATTGCCATGCTCTCCAGCATGCTCCCCACCATGATGGACTGAACCTCTGAACTGTAAGCAAGCCACCACAATTAGATGTTTCCTTTCTAAGAGTTGCTGTAGTCATGGTGTCTCCTCACAGCAATAGGAACCCTGACTAAGACACTTAAGATTAGGCAGAAAGGTCACCCCACATGAGGTAGGCAATGGTTAATCCTCAAAAAGAGGTCATCGCTGTGACCCAGACATACATGGCAGGAGGTCCAGCAAAGGTCACCTGGGATTCACACATCTCGTAAGGAATTCCATCATCTAGTAGAAGCTAACTGACTTATTTATGACACACACTTTGGCCTGGCTGTTATTCATGTATCAAAGGTGTCAGGGAGATTCAGTTGCCACACTGTGTGAAGAGGGGCAGTGATAACAGAAACTTACACAGAAGTTTGCTGTCGGCTCTCTGTCTCCTTTCCCCCAGCTCACTTAACTACCAAGCTCCACTTCCCAATGTCTCCGAAATCTTTCCTCTGCTTTTTCTCCCATCATGAGTCCCCTCGTATTCATTTAAACAGAGCCATCTTTGGTGGCACACCCAGTCATTTCAATCACTCTTTTGTAAATGCTCTCCACTCATTAAAATTGCTCTTCTTATGGCCTCCAAATGGCTAACTCCTTGATAAATCCTACCATGTGGCTCCTCCATGCACAGGTTTCAATATTTAGGCAATTTAAAAAACTTTAGTAGGGTGGCACAGCCTTATCTGATGGGAACAATTAAAGTCATAAGCCTATCCGGGCAGTGGTGGTGCACACCTTCAATCCCAGCACTTGGGAGGCAGAGACAGGTGGATCTCTGTGAGTTCGAGACCAACCTTGTCTACAGAGCTATTCCAAGACAGACTCCAAAGCTACAGAGAAACCCTGTCTCAAAAAACCAAAACCAACCAAACAAACAAAACAACAACAACAAAAAGTCATAAGTCAGCACAGCTGCTTGACAAAGATCCAGCAAAGCTAAGCCATGCGATGGCTGCTGTGCCCCCTTTGGATTTCATTACCACCTGTTGCATGTTTGAGGGCTTTTAATATTTGTACACTTTGGAGATACTGGATCAATGGACATTTTCTTATGAATCATTTATGCCTTTTCCCAGGAATTTAGCTTCTAAGCTTCCCCAGAACAGTTCTGAGCATCCCTACCCCTCCCACTTTCAGGGAATAGTCTTAGCCACATGAAGGTCTTCCTTACGCCTTAGAGACTATGATGCACATAAAGAAGCCAGAGTCTCTTTATGAGGCTAGAAATTCTTACATCTGTCCCTATACTTACTCAGGAACAAGATACTTAAAACAAAGTGAACTTGAAAAGGTCAACAAGATTCAATGGGGGAGAGGAGTTGGCCACAGATCAGACAACAAGCTTCTTCCCACCATATACCCAGGCGGTTACAGGGCAAACACAGAGACAAACTGGATTAGCTGGAGTCACTTCTGCCCTACACAGAGACTCACCCTGATGAGCAAAGAAGGATGTGGAAAGATGATAAAAGAATGAGCTGTCAAGATCTCTCTTTCTTAGAAAAGTTAGTTCATGCAAGAGCTACTGTGGTCTTATATGAGCAAGGAACAAAAGATCGTCAGAATTAGACATATAAATAAGTTCTATAAAGATACAAAATGTAAACATTACATTATGCCAGAATTTGAATACTAACTGCAGCAGCTATGGCCTGAGGATTTTTCTTGGGCGCTCTGACCATTAAAATTAATAATATACTGCTTGGGCCATGGCAATTTGCCCAGGCTGGCTTGGAGATTTTGTTTTGGTCTAGTGTCCTTGAAGTCACAAAGTTACCAGGCTGTTATTATATGCATCTAGATTCTTAAGGATTAGGTTGTGGGGTGGATGAGTAACAATGATTATAAAAGATAACTGTTTATCAGTGATGACTAAACTTGAGGGAAAATGATTGTCAAAGATAACTCCATTCTCTCATGGCTCAATGACGGTTAAACTTCTGACCCCAGATGTTCAAGAGAAAAAGTTAAATTTATGTTCAAAACCAAAAATGATATGAATTATGACTTGGAACAACACGAATCTGTCCACACTTACTGAATTCTGTATAAATAAAGAAGCACTCTAATTAGTTAGGCTTCAAGATTCTCTCGACCATCATGCCTGGTCTATTCTTCCCTTGCTGACCCGTTACCTCCTCTTTGGGACCTGTCAGCTGCTGGGGCTGGTCCCTGGCAATAAGGCACACTGATCCTAGTATAATCCACTATCATCAACTTTAAAAGCCAATTCACACCCACTCTGTGCACCCGTCACAGCCTACACAGCTTCATTCAGTTCACACTCACTCCGTGCACCCGTCACAGCTTACAAAGATTCATTCAGTTCACACCCACTCCATGCACCCGTCACACCTTACACAGCTTCATTCAGTTCACACCCACTCCGTGCACCCATCACACCTTACACAGCTTCATTCAGTTCACACCCACTCCGTGCACCCGTCACACCTTACACAGCTTCATTCAGTTCACATCCACTCCGTGCACCCGTCACACCTTACACAGCTTCATTCAGTTCACATCCACTCCGTGCACCTGTCACAGCTTACACAACTTCATTCAATTCGGTCCCACACCTGCTTTGCTCTTGGCAAATAAACTTTTTCTTAAATTTTCTAAAACAAAGGAAGGTATTGAAAAAAGTTCTTTACCTCAATAACATAATTATTTGTGTAAATAGTGAAAAGATACACGCACACACACACACACACACACACACACATACACATATATATATGTTTAAGTTAGTGGTGGGGGCAGCTGTTATATGAATTCCAGAACTGTTTATTCGGTTCCCTACTTGTAAGAACTCAGGTGTCACAAACTACGTGCTACTAAGTATCTTAGTCTTTCTCTCAAATGTTCTTTCTTCAACACTCCCTAATTCAGAAGAATGTAATTATTCAGCTAGATTCTGAATGTAAAATTCCCAGAGGAAACTCAAATTTATCCCTTACCTTCACCCTGACTTAAAACAGCACTGTTTTACAGATTGCATCTGAGATACATTTCATAGATTCTACTTCTCATCCTGACCTTTCCATCCAAACCCATGCCACTCTTGTTGACTACCATGATGGCCATGGTTCTTGATCTCACCACTACATCAAGACAATAGCTTCTAACATTGTCAAACATGCACTGAATGTTTGTCCCTTGTTGAACATTTCTCCTGTCTTTTGGAACGATTTACAAACTCATTTGAAGATAGAAGTCTTTGATTAATGGATAACAAATAGAGCCCCTAATAAAAACCAATTTTTAAAAACAATCATGGGAAGGCAGGAAACTCATGAGACTAAGCAAGATTAGCACGAGTCAAGGCTAGCCTAGTTTACAGAGCAAGTTCCAGGCTACAGAGTAAGACCTTACTTCAAATGAACAAACAAAATAATCTTATGAGCAATAACATGTTGAGAGACTCCGTTGGTGGGGACTCAGCCCTGAAACAGTGTCATGGTGCTTAATCTGTAGCCCCTAGAGCTTTGTAAATGTGGGTTTGAGCAAAAGCCACATATCAGTTTGTGACCTTTACAAACACTGTTTCTTCATTATGAAAATAGGGATAATTGTCTGCCCAAGAGAAAGTGAAAGGAAAATTTAAAAATAAGCGAGATTCTCTGCACACTGTTTAGCTAGAGGCAAGTACCAGCACTTACTTGTGCAAGGATGCACACTTCTAGAGGTTTGATGTCTGATGGCTTTGACTCAGGTTCCTTAATTTTGCCTTTAAGTTTGAATAACAGCAATAACAATAACCATTTTGCTAAACATTATTGTAAGCTGTTTATAATAATTTAAGAATTTTTAATAATCTATAATATGAATGATTGTATATCACTTAAATATAGGACAGAGAATCATAAAATTTAAGGTAGGGCTGACAAGATGGCTCAGCAGGATAATGCACTTCCTGCAACACCTCAGTTCAACGTGGTAGAGAGAGAGCCAACTTCTGCAGGTAGTCCTCTGGCCTCCACAGCTCACGCACACACACACACACACACGCACACTACATACACACGTATATACATACACACATACATACACTAATTAATAAGTAAATAAACAAATGTAAACATTTAAAAACACCCAAACTACAGGCATGTGTTACAATCAGGAATCAAAAGGAAAAAAACAGCAGCATGGTCCAGGGTTTGCGCTTGTCTTACAGTGAGGTTTACCTTTCAGAAAGGACACATTGTTTAGTTGGTGACATTTACAAGTGTCTAGAAGTCAACCTGACCAAAAGCAGAGGCATTTCCTATTTCGCCTGCTACAGTAACTGAGAGGAAGCATGGGCTCTATCCTTTCATTGGCTGCTGGGAACAAAGAGATGCTCTGTTGGAGAATCAGACTGCTCTTGGCGGCTGACTCCCTCCCAGTGAGACTCATGCTCACAGCCTCCCCGTCCCCACCCTGTCCTCCCCTCTGTTCCCCCTCTGCTCACACCCTCCCCGTCCCCACCCTGTTCCCCCTCTGTTCACACCCTCCCCGTCCCCACCCTGTTCCCCCTCTGCTCACACCCTCCCCGTCCCCACCCTGTCCTCCCCTCTGCTCACACCCTCCCTGTCCCCACCCTGTTCCCCATCCCTTACTGCTCATTATTCTCTGACCAAGTCTTTCATTTCCTCCTTGCTCTCCTGTCCAGCAAGGGGACGTTTACAGGTGTGACTAGTGAGTCCAAGTGTTCTTTGTCCTCAGTGGGGCAAACTGGCAGGTACCACGCTGATCACTACCTTTGGTTCCCAGCTCCTTTTACTACAGATTTGCTCCTCTTTGACTAAGCTCTGGGGAGTAATTATAGAAACTGGAGGTTACCCAAGGCAGGAGAGCAGAAGCCACACACTAAATTTTACACAGGAGGCACAACACAGGCAGATGCTTAGTAGAGAGCAACCCTCAGCTCCTACCGCTCACCAAGGCCACTTGGCTTTAAAAGAGCACAGCTATAGTCCAGGCATCCCCTGGAAGAAGAGCTAGACACTGGCATCTAGAATTTTCTCTGCTGATAATTGTAAGTGTAAAGCAAAACCCACTTAAGAAATTCTAGCATTAGTTACTGCAAACTGACCTTATTAAAAATGTCTTACTTGGTCATTTTGCTTTTGTAGAGCTTAAATGAGATGTTAGAACCAAATTTTTGTCAATCAAACATACAAAAAACATGCTAACCAGACTTCTCTAGCCCCACATTTCCTAAGACTTTTAGTTAAAAAAGAAAACAACAGCAAAAACAAATAAACAAACAAAAAAACAAAATACAGTGTCCATAGTTTCTTCAGTTAGTTTTTAGCTTATCTGTGGCTTACGTTACTAAAATGTATATATACTAATGAATAAGCTTGGAGAAAGTTTTTTTTTTTATATACACACTTAAAATTACTTTTCGCACTGGCTACTTCCAAATTTTAAGAAGCTCAGCAGGTGCCATAAGTATACAGGCCTACTTTGGCTATTAATTATACATATAAGAAAATAAAATGGGATTTTGTAATTTGTAATATCTTGAGACAATGTTTCTATTTTCACTTTGTAAGAATATCAGCCCACAGATGTTATTGAGGTTAAAATCTTTCTTAAATAAAAGTTTTAAAAAATTATTAAATGTTTTTTTCTGATGGTGGTGGCACACATCTTTAATCCCAGCACTCGGGAGGCAGAGACAAGCATGTATCTGTGAGTTTGAGGCCAGCATGGTCTATAGAGCGAGTTCCAAGACAGTCAGGGTGGCTATATAGAGAAACCATGTCTCAAAAAAACAAAACAAAGCATCCCAAAATTATTATATATTTATGTAAATTTCAATTTTAAGTGACTAGAAAAAAAAGTTAAAGCAAACACATCCTGTAGGTGTGTGGAGGCTACGCTGTCCCCCACAGCAGCAATCACGCTACTGAGTAAAATATAACATGTGGAAATCAGGAGAAACATGCTAGTTTTTTCAAAATAAAGGAGTTCATTAACAAGAATATTCCAACCAAGTGAGATTAGATGGCCTAGAATGTCCAGTAACCAGGAGATGATTTCCTGCCACAGGTAAGCCCAACTCTTCAGCACCCGAGTGATTCCAGTTTCAACACTGCACATTTCTACAGAAGTAATGGCAATAAGACATTTGCCTTATTTGTGGTTAATTTCACCCATTTTATGCTATTATTCCATTATCTTAAGTCACATTGTAGCAGAAAAGCCAACAATTTTGAACTAAAAAAAGTCACTAAGTTGCTTAAGTATTGTGTGGGCCTGAACAAAATTAGATAGTGTACTTTATAGAAAACATAATTTGGGAGCATTAGTTTAGGGCTATGATATAAACAGTTTTTGAATATTATGAAGAATTACAACAATAAAAGAATGTGTTTATGAAATAGTAAATACACATATATGTGCACAATACGAGCCGTTGTTTGTTGCACTTGTCAGTTAAAACAGAACATGGCTCAACTCTAAGACAGTAAATTTTGATAAAATTATTTGTTTTGATTTTTCATGATTCTAAAATCCTGAAATATGTAATAAATTCAAAGAAGTGCACAACATACACATTCAAAGCATTAATACATTCATGGTGACTCTGCAAGCTAAAATATGTGTCCTTTTAAAGGTCACAAGCCAAGTAGAAACGCCTTGGGAAAAGCTTGTAATAATTATATATTTCAAAGTACACAGCATAAGGTAGAGAGTGAACTATTCAAGACTGCATGGTCAGCTCCACACAGCACTACAGACATGACAGTCAGGTTTACACGGCATGCACACACATGATGGTCAGGTCCACACAGTTCTACACATACATGATGGTCAGCTCTCCACAGTATTACATAGAGGGTAAGAGAGGATGGTCAACCCTACAGTACCACATGGAGTTCCTGCTTTTCAACTCAGAGAATTTGTTTAGAGCAATACTATAGAATTCCTACTTCATTTCAGAGTACTAAATAACTTCTAAAGGTCCTTCCAATTATGATCTTTGGTTTTCTGTGTATAATGAAATATAAGAAAGAAATGATGCATTCTGGGATTGGCATGCAAAAAATAAATTAATTAAAAAAGAATTTAAGAATTGGGTCACAAGCTAAAAGTTGCATGCAATCAGGGAGGGAGCAGAGCGGGGAGGGAGGGAGACAGTTGAGCAGGGAAAGGTGTTGCCGCCCCTGCTTCCAATCCTGACCACCCGAGTTTGATACAAGGGACACACATGGTGGAGAACCAACTCCTGCAAGTTGTCCTCCGACACCCACGTGCTCAGTGTTGCACCCTACCATCCTCCACAGACAAACACATAAACATAGTAAAATAATTTAGACTCACGACTACAAGCACTATAAAATATCACAGCAGTTAACTGATTGGAGGAAAGGGCAATGAATTTAATTTAGCTCTTCAGCATGTAAAGCCTTTACTTTTAGAATCACCTTTCGCATAGGTTTGGGTATATTAATGCCCAAACCCCATCTTATAAGTGTATGGGCAAGGAAGTTTATTTATTCACCCATTTTTCACCAACACTCATGAAGGAGGTACATGAAGGCAATCAGAGAAAACCGGGCTCCTTCCAGAAAGCTGAAAGCTCAGCACCGCTGCAGCACCATTTGGTCCCCACAGGACACACCAGTGGAGCACAGGCAACGGCCACTGCACAGACGGAACTTCTGCTCTACATTTCCCTATCACAGTGGAACAGAATCTAGATTCTGGAGAATCTTCATCTAAAACATAAGACTGCTGCTTACTTTACCCCTCTCTAACTTAACTGCGTAAGTCCAATGACATATCAAGATGCATAAAACTACTAACAAACAGATACATGCATGCAGACATCTTGGGATATCACGCCTTAGATGCAAAGATATCCATGTCATATGTTTACATGCATGGCTTATGAACTAAGGTTTTACCAGTGATGTGCTCTGCAAATGACAGAACAACGTTATTACCTACAAAGTAAAGCCTTTGCAAACACAACTGGATAATGGGACAGCTATATATTAATAAGGGAATGAAGATACGTCTCTATAGTTCTCATTCATCACTAAACTGAAAAACTGATTATTTTATGGTTAAAAAATAAGATTTTATTTGTCTTGCCATGTAATGCATAGAATAAAATCTTTTCACCAAGACAGTATATTCAAATAAATGCTGGACAAAGTTTAATAACATTAAAATACTTCATGTAGGAATCATGGACTTATAATCCTCATATAAGAGTGAACTCTGAAGGGTCCTGAAAGTGAGAAACAACAAAGAAACAGGTAACAGCAGCAATGGAGCAGTTGTACAGACAGCACTTGGAAAAGATTCTGCTAAACATGCATTAGATGCAGCTTTGTATACGCGCGCACACACACGCACACACACACAGTGTAAGTGCAATTCAAGAGTGATAAATTTTGATCTCATTAACTAATGGTCCCCAGCCAATATGTTGATATAAATATGGAAAATAAAGAAAGTAGGTAATTTGTCTATTTTATATTTGTGTGCTATGGGTTGTTTTTATTTGAAGTGATTTCCAAACAGTAAAAGGAATCACTTTTTCAAATATCTGAAAAGTCAGCAAAAGTGTTCAGTGTTCACAAGATTTATTGAATTCTGTAAACTATTTTTATAGAGTTCTTCTATTAGTGTCATTATTTGAGGAATGAATTTCATTTTCCTTTATCTGGATAAGCTTCCCTGTGGTTGTATATGTGGTGTTATCTGAGGTTTTGACTCCTTCCACGGTTCCTCCCATCTGCTCACCTATCACCCTTCATGGTCATTTTAAGTTTTAAAGACTACTTTTGATAGTCCTAAATTTTATACCACAATCCTATATTTAAACACAACAAGAATAACGTATTTTTCACTTTAAAAATACAAGCTAAATCTAAAAATATAAAATTATGATATACCATTAAGTTTTAAGCACACCTGCCGAAATAAATTTCAAAAGTATTACATAAAATAGTTATATCTGAAGATTAGGAACACTAATTCAAATAATTTCATTATAGAGCATCTGAAAATGCACACACATTTTACTACTGACAGCACACGCACACACACACACCACTATCTATATTCATGGGATTAGCTTTTCTGAGAACATACTTGAACAACGCTGATTTAAAAGAATGAACTTTATGTTTCTAAGAATTAATAGCCTCTATACTTAACCTACTGACTGATTTTATCTAGGTGCTTTTACATAATCATATGAAAAAAAAAGACATATCATATAGAGGAACCCATGAATTTGAACAAAAAAGATGAAGAATAATTTAATAAGTATCCATTTGGGGCCTTATGTTCGGGTTGCACCAAAACTAGAAAAGCTTCTCAAACATGCTCCTGAGCTAGTCAGTCATTTTATCTGCACAACACAGGCCCATTAGCGCTCCGCCATGGTAGAGAGAAGGATGTCCCATTCCTCCCAAGAACTTTTAGGAAGTTAAAGGTTGCATATTTCTCAGTGGTGTAGGCACTGGCATCTGACCCTACGTGGTGTAGGCACTGGCATCTGACCCTACTCAAGTAAATCACTCCTGACCCACGCTCGTGCAGTCAATCCTTAATAAATACAACAGGTCACACGACAGACAGACAGACACACACACACACACACACACAAGCAAGGGAGGGCCTTGGAGAAGAAGGAATCTTGTGGGAGGAGGAAAAAGATGAGAGGAAATGAAGACGGGAAACTTTAATCAAAGACTATTATAGATATGTATGAAATAATAAAGTAATAAATAAGCTAAATGAATAACTTTTTAATGTTTAGTTAGAAGCTATTAATAAATCATGACTTTCTGAGAAACTTTTCCTATGAAATCTCCTTAGTCCTTCGGCTGGGCGTGGTGGTGCATGCCTTTAATCCCAGCACTTGAAAAGCAGAGACAGGCAAGCCAGGGTTATGTAGTGAGAGCCTGTTTGTGTCTAGCCTCAGGCTACGCCACTTAAAGGCATTCTATAGAGAAGTGGGAGAAACATTGGATTTCCACGTCAAAAGACAGGATCTCACCGCCTGGAGAAATGGCGGTTATCGGGTAGTAACAACACACTTTAATACCTGTCTGGTCTCCATTAGCACACCTTTCTTTCTCCCACTGAGCCAGGGCACCCAAGCCTGCTCCTCCTCCAGCTGCGGACCCTCCTCCACTCACTGTGCCTTCTTAGTGCTGTTCTCAGGCGCCCTGACTCCTCAGACCAGGATCAGCCTGAGTTCTCACTGCTCTAGGTCCACATTGGAGACTGACTCTCCAAAATCGGTGACAAGCCTTTTCAGCTTTGTCATGCACAGAAAAGAGTGTGACGGATTAGTGACGTTTCTTATACTTAATTTTTAAAATTTCATGATCTTAGTTTTTTGCTGAAAAATTTTAATATAGAGTGTACAAATTGAGGCCAGTGGTTAGATTGATGGGCAAAGGATGAAAACGGGCTACGAAAGGGAAAGAAATTGTCACCTGCTCCTGGAAATAAAGGCTTACTTCTTTGCATCATGAGAAAAGAAATATATGTTCAAGAGTGAGAAAAGAAAGGCATGAATGAAAATTTGAGAAAGCAATCTTTGAAGGCACGTTGGGACCGAGGAAAATATGCTTGATAAAATAAATGCTTGAATTTTTAATATCTACATACAATACTTACGGAAAACATGTTTTCTTTCAGCATTTAAAAACTAACATATTATAATATTTTTTAAAATATTAGCAGGGTTGTGCAATCATCAATACTATCTCCTTCAGTAAACCAACGCCACAAAACAAATCCTTGAGACATTAGCCACCACTCTGAGTTCTCTTTTACCTCAAATCCCAGCTGCCACTAAGTTACTTTTTCAAAAATAAAAATCACTTTGTTATGATGAGCCCGCAAATAAATATGACACAGATACACTAAGGTTGTCAAAGAGCAAACATTTGTTCAGCCCCAAGCAGTGTACAGCTCACTGAACGTCCAGACAGATAGAAGACCATATGCTTTTATCTCACTAGATTTGCCTATTCCACACATTTAACACACGCGTGGTAAGTAGCATGCATGGCCCTTGTCTTTAGCTGTTTCATTTGGCACAGAATTTGCAAGCTTATTCACACTGTATGGTGTGAATCAGTAATTTAAGCTTTTATCTAGCTGACAACGTTCCCCATATGACTGTCTCATACTGCTTATTCAATACTCAGTGAAGATGATTTTCATATTAAGTTTCACAAATTAACTACTTCATAAAAACTGACTCCTTATGTTTCATGCTATCAATATGTTTAGATTAAAATTAAAAAATTAGTAGCCTATTTAATTCTATGCAGTTTTAACAAAAGTCATGCAATTCACAATTTTATGAATATAGAGATTATTTCAGTATGTATATGTGTAGTAAGGAAAATCAGGACATTATGTTATGTAGTCTAATATACAAAAATGAAGCAAAGAGAAAACTTCCCAGTGATATAGTTGAATAACATAGTTCACAACATTGAATGGAATTAGTATTTTTTGGATGTTAACTCACATTCTGTGATAGACCATGGAAAATACAATGAGCCATTTTAGTCTCACATCTGAAGGGCAGATACATGAATTCTTAAAGAAAGATGATCACAAAACTTTTCTAACATGGTTAAGTATCATTAAGGTAGCATCTTCAAAAATCTTTCATAGCTAATGCAAAGGTAATTTTAAGTGGTTGCCTTAAGGACTTCTTCAAGACACTTCTATTCAAGAGTATAATGGATGTCTAGTCATATCAATTACCACAGGAAAGAAATCAATGCTTTCAGATTATGAAAGAGGACGAAAAATTATCTTTAATCACAGATGACTCTTATACAGAGTCACAGAAAACTGTAGTATACAAAATCAATAAACAAAAATCAATTGTACTTACACATCCTAGCAATGATTTATACCGCAGCAAAAACAAAATGTGTAATTGTTAAAAAAGAATATGATGATTACACTAAAAATAAAATATAATTGCAAGAAAGAAAAAATTAAATGGAACAACATCTCGTGTTTGTAAACTGCGAAATGTAAATAAAAAACAGCAGAATGCTCCATGCAGGGAGCTGGCTCAGCCCTCAGGTGCTTACTGTGTAAGCCCAACACCTTGATTTTGGTCCCTGGAATGCATGGGTTTCTCCACAGGTTTCTGCTGTACACACATATAGCAATACTATTTTCAAAATTTTTAATATCTTTAAAAATTATTTTTAAGTGGCAATAACTTTCACAGTGACTGAACCCAACGTCTATCAAAACTCCATCTGCTTTATTTCTCAAAAGCTCATGTCAAGATTCATTAGAAAATACAGCATCTCCATCACCTGGGGTCTTCTTTTTCAGTACACACACTCCTGAGCCCTACTCTAAATAAACGGAATCACAATTGTAGGGGCGGTGCCCAAGTAGTTCTATTTCTTTTTCAGTTAAGTGTTATATATGAGCATAAGCTCGTGTTAGAATAATATCCTCATATTATTACAGGCAAGCTGTACTTTCATTGAGAAAGGAAAAGATAAAGAAAACACATGCCATTGGTGCAACTATATAGAAGGGGATAGTCCACGTTGTCCTCTGAGATGAGGTAACATGGAAAAATACTTCCAGAAAACAAACGAAAAATGAACTTGATAAGTCAAGCACTAAATAATGGTGCATACATTCTGAAGTCACCTTCCAATCGATAGAAACACATTCGCTACTCTTTGCGCTCTTGGCTAACCACGGAACCAGCTACCCCTTGAGTTCCTGATTACATCATCAGAATGAAATGATGCCCACGTTCCTGCTGCTGTGTACAGTGTGCATCCAAACTGTGGAAAAGAGGGGACCACTGACAGAGTACATATGCCTAGGAGGGTAAAGCAGGCAGCTACACAGCACAGGATGAAGCTGAGAATGCACGATTTTAGTGCCCCAATCACAGTTATCTTCACATGAAATCTTGCTCTGGTCCTTTCTCCCGCCCTTTTTTTCCCCTCCTCCTTTTTGTTTGAAAGAGGGCCAGGCTCTGTAGCACAGCCTGGCATCGCAGGTGCTAGGATTTCAGGCGCTTGCTCTGCTTCTCCATTAAACTGGTAAAGTCTGCCTTCACGTTTTACCAATGATGTAGACTGTAATGTAAAATTAGCATCCCCTCAGCAATACCTGTGTATAAATACTCAAATATCCACTGCTCTCCTGTCTCAATAATTCAATGCTGTAAATCTCTCTGATAAAAACAACTAATTATGAAAACTTGAACCTAGAACTAATGTTTTCTACCAAGAAATTCCTATTAGAAGAGCGATCCTCATTAGAAAGGAAAAGTGTATTTGTGCAGCATTTATAGATATAGAATTACTAAACCTTTGGAAAATATTTGTCTTTTGGGTTCATTTGTTTTTATTTTTTGAGACAGGATTTCTTTGTGGGTAACCCTGGCTGTCCTGGAACTTGCTCTGTAGAATAGGCTGACCTCGAATTCACAGAGATCCAGTCTCCCAAGTACTGGGATTAAAGGCGTGCATCACCACCACCTGGCAAGTTTCTTAATTTTTAATCTTTGTTTCATGTCCCCAGAATAGGACATGGAAGAATGGATATGGTTTAGTTTGGCCACAAAGCTATCAATATGGTTACTGGAAAAACCATTCTTTTCGTTATTTGGTTTTCAACTTCCATCCCTTTTCCCGTAGCCCTATGCTTTCTTACAGGTATATTAATGAGGTTTTTTGTTTTGTTTTTAAGTAAGAAACCATGTTATCCTCCAGTGTAGAAATGTGGAATTTAATTTCTGTCTCAGTTATCAGTTCAGGACATGAGACATTTTCTAAACAAATACTGGTTGAATAAATAGTTTCTCTTTATCTCTCAATATCTTATCTAGTCTTAATTCTTTCTCTTCCCATATTATTTAACACTATCAGAAAATGAATAATATATTTGTACCTTCTACAGTATAGCATGTGCAATCACTAAGGTGATGGGAAAACTTTTTACCACATCTACATACATTTGTGTAAATATAAACACTCAATCATGAATGCTATCGTTTATTAATCAAAATATAAAAACCTAACATTTAAGGAACCATTTAAAATATATTTTTGCTATCCATTTTCTTCTTAAACATTTAGCAAATTTACTTTAATGTGACTCACTGCAAATGAACAATATAGTCTTACACTGAAATATGCATCATGCAACAAGGTCTAATTGCTGCAAAAATAATAGCAATCATAACAGCATTTCTGTTTATTAAAGTCATTATAGTAAGGACTAGAATTACCATAAATACTCAATAGTGACAATTCTTTTTCTTTGTAAAACCTGAATTCAAAATAAAAGATATGAAACATCCCTGGTTAATGGTAAAATAAGACAGTTTCCAAAAATGTTATATAAGAATTTAAGTTACATTTAGTTTTAAACAATCTATGATTGTAATATCAAGTATCAAACACAAAGCTGTTAGTAATAACCATGCATATTTTCCCTCAGAATTAAGATAGTTAGGTTGATCCTAAAAAATAAAAGCAAATTTAAGAATTTAAGTTGTCATAATGAACAGGTAACAGCAACATTTTTTATGAGATATTGTAGTAGTTACTTCTTGTTATCTTAAGAAATATAAGTTGCCTAGAGACATCAATCTGGCCCTTAAAATTTACAGCTCCACAAGCACCCACAGTAAGCTGAGTACAAGATAATTATCTCATTGGGATATACTCATCTCCCTTGCCCTCATAAAATAAAGGGGTCTTCTTGTCCTGAAGAAACAGTGATAGCAGCCTTGAAAAGTGGAGCGTTTCACGCCTTTCATCCCAGCACTCGAAAGGCAGAGGCAGGTGGATCTCTGCGAGCTCAAGGCTAGCCTGGTCTACAAGAGCTAGGGTTGTTCAGAGAAACCTTGTCTCGAAAAACCAAGAAAAGATGGGCACTATGCCATGCACTTTTGAGCTCTGCCCACCATGCTAAGTTTACCAGTAAGAAGCTCTGGCTCAAGGCAAGCCTCAGCGCTCCTGTCTTCTCTGTAGAGCGCAGAGACAACATACAAGACTCACTCTTTGCTATGGTCTTGGAAGAAAGCAGCCTCTTTCAGAAAGTGTCTTCTACGAATTAGTTGTGACACGATCATAATTTCCACAAACTGTTTACCTATTTGTTTCCACAAATATGTTTACTGCTTGCTATAGACCTAATAGAGTGCATATCCATCTTAAGGAAGAAAGGAAATATACACAACTGAATGGTATACTAAATGGGAAAACGCCTATGCCGATCGTCCTCTCTTCATTTTGAGAAAAGCACAATATGAAATGGGGTTTTGATATACTAATTTAAATTTGACATATAAACAGGTTTTGCTTCCCAAGTAAAATTTGTGCAATATAAAAATCAAATTCTGCCAAAAAGCTCGATTGCTTCAGAATGACATTATCTGCAATTTTCCCTTCCAAATAGATGTAATTAAAGCAAACACTTCATCTTGAGATGGAGTCTGCCTGCACTCTGCTGACTCGGCTGTGCTGCCCACGCCAGGACCTCAGCGGCTTCTGTTATGGGGTAGCAATTGCTCTTCCGCCTCCCTGCAGTTACTACCCGGGGCCGCCTTCCTGCTCTTGCAGTCTCTCCGACTAGGTCCACAGGGAGAGGAGCGTGATCTGACGTACCTGTCCTCCAGCTCAACCTGAGGAGCTACCCTTTCTTTCAGAGAATCATGGACCAGGTGGTGTGGTGCATGCCTGGAATCTGAGCCTTTAAGAGGCTGAGGCAGGAGGATTATGGGTTTGATACTAGCCTGGGCTAATCATGGCAAGTTCAGGTCCAGCTTGGGCTAAGAGTGACGTGCTGTTTCAAACAACAAAACCAGCAAGAAAAACAAATGCCAGAAAATGGAGAAACTGTCCCTGCCGTCCAACTGTTCTCAGGCCTCAAACTGCACTGGGCTACCCCAGGAAACCAGTGAGTCTCAAGGGACACAGAGACTTAATAAGCTTTTGCCAATTTTTAAAGTTTTTTTTTCCAACTCAGCAATTATCTTTTGTAAATTATGTCAGAATTTAGGCCCTTTAGAATCTTGTTTTAAGGGTATTGCCTTCTTTTCCCCAAACAGTTTCCACTCTTGGTAAAAGACTTTGTAAGGTCCATTTTCACTCATCTTTAAAGGAAAGCTAGGAAAACAAATTGTGAATTCATGCTAAGAACACAAACTAAAATCAAACTTAAACTTATTGGTAAACAAAATCAATCAGACTCTCAGATCTAGAAGATATAAATCAAAGACTTTTGAAACCAGCCTGATGGTAATATTCCAGTGTAGCAGTCAGTTGTGTTAGAAGCTAACACACACACGGGCACAACAAAAGAAGATGAGCTAACTTTGAACGTGAACAAATACTTGAGAAAAGAAAAGGAAAGAAGCCGTGTTACTAATGGGCAGCCCCTACACAGCCNNAGCGGTTTTACCTGTCGTCGTCCTGGGAGAGGCTCCTTTGCAAGGGCTCTTTACTCCGGCGTCCTCCTGCCCCTGGATCCGCAGCGTCCCGGGCTTTCCCCTCATCTCCTGGCT
>LOEQ01000736.1:452493-482587 GCA_001685075.1 Bramus lutescens | reverse complement strand
TGGAGAACCAGAGATGGATGCTTGTCCCCACCACCTACCATTGGCAGCTCCTCTGGAGACCAGAGACAGTGGAAGGAATGAGTTGCCATTATGGAGAAGCTCCAGGTCCTTAACTGCCCACCCTACTTCTGCCACCTGTATCTGCAAGGCTTTCAAGACTCTCTCTATGGGAATTTTTCCTTTTTTTGGTTTCCTTTTCTGGTTAACAGAATAGGAACTACCTAAAAATAGCAGTAACTTTGCTTCTGAGGTATTCATTTTCAGTGCTTCTTTCCCTGTTCTCATTCCTCAGCTATGAGGCTACAGAGCTGAGGTTGTCAGCGCCCGCTTTGACGAGCCCTCAACCATACACGTGTGCACTGCAGGGCTCAGACCTTCAGATGGGGATAGCACAGATCTCTATGACTAAGCAATACTCTCACACTCCTGTACACATATCCAGTGGCCTGTGTGGTTCTCCCTGGGGGCTCCTCACACCAAGCACACATTTGACACACTATGAGGACCCCCTCCACTCTCCCATAGACACTAAGGCACCCAGCATCATACACACCTGCTGAGCCAAACCCCACACTCATCTGCAAACCCACGCCCACCCAAGGCCATCACCCTCTTTCCTTTTTAATGCACATGTGCAGAGAAAATTACTTCCTCCCAAAAGATGTCCAAGAAGACCTCTGTCCCTGTATCCCTGCCTGCCAGCTGAACTTACTGCTTCTCTGGCCTCCCTACCCAGATCCCCTACACTACCATTTGTGTGACTAGGAAGGAAAGAAAATGCCCTGTCCCAAGGGAGGGATAATTAGTTCATTTAGACCAGAGCAGAGGGGACAATGCCTATGTGCTGAGCTAACTGAATGGTACCCAAGCGGGAATAAGGGCAGCAAAATCCACTTTGGGTTTTTTTTTAAGGTGGCACTCGGGACAGTCAAGCTTGGGCGGTTAGAAGTAAATGAATGAAGTGACCATTCACCAAATAACAGATACTTCCTATAGTCGGGGAATTGCCATGCTCTGTCTCGGTTAACCCTTACAAAACCCTGCAAGGCTGACTGGATGGTTTCCATCTTGGGGGTGGGAGGAACCAAGGCACAGAGATTAGAGTCCTGCCAGAGCTGTATAAGCGGCAGAGCCATACCTAGGTGACCAGGAACCTCCACACTGGACTTGTGTCCCCATACCAGTTCTTGCTTCCAGGGATGATTCAAAGAGAGTGGTGACTTTAAAAATACATATTCAGGTGGCATTTAAATTCAGCACCTCTTAAAACAGAAGGATTTGGCATCCAGGAGTTATTTTTAGCAGACAGTTCATTTGCAACCGTCCCAGCTACCAGGCATGCTTCAGCTCAGATCTGAAAAAAGCTGTTGGTTTGAGCTAGGGGTTGCTTTTTTAAAAAATCTTTCCTTTGAAATATAGAGTCCCTCTGTTAAATTACCTTGCATATGTGTAATTTATAAATTTATATATTATATATAAATTAACTCTTATGTTCGTGTATATAAAATGTCCTTCCTCTGTCAGTATCTCTCCTGGGAAGACTTTTCCCAAAGCCCCCTAAACTATTCTCTACTCATTGAAATCTAACAATACACACTCATTTAAATGCTTAGAGGAAACCAAATTCATAAATCCAATATTACCACAATGTTCTGGTTTCTGAATGGCTTGGAACTTCAGAGCCTTAAAAGGGACCATGGAGAAGGCTAGTCCACTCTCTTCACTTGTCACATGGGAAACTAAAGCCCCAAGAAGAAAGGGTCACACCACAGAAGCTGGGTATACAGGGAGAAAAAACTCACTGAGCTGTTACGTCCTGCTGTTTCTCAACCTGCCTCCCTCCCTTTCTCCCTCCCTGCTTTCCATCCATGGACCTATCCATCCATCCATGCAGGCAGACATCCATATTTCCTCCATTCATGCCTCCCTCTCTTCATCTCTCCAATCTTCATCTATCCATCTACCCACTACACATCCATCCATCCAACATCCTCCACCCACCTATCAACATGTCCATCCATCTCGTAGATGGCAGCCTGAGGACTGACCTAGGGCTTCATTCATTCTAAACATTTAGGGAACACGTGTGAATATCAGTACTATGCTGGCTCCACAGGAGGCGTGGCTCCTCTCCATGTGTGGGTCTTCAGGCCTCTTGCAAAGGGAACAGACGGCTCACCATGTCTGAGCAATGAAGTGTGATTCATGCACCGAGCCAGGGGCACATATTTAGGCTGGATGGCCAGAGATACAAGGGACACTTGAAGCCAAGGAGGACAGCAGCTGCTAGGAAGGCCAAGACCTAAGTAGAGACAAGTACTGAAAATCTGGCTGCTGCAGGCTCTTGTAACATGGTGGCTGATAGAGTTGGCATACACTTTTGAGTCATTGGTTCCTTCTCTCTGCCTGAGATTACTGGAGTTCTACCAAGTGCTTCTGCAACTATGAACCCCATCATTTTTAATTGATCATCTCTCCCAGGCAAAGCAAGTCCCAAATAAACTGTGCAGTTTAAGAATGAAAAACAAGGCACACAGCATGATGGTGACCTTGTGCAGGTGCCTGTGAGATGTGGAGATGGGGGATTAGCAGCATCAGAAGAAGAGCCGCCTCGCCTGTGAGTGCTTCAGATGCTAAGTCGTGACTGATTTGGTGACCCCAGACTTGCATCCCTCTGTGCTTTCTCACACAGTCCCTCTGACCTTTACTGACAGCCAATTGTGTATTTCTATTTCTTTCTGGGGCAGCCTCTTTTTACATGCAAGAAAGGGTATCACTTACTCAAAGTGTCTGCAGCACCCGGGACTCCGCATGACTGATGCACATCAAGTCATGGAAGTCATGATTTTTATTGTTGCCCTGATTGTAAGGTCATAGGAAGAAGGGACCAGATCTTGATTATTCATTGCCTGGCACAAAAGCATTCCCACAATACTGTCATTGAAAAGATTGCATGTGAGTAGAAAGGTAGATGCTCATGTAGTAAATTGATAGATGGGTAGAATGAAGATGGGAGGAAAGGAAGGAGTGAGGTGGAAGAGGGAGGGAGGGAAGGATGGAGGAAGGAAGGATGGAGGAAGGAAGGAAGGAAGGAAGGAAGGAAGGAAGGAAGGATGAAGGAGGGAAGGAAGGAAGGAAGGAAGGAAGGAAGGAAGGAAGGAAGGAAGGAAAGAAGGGTGAGTCCTGGATGGATGAGTGGATGGAAAGACTGGTAGGTGGTAGGAGGATGATGGATAAATTGATGGACAGGTTGGATGGTGTATGAGTGGATGGGTAGATGGATGTTCTGAAGGATGGATGAATGGATAGGTGGGTAGAAAGATGATGGAAAGAGGGATGTGTGGGTGGGTGGATGGATAGATAGGTTGAGGGAAGCAAAGAAAGACATATTGTGTGGGTGGACAGATGAATGGATGGACCAATGTGTAGAGGGAAGGAAGATAGATGGTGAGTGGACAGATGGATGAGCGATCAGGTGGCTAAGGCTGACAACAGCTGATCTTAACCCATAGTCCTTAATACCAATAGCTGCCCATTAGCTTGTGCCTGCTATTGTGATCACAGAGATAATTGCCACTAACGCTTCTCCTGGCGTGTGCTGCCACAGAAGTAATTATCAGTGCCTGTAAGCCATGCCACAGGTATCAAGGGAGGGAAGAAAACAGCACCTTAGGTTTAAAAGTCCCTTGTGGTTTGCAAGCCACTTTGCTTCCCATATGGTGCTTGGTTTAGGCCTTGTGAGAACTCCTTGAGGGAGTATCACAAGCCAAGGCCCTGAATCTCTGGGAATGAGTCTCTCTACCCATACATACCTCCTGGGTTCAAATTCTAGGTCCATTTCTGTCAACCCACGGGAGGCCTAGTAGTTTAGTCTCTTTCCTCAGCCTCAGCTCCATGTGTGTTCTGTGGTCATGTCCAGGCAGCTTTTGTCATATGTGGTCATACTAAATTATGCTCCCTCCCTGGTGTTTCCCCATGCACTGGACTTGGTCCTTGGTGTGTCATATGCATTAACTCACCAAGGCAGAGAAGTACCATGAGAGAGATGCCCTTATGTCCCTGCCCCTTTTGTAAGATGATGAAACCAAGGTTAGTTTGCTTTCCAATCTGCAGGAATTCGAGCCAAACTCTGAACCAATGCCTGGAAGCTTCCAGAACCATTGCTCTTTAGACTTCATGTTGTTTCTGAGATGATGTCTCTGTAACATACTAAGGTGCCTAGAATCTAGTGAATGCCCAATAAATGCCTTTCCGTGATGTGGTATCACATGCAAATCACAGAAGAGCCCAAGCCCATGGTGCTCTTTCTACTACTAAGCATCAGGCCAGCCCAGGTCATGAAGATGCCTCTGCCTCTGCCTCTGCCTCTGCCTTCTCCTTTCCACACTGTTACCTGGGTACTGAGAACCAGCACCTCCCAGGTTGCAAATACAAAGTCTGTGTGTCATCAGATCACCTCTTCTCCTCGAGAAAGCAAAGCCTGCTCTAGAGGGTTTCTAATAACCTCCTCACTCCAGCAAGAGGTCCACCTACCCTGAGCTCAGACCACCTTACATCTATAGACACCAACAAGGGCCCAGGATGCTCTTCCTTATTTGATCTTCGTCTTACTCACAAGTTACACTGCCTTGTTTGATCATCATCTCTGGCTGTTTGGGGTTTTTTCTCCTATTTCCTTGGACTTCTACAATGTATAGTCTGCAGTAGGAAGTGTGCTGCTCAACACACAATCTCCCGTGTCCTCCCTGTTTCCAGGCCTCCTCCAACCTTGTGCTTTGAGCGAGCTTCCAACACCTCTTACAGCTGGTGCATGCTGGGTTTGGGATCCTGCTGAAGACCTGCAATCTCTTGGGAAGAATAGTAAGCCTCAGTCTCAGATGCCACACTTCCCAAAGAGGCTCAATACCTAGAACATACCCAGCCAGGCCCTTCCTATGGAGTGGTGGACCACAGTCCAAAGTTTAAAATTCCCTAACATACCTCCCGTGTGACCTTGAATAAATTTCTTCAGTCCCATGGGGCTCATTCTTTTTGTCAGTAAAATGGGCTTAATTATGATATCTACCCCATGGAGTTGTAAAGACCCAATGGGAAGCTGGGCATGGTGGAGCCTGCCTATATTGCCAGCATCTGGGAGGTAGAGACTGGAGGATTGGGAGTTCAAGATCATTGAAGGGCAGCTTACAAGAGATACTGTCTCAAAAAGAAAAAAATACCTCAATGAGACATTTCTTGCTTTTTATTTCATTCATTTATCCATAGTTTATAGGATGGATACTAAGATATTAAGATTCTAGCCATAGCAACACATGAAATACACTGCTACATCTACATCCTTGGAACTTAGTTCCTAGCAGATGATACTATATGAAGGATGTGTGTGTGTGTGTGTGTGTGTGTGTGTGTGTGTGTGTGCTCTACTGGAGATGGATCCCAGCATGTAAGGTAAGGACTATACCGCTGACCTGCACACATAGCCATCATATGTAATACTATACTACAGAGACCTCTTAGCATGGCATCTGATGCATGATACTTGTTTAAGAAATGGAGGGGAAAGACCTTATGTGGCAGTGCCTACATGTAACCCCAGCACATTGGAGTTCGAGGAAGGAGGATCCAGAGTTCAAGGTCAAGGTCATTCTCAGCTACATAGCAAGTCTGAGGATATTCTGTCTCAAAGAAAAGTGAGGGAGGAGGGATTACTGTTTATAGTCATGTACACAGATTTGGCCTCCACCTCACCTGCTCCTGAGGTAAGTCAGACCTCTTGAGCTCTGGGGATGGTACCATTGCAAGGCCACCTCTGCACTGGAGGGAAGCTCTGAGTACAGTTTCTCTGGTGCCCAGGTCTCTTCTTGGGGCATCATGTCCACACCATGCTCTGCTCTGTAGGATACCTGTTGGCCCCAGTGACCATAAACCATGGTGCACTTCCAATCCCTGTAAGAAGTGCTCCCGGAGAATGGCCCAGGCTGCCTCAGCCAGGATGCAGGAGAGCCCCGTTAACTCTGACACAGATTTCCTGCCAGTGTTTGCCTGCACAGTCCACCCCGCCCAGCACTACTGAGAAAGCTTCCCAGAGGAAGGAGGGGGAAGGACATCATGCCCTCTGAGCTCCCCCACCCTCTTGCTCTCCGTGACTCTGGACAAGCTCCCTTCCCTCTCTGGGGTTCCCCACTGAGAAAATGAAAACACACCAACCTGATACTGGTGCCTCTAAAATGTGGGGAAGAGGCCTGTGAAGGAGAAAGGTCAGACAGGTGGAGAGTGGAGGGAAACTCAGGCTTTTCTTCCTTCTTTCATCCCATGCTCTTCACTGCCCACTCAGGAGGGCCAGCTGGCTATGGCTGATGGGAGGGGCTGATCCCCGTGCCAGGCTCAATTGAGCTCAGCTGGGGCCCTTTGTCACCCAACGCTTGCTGGGGCCTCGGCTGCTGGTGTTGGGTGTCCTGGAGGATTGGATTCNAGCCACTGCACTCCTGTATGGGTGGCCTGGAGAGACAGGAGAACTAACTCCCTCCTCCTTGCTTCCAGAGGGACCTGTGAGCTGCTGTCTGCTGTCCTTGGTGCTGACTGGTGGGGGCTCCAGGTGAGGGCTCCATGGATCCCAGTTCAAAGCTCTGGGCTCAAAGGACAGGCTCATGAGTAGATGTGGTGGCTGCTCTGGCACCAGTCTGAGTGCCTGGAGGGCTGCAGCGGGGGGACTGTGGGTGGATACGGGGCCTGTGAGAGGGAGTGTTGTAGGGGAGGTGTCAGGAACCTGTGAGGAGATTGTGTGGAGCAACAGCATTTGTAAACACACAGGGCCGGTCAGAGAAAGGGAAGCAGAGAAAAGCTGTGTGTGTATGAGGGGACATCCAGTTGTCTGTCTAGAGATGTGACCGTGTGTGGCAGTGTGCATGGAAAGTGTCTTCGCTGGGGTGGCATGAAGTAAAACTCTGCTGGTATGTATGTGGAAGTGGAATAGGCACCAAGAGACCAGTTGGTATGTTGTATAGCATCTGAGCTGTGTTTGGCAAGAGGGCATTTGCACCCCGGGACATGTATGGGAAGTCAGTGTGTTACATGGGGTTAGGGTGTGTCCTGAAGTATCCCCATGCTGTGCCTTGGGACTGGAATAGCACTGTAACCATTGGAATGGCAGTGTGCAGGTGTGTTGAGAGAGAGTGAGCCAGATGTGTGTGGTAAAGTACATGAGTGTGTATTCAGTGATTCCTGAGGATGGCGTGTCAACACCTGTTCCCTGACCCTCCTAAGCACTTACCCCATGGGACTTCAATGTCTGAATCTCATCACCCACTCTGTGATTGTCTCCACAGGAGCTTTCCCGACCATGTAGATGCCAGCCTCAGGGAGCAGTATGGTCCCCAATGAATGGAGACTCCTGGGTCAACAACCCTGAGCCTCTGTGGCCCCTGGACCTCACTCCCTTCCTTGGGACACTCCTCAGAGCTCTCCAGTGCTGTTGCCAGCCCACCTCAGCCATCACCACCTCCTGGGACTTGGAGTCAGCTGCCTCGAGCTACTATCCTCTGGTGAGGGTGTACTGAGGACAGCCACACACAGCCATCACCCGGAAGCCCCTTTTCCAGTGCTGACCCTCAGGTCCAGCCTGAGCAGAGACTTTGGCAAACATGGGTGATATGACCAACAGCGACTTTTACTCCAAAAACCAAAGAAATGAGTCGAGCCATGGAGGCGAGTTTGGGTGCACCATGGAGGAGCTGCGCTCCCTCATGGAGCTGCGGGGAACCGAGGCTGTGGTCAAGATCAAGGAGACATACGGGGACACTGAAGCCATCTGCCGGCACCTCAAAACCTCGCCTGTTGAAGGTAAGTGTGGGAGGATTAAACTCAGGCTGCTGCAGAGTTGGCACCCGGGCCTGTGTCCATGAAATTTAACAGTGGGGAATGTCTCCAACGTGGGCTGAAACACAAATGCCTTCAGATTCTAGCTGCGTCCTAGCAAGGGGGTCAAATCTCATCATGGGTCGCATCTGGCTTATGTCACTTGCAGAGCAAATGGCAGTAAGACAGTTGGGTAAGGGCTGTACTCTGGAAAGAGGGTAACCAGTCAGTCTGAAGGCACTGCCACCTCTGTGAGAAGCAAGAGATGTCTGAGGTATGGCAGTAGGGTGATTAGAGGAGACTCAATAGGAGCCATGTCCTGCTCACCCGTGTCTAGATATAGCATGGGTTCCACACCGTGGTTGTAACCTCTAGCCCGCATCTGCCCACCATGCTAGGTGCCTTCCGGCTAGCTGGCTGGGTGGGGGTGGGGGGTGCTCACAGCTGTCTAGGCAGCGAATTCCAGTTGTCACAGCATGCCCCACCTCCAGTTTGCAGTCCCAAATCCAGGTTCTGAATAGCTCTGAAGATCACTGGAACTCTGGGTGGAATGGACTAGGGAGCCAATTACAGGCTGTGATTGACGCGCTGATGGATGTCTTTGTAGGTTCTGCCCTGGAGAGGAGTGGGGCTGTCTTCCAAGTACACAAAGTGAGCAGGGCCTGGAGTGTCTAGTGGGTGTCTCTGCTGCTCCTGCCTTTCCAGAGGCAACCAGAGATGGGGCATTTTCCTAGAAGCAGAGAACCAGCCTGTTGGGGCTCCATTCCTCATCTGTCTGCTGCTAGTTACCCACTGTGGCCATGTGGGAGGCTTTCCCTACACAGAGCCAGAGGAACAGGCAGGTGTCTCTGCCCTGACTCTCCCAGGCCTGTGATCTAGAGCAATGGCTGCCCTGAGCCTTGGCCTCTCCCTCTGGAATATGAAACCACTGCTTCCAGTGCAAAGCTTAATGCAGACTTGGGCATCCAGTAGGCACTTAGCAAGTGGCAAAGATGACTTTTCTCATTAGTTAGCAGTTACTCCCTCAAGTAAAGAATGCAATCTTGGATATGGGTAGCTGCTAAGTTTGAAGAAATCTGTCCCCCAAGTCCTGTGGCCATAGCTGGACACTACTAGGACATCATCCCTGCACCATTGGTGCTGAAGCTGCTTCATGGAGTTCAAGACTGGCCGGTGGTCACAAATTAGTACCTTGCTGCCTCCCAGTGTCTACTGGGTATCTGTGGTCTTCCCTCCTGGGCCAGAACAAAAAGCTGAGGAAGGCTGGTTCTTCTTTTTCTGACTGTCCTCACTAATACCTTGCCTATAAACTGAGCCAGAAGTTTGGCAGCATGATTCAGTGGTGAGCAGGGCATAAAGGAAGCATCTAATCTGAATCTAGGTTTAAAACAGCCATGTGGTGCCCTAAGAAGGGTAAAGATTCTGCTTGGGGATGCTGTATTCTGCCCCTGTGTTCCTACTAATCAATTTCTGGCACAATGGACCATGTTTACCTGCCATCCATCTGGTACCTGGCCTGCCAGGAGGCAGAGATGCCTAAGTGGCTTTTGCCTTCAAAGTGGGGACCAGGGTGTTGCTTTAAATGTCCCTGGACCCTAGATCTAGGGAGAGCTGATGGAAGCTGTGATCCTCTCCCCAGGCAAAGAACTGATGTCAAAAATAGATTTGGCTCACTGTGTCAAGGTCTCCAATAGGTGTGGAGCCCAGATTAACAACCCTAGTGCCACTAGTCAAGCTCTCTGGATGCCGGGGCATGGGAGCATGCCTGACCAAGCTCTAGCACTAACAGAACCATTTCCAGATAGTCACCTGCTCTGTCCTTCTGCAGGGGAAGTGAGTAGGAGCCTGAGGAGAGGGACTCGGTCTCCTTTCTCTATGCACCTCACACCCAGCTTGGGGCCTGCCACCGAAAAAAAGATAAATGGCTGCCCAGTGACATTCTGAGATGTGTTCACTGAATCCCCAGCCCAAAGGGAGGCCTCTCAATGGCTGAGCATCCACATAGCAGACAGATAGCTGAGAGTGAGTGCAGGGATAGCTGATGGTTCCAAGGAGAGGGGAGGCAGGTGAAAGGGAGTACCTGGAAGGCTCCCTGGAGGAGATGTTTGCATTTGGCTGCGGAGGCAAGAGACAGGAACATGTGTAGCACGACACAGAATACTGCTTCTTGCAAAAATCCAGACACAGGACATGGTGAGAAGCTAAATTCCAGGAGTAAATAAGAGCCTAATGCCCAGCCAGCTGTGTGCCTCTGGGCCTTGTTTGCTTCTCTGGACTTAAGATCCCTAGAAAGAAAGAGCTCTAGGAGAGAAACCCACCATTGGACTAACCAATCCTGCTGCATTGGTTTCTAGAAAGTGCTTCTAGGTGGCAGGAGAGATGGAAATATGGAGAGGGTCCCAAGGGCAGACTGCTGCAAATCTCCAGATGTGGATGTTCTGGGTTCAAATCCCAGCTCTGCCACTCTCCAGCTGTGGGATCTGGGCATGTTATTCAGCTTCTCGGCCTGTTTTCATTGCCTCTATGGTGGCACTAATGATAGCAGTGACCTTCTAGGCTTGCAGTGAGGAAAATGTGAAGTAACTCAGGGGACAATGGCAGTCCAGGTCACACTGAATGACACAAACCAAGTGTCAGTGTTTAGGCACCCAGCAGCAATGGCTTTTTTGTTCTTGACATTATGGAAGAGGTAGTCATGCTGCCCCGAAAGGATGGCCTATGATTCTCTGGATTCATAGCTAGTATTGTGGCACCCCCATATGTGTGTTCCTGAAAACGATTAGCCCATTCTGCAGACATGCGGAGGCCACCACTACCACTTAGATGGGTGTGATATCACAGCCAGGGCACCCCCTGGTGGACCAGGCATAAGCATGGCTCCCTAACACTTTTCTTCCTGCTGTATCGGGTTCAGCATCTGTCCCCCTGTATTGGAACTTGTGATTTTAAGAAGTGCTTAGCCCCCCAGCCCCAGCCTCTAATTCAGAAGTCACATGGTCTGGGCTGTGCCCACTCCAGATGGAGACTCACACTGGCCATTCGGACACCCCCTGCCATTTATCCGCTATGGAGACCAGAGACTAGTGCAGGATGCTGCTCCAGCCCTGCATACGGCAGTCTCCACTCACCCAGCTAACTGGGTGACTAGTGCAGAAAGCTCTCTGAGTGACAGATGGGGTCTGGGGCCTCCAACAGTGTGACTCTGCCTGCAGCACCACTTCCTGCACCAAAGGCGTGGGCTCAGCTCCTGTGGCCAGCAGGTCTGGGTTGTCTACCCAGAGGCCTGACTTTAGAGACACGCCATGAGGCCAGCACACCCTCTGCACTCGGTCCCTCTCCACGTCTGCTGCTGGGAAACGCCTTCCCCGTTCACCTGCTGATCCTTCTCTTTCCACACCCTTCCAGCCTGGGATGGTAGCGTTTCAGTCCTGTGTGGCTTTGTCTTCAAGGGCTACTCAGAGAGTTCAGTGAAACTCCTGATGCCTGATCTATGGCTAGGGGTGACAACAGCCCCTGGTGGTCATTTGATTCCATAAGCCATTGATGCAGCCAAGGAGATGCAGGTCACCTTTGCCATCACCATACTGAATGTTTTAAAAAGCAGAACATATGGCCCTGAAGTTAGGGGAGCAGATAAAACCCCAGAGCAGAGTATATGTCCTCTCTGAGGAGGTGGAAAGTGGGGAGACCAGTGTTGGGGGCCCAGGCCTGGAGCAGAAGCTTGCGATGTTTCCTGGGATGTCCCCACACCTGGTACAGTGAATAATAGCTTAAACAGTATCCACAGAGAGAAGGGGTGAGGGAGAGACAAGTGTGCCCTGGTGCCCTTCCCTGCGAGGGATAGAGCTGGGACCTGGAGCAAGGACATGGAATACTTTATGTCACTTATGAGATAGGTAGCTCTGATTCCCCATGCCCAGCATGGCCCTGAGCTACGGGAGACTCTGCGGCCCTCACCCTTCCCTCCCTCGCCCCACAGGAAGGGTTCCTGCAATAGGTCCCTGTAGGATGTTTATCACTGAATGTCTCTTGGTGGGGAGAATAAGGGAGACAAAGGGGCCAGGCCAGCACTGGGAACTTGACACCATGCTGCTGTTGTAAAGGGGAGCCTGTGGTAATTTTAGATGACTCCCAAGCCAACCTACACCATGGGGGCAAGGGGCAAAGAATGAGGAACAGTTCGTGGGAGATGGATTGTGTCTTATGCATAGGAACTGGGATGGAAAATGGCTCCTGTGTTGTAGAACCAGAACCATCTGTGGATCTGCCACAGCCTGGGAACCCAGCAGGGGCAGGGCAATGAATGGAGCCTTCTGTCTTTCTATTCTCATGTGGCGTGTCTCCCCACAGGACACTGGGCCCCTTAAGGGGTCATCTGGGAAATCAAGGCAGGCAGAGATGTAGTGGCATCCCAGACAAGGTGAGACAGGGGATTCTGAGATTCAGATTGCACATGGGGACTCTTCCACAGACTGAAAACAGGTGACGAGGCCTCCCCGCTCCCTGCAGGTCTTTCTAGAAGGGTTGCTGCTCCTTTGTAAGACTCTTAACCCTGTATGGTATGAGACTCAGAAGAGAAGGGCTCACAGATATTCCTACACTGAGAAATTTAGCCACCTTCTCACCAGGGCAAGAGGAAAAGACTAGGGGCTGAGGACAGCACTCACCTCAGCCCTCCTGCTAAGGAAGCTTGAGACCTTTGCGGATTTGGTCTTCTTCTGTGAAATGCTTTTTGGGTCCCCTTCTCTTGCCTCTGGGAGACAGCAACTCAAAACATTTTTAGAAGTTTTCTTTAAAAGTCATCTCTTGGGGCTGGGGATATGACTCAGTTGGTAGAGTGTTCGCCTGACTTGCACAAGGCCTGAGTTCTATCCCCAGTACCACATAAGCCAGGTATGGTGGTGCCCACCTATAATCCCTCACTCGGTAGATAAACACAGGAGAACTAGACATCCTTGGCTACATAGAGAGTTCAAGGCCAGCCGGGGCAACATGAGAGAGTGTCTCAATGAAAAAGAAATAGAATCTCATTGTATGATTAACTAGTTGCTATTGGTAGACAGTCATCTCATATAGGCTTCTACCATAGAAGAGATTTCCTGTCTGCACACAGACATGTCAGCCCCAGGCATGGTTGACTCCAGGATTTCCAGTGCTGTCTGGATGACCATCCATCTCTCCTGCTCTGCTTAGCTTCTGCTCTCCTAGTGTTGGCTCTGTTTCAGAGGCGAGGAAGACTCGGGCCAAGGCCCTCCCATTACCAGTCTCCCCAGAAGCAAAAGGCATCACTTTCCTCATAACCACGCCCCTTTATATCCCAGGAAAGATTCTCACTGGGCCACCTGTGGTCACATGACAACTCCCAAACCAATCAGATCTGTCTCTCCAAGGCCAATAGAGGTTAAAGAGGGACTAGAACTAGAACCACAGGAGCTCTTAGGCTCACATGACCAGGGGGAGGAAAAGCAGACACATTGTTCCTGAGGAGAAGAGATGAAGAAGACAGCTAAGGGACATGGAAGGGCCCAGAACACCAGTTACACCCCAACTCCAGTCAGCAGCCCAACTCAGCCCCTTTATGATCACATCCAGAGAACCAGGGAAACACCGAGGCAGCCAGCATGTTCCAGCCTGTGACAGGTATCACAGCAGTGAGGAGACTGGCAAAGGGTCACGGCCATATCTTGGTACCTCTTCCTGTCCAACTGTGGGTCACTGAGTCAGTAATCTACCTCTCTGGACCTCAGTTTCCTCTTCCATAACATGGAATGAGACTGTGTGGCCTTCGTGACATTGCTGTAAGAAGCAAAGAAAATCTTACAATGTGATTTGAGCCTGACACATGGTGGCTGTGATCTCAGCATCAGCTGTTGTCATTCTTCTCTGGTGGTGTTCATATGCCTTACGGGGATATGTTAGACTTGGATTAGTGGTCAGGGCTGGCACCCAATCCTGGTAGATAAGTGATCTTGCACAACACACAGGAGTCTATGGATTAAAAAAAATGCCTACTATTTGCTTTGGAGTGCATACGTACCCTCCCTGAAACACCCCCACCAAGGAGAAAAATCCTTTAAAAGCAAGTTGAGCCGGACCCCTGTGAGTCAGTGAAGCAGCTCCCCAGAGTGGCACCCACACAGCATCTGAATCATCAATAGAATAAAGCCAAGAACCCATAAGTGCATGCTGAGGATTGTCCCGGTTACACTACTCCACAGGTCATGGAGGACAGGGAAGAGTAGATAGCAGTCCAAGGAAGGGCTGCCCTGCAGTTGACCAGAAGGCTCTGGGATGACCTAAGCAGGATGGGTGGCCCTGACAGCCATTCAGCAATGCTCTGCACAGCCATGCTTGCAGCAAGTCACAGAGGGAGTGTTTGCAGGAGGGACCTTGCTTTAAGTAGACCCATTGAGTGAAGATGCTAAAGCAGAAGGCTACTGGGCAGCTGTCACTGACCGTGGGCAGCTGTGTCTAGGTCAAATGCTTTCAGCATAGGCTCCCATCAGCCTCCACAGAAAACAGAAATGTAGAGTGGAAGAGTCACTTTATTTTCATGACAGAGCCATCATCATTTGACAGAGCAGATAAGCACCCACCTCTATGTTCACAAACAGGGATGAATGACAAGGACATTGGCTTCGAGTCTTATGTGTTGCATATTTACTATGCACAGGTTTGAACCATGCCTCCTCTTCTGTAAAGAGACCTGAGATAGCTTCCAAACCTTCCCAAGGGAACAGAATAATACATGTGTTACATGACTGCATCTGGGATGCTGAGGACCAGACAGCCTTCATGGACACCCACTTCTAGTCCAAGGTCAGGGTAATTGAGCCAGAAACTACTTTAGAGCTCATAGGCAGTCAGGGCACCAGTCCAGCCAATGAGGAGGATGCAGCAGAGGCAGAAATCCTTCCTCCAACCTCCTAAAGATCCCAAAGGGAGTCACAAGTGGGCTGTAGCTATGCTTGTCTCATCACTCTCTGGTATAGGAGCAGTTCTTCTTGCAGCGGGAACTGACCACAGCTGTTACACCATAGACCAGTTAGAGCACACCTGCAGCGTGCCAGCCTTCATGGCTTTGTGCCCACTGCTTCCCCATCAGCCTTGGGAACCAGGAACTGTTTCCATCCCACCTAACATAGGAGGAAACCGAGGCTCAGAGCCTCTCCATTAGCCTGTACCTCCAATGCGACCCAGCTTCTGAATGTGACAGACAGGAATGACTGTCTTGAGAGGGAATATGCTGGAGGTCAAAGGAGCACTGATGCCGCCTAGGGAGCATCAAAATTGGAGGAGGCTCCCTCTGAGCTAGGCTCAAAGAACAGGGAAGCATTGATTGCCCAACTATAGGAAGAAAGTACGATCTCAGTGGAGAACAGCAAGAACAAAGAACCTGGGGTAAGGACCATGGTGAGTGTGAGACATGAGAAGTCCCTAGAGAAGCCTTCAAAGAGCAGGGTTCTCCAGCCACAGGTTGTAGATGGTTTAGTAAAGTCTGAGTTTAATTTATGTGGTGAATCTCAATTGTCAGCTTGACCCAGAAGCACCTAGGAGACAGACTTTTGGGCATGCCTGTGGGGGATTATTGTGTTTATGTGTATATATGTGTGTGTGTGTCATATATATATGATAGCTATATACCTTGTTTATTAAGGTATATATTAAGTATTGCCATGAAGTAATGTATTAAGTATATTATATATTAATATTATATATATATATGTATATCTTGTTTATTAAGGAAGACCTGCCCACTGTGGGTTGCACCATTCCCTGGGCTGGGATCCTGGACTGTATAAAAAGGAGAAAGTGAGCTTAGCACAGGCTTTCATTACTCTCTGTTTCTTAATGGGATGCAATGTGACCAGTTTTTCTTACTGTAACCTCCCTCGCCTTTCATGAGGTCCCACATTCTCCCCCATAGCCCTCCTTGAGGGCCCACATCCTCGCCATCACCCTCCATGATGGCCTGCATCCTCCCCATGGCCCTCCATGAGGGCCTGCATCCTCCCCATCGCCTTCCATGATACCCCACATCCTCCCCATAGCCCTCCATGAGGGCCCGTATCCTCCCCATTGCCCTCCATGAGGGCCTGCATCCTCCCCGTAGCCCTCCATGAGGGCCTGCATCCTCCCCGTAGCCCTCCATGACGGCCTGCATCCTCCCCATGGCCCTCCATGATGGCCCGCGTCCTCCCCATTGCCCTCCATAATGCCCGGCATCCTCTTCGAACGATAAGCCAAACAAACCCTTTCTCCCTTGAATTGCTCTTGCCAGGGTATTTTGTCACAACAAAGAAAGAGCAACTAATGCAGTTGGTTTGTTTGTAGCGTGTGTTCAGACTGTCACCGGGGTGAGACTACTTAGGTCTGTGTGAGTGTGAAGAGGACCGCAAACTCCCTAAGGGTGGACTCCTCTGCAAGTCTGTCTGCAGATGCTGGATAAGCCAAAGAAATGGGAATCCAGGAAAGTGGTTCTCATCCCAGGTCCCCTAGTGTCCCAGGGTGCTAAGGAAGCACCCAGAAAACAGGAGGCTGGGACCTGGCTGGGATGCTGAGTCTCCCACTCCTCTGTAGCCCCACACTCCCTGCATCCTCATCTGTCTTGTGTGATGGTCTCTGTTGAGTGACATCTTATAAACTGTGTTTCTAATAGTTCCAGAGATTAAAAGTCAAGGTCAGGGACCATATCTGGAGAGGTGGAAGATGGCAGAAGGGATGAGAGCCAGAAAAGGACAGAGAGAGGAGGAAAGAGCTCAGCCCATCCTTCCTTGGAACTCTCCCCATCACCATGGTTACTAACCCTGACCCACTGCGACTATCAGAATCATCACAGTACTGTTGCTCTATTTCCGAGGGCAAAGTCAGGTGACTACACCTCTCAAAGGTCACTGCCATGTGGGATAATGGATTTCCAACATGGGACATATTGAGAATTCAAACCAGAGCTTTGCCCTGCCCTAGCCAGCTGGCTTTGTAGTGAGCCAGCACATGGGTGTTCCCTGGCAAGGGTTCCTTAGTTCTTGAAAGCCCAAGGGCCTGAGCCCTAATTTTCAATTACCTGGGTCTCAGTTTCCCTCTCTGTCAAGTGGGGTAAGGGACAAGAAATATTGCTTAGTGTTTGGACCAGCTCTAATGTTAGTGGTACTTCAGTTCTAAGACCAGCCTGGGTCCCATGGGACCGGGTGTGGCTCAGGTCAGCCAAAACTGCCTCTCTCCACAGGCACCTGTCACCTGAGAAGCCTGGGCAGGGCAGATGAGTTATCCACACAGGCCCGTCACCTCTCAGTGGTTACCTTACTCCACCTAGTGCAGTCCTGGCCCCTGCTGTGGTTTCAGTCAGTTATTTATAGCCCGTGGAAATGAGCGCTCCAGACCTGTGGCTCCCCGGTACCCAGATGGCGTTAGCCTCTGCCTCAAAAAAAGTTCCTCACAGATCCCTGTGGTCTACCCGGGTAGCCCCGACAGGTTGATGGGTGGAAGACCTGTCCCTTTGTGAGACAGCTTTGGGCATTCCTCATAGGGTTAAGAGGCAAGAGCAGGCATTTCTGACTGGAGAACCCAGGAGGACTGTACTGAAGAGGCAGTACCTGAGCAAGACTGTTTGAAATGTCAGCAGTTGCCATGGGGAAGGTGCTCCAGCATGGACAGAGACACAGAGAAGAGGAAGAGAGGAGTATGAAATGCTTCGGTCTGGGGCTGGGGCCAGGAAGTAGAAGTTGCAGTCCCTCCAAGTAAGCAAGCAAGTGAGGTGCTTCATGCTGTCGGAGAGGCTGACAAACCTCACTGTCTCACTGAGCCCTCGCAGTAACCCCATACAATTAAGTGAAAGCACCTCATTTTTATAAACAGGGAAACTGAGGCACGAGGAAGTTAAATCACCTACCTGGGGTCACACAGATAATGTTCAGAGATGAATGGAGATTCAAGATAGCCCGGAAACTCCAGAGCTCAGGCTGAAAGCCAGTCAGAAGAGGGGCGAGATGGCTCAGCAGGTAGAGGCTTTGCTGCCAAGCCTGATGACCTGAGTTCAATCCCTGTGACCCCAATTTCAGAAGAGAGAACCAGCTCCCACAAGGTGTCCTCTGATCTCCATATAAAGTGTGGCATGTGTGTATTCACACACATACATAGGTGCACGCACACAAAAAATTAAGTAAAATACACTTGAAATGTTTTAATAAAATACAAAGAGAGATGGAAGTTGAAACAAAAAGCTTGGGCTAAAAAGAGGTGGAGGTGATCCCAAGCTCACTGGGCATCTGGCAGAAATCCAAATGAGAGCCAGGGTTTCCCCCGGGGTCTCAGCTTTCCCTGTGTGATGTCAGGAGCAGGGCATAACGCATGATTCTTAAATGCCAACGTAAAGATGGGAGTGAAGTCTCTCTCTGCTTCTCTACAGAGCTATTTGGAACATTCTAGAATTGTCATAGAGAACATAAAACAACAAGGATAAGCCTTGCAAAATGGCATTTTAAAGGAGAGGAGAGGCTAGGGGCCGGGATTGGTAACATGCTTGGCACACAGGCATGAGGGCCTGCATTTGGATCCCTGGCACACACATACAAAACTAGCTATGAGCAGGACATTGTAACCACAGCATCAGAGAGGTGGAGACAGAAGGATCTCCGGGACTTGCTGGCTAACTGTTCAGCTGATTTGGTGAAAGACCCCACCTCAGATAAAAGGTGGACAGTGATAGAGGAAGACTCACACCAACCTCTGACTAACAGAGAGAGAGAGAGGTGTGGTTTGCCCTGTGCATCCCAACAAAGGCAATGACTCCATGCAAACAGGTACAAGAGGAAAGGACTAAAAGAAGCATCTAGAACGTGCCTGATATTGGGATAGCTGGTACACTCTTTCTTCTCTTGGCCATGGCATTCCAAGAACATTGCCAGTTGTGGCTGCAGGTTGTGAGACACAGAAAAAACCCGTTGGCCTAAAATGACAGGGCCCGAGTGGCTGTGGGCTCCTGGGAAAGGAGCAAACTGGGAACTCAGGCCAAATACTTGAGAAGGCTTGGAACTGAGGTGTGTCCTGCTCAGTGGCAGATCCGACAGTGTCTTTCGGAGAGTTCGGAGGTCGGGGAGGGGTTAGGAACAACTCCTCAATCACTGAGGATTCTGAGCAGAGCTGTCGTGGAAAGTGTGTAACACCCAGCTCTCTACAGCAGGAGACTCCTTTGCGGTGTGGGTCACTTCCCTTGCTATAAATACTGCCACTGCTTTACCTTAGAGACAACAGTGAACAAGGAGCTGGGAAGAGTGGACAGCATTGTACCCTCACCACACAGACTCCTCAGGAGAGAGACCTAGGGAGGCATGCTCAAAGAAGTAGGAAGTGATGACTTTGGGGTATCTTTTAAGTAATTTTTTTAATGGATGTTTCCCTTGCATGTATGCCCGTACACCATGTAGTGCAGTGCCCATAGAGGCCAGAAGAGGGCACCAGAGTCACTGGGACTGGAATTCAGTTTCAGTCACCCTGTAGGTGCCAGGAATCACACCCAGGTCCCCTGTGAGGGCGTCCAGTGCTCTTGACCACTTAACCATCTCTCCAGCACCTCAGCCGCCTTTTAAAAGGCGGTTTATACAGTCATGGGTTTATATCGCAGGATTCTAATGACAGCTTAACAAGCAGGCATGAGTCACCCAGCCGTAAAGAGCATCTTTGTTCACATGCTCGCCCTTGGGCCGGAAAGCTGGTGTATCTTGACTGACAGCTCTGAAGACTTTTCCCTGTGGGGAGTCCTTATGTCCTAAAAGAGGGGAGCCTCATCCAAGCCAGACCTAGCTTGTGTGCTGTCAGCTTCCTTTCTTTCAGGACTTTCCCTATTACCTTTTTTCTTTCCTTCTACTTTTGCCTCCCAACTTTCCTTCATCTCTCCCTTTCCCACTTCCCCCTCACCCCTTCTCTTCCAGCTCTTCTCTCTTTTCTTTCTCTCCCCTCCCCTTCCTGCCCCTCTTCTCTCGTACTTTTCTTTCTAACTCACAATTGCACAGACTCCTGGGGAGTTTTAAAGGAGCCAGGATTAAGGACAAGTAGAAGGACCAGTCAGAGAGGAGCAGGGCTCTGAGTAGCCATGCTAGGTCACACCCAGCCCTCATCTCCCCCAGGGGCAGAAACGGCTAAACATCCCCCTCCACACCTGCACACCTGCCCCTGTCTGGATGTCTTCTCTTGGAGACTCCCCTAGAGGACAGACACCCAAAGGTGACGAGCATCCTGGAGCAGACCCCATGAGGAGAGGTGAAGTGAAGGGATGCTGTAGACTCTTCAGTGGCAGGAAGTTGGGATAGTTGTTCTCCATACTTGCTCGTATGGGCAGATGTCCATGCCGGGCCTGGTTCCTCATGACATACCCAGAGCCCGCTGACATGCCAGGGTAAGGACCCCGCCTGCAAACCTCTGCTGCCCCTTACTTGAGTGCATGTGGTGGACAGAAGGCAGTCAGGGACCTGCACAGGAAGGGAGCCTGTAGGGAGAGGGCACTGCCCATCCTCTAGGAACAACCAAATAGGCGCTGGCCTCTTACCGGCAGCTCATACCTCTAGGGGCAGACACCACCACACACCCATTTGGTGGATGAGGAAACTGAGGCACAGAGAATTTGGCTCACCTGCCCAAGACACATGGTTGTGGGAAGAAAACCTAGACCTGGATAAATGAGAACCCATGGTCTTTATCCTCTGCCATGGGAGATGAGGGGCATCCACAGGACTCTGTCCACCCTAGAGGTGTGAGAATTTGGCTCAGCAACCTGAGACCTTTCACTTTCTCCTAAACACGCTAGTGCTCATGACCAGATATGAGCAGGTGGGTGGAGCTGACGGATACGTGGTCTGCCAATGAGGCTGCAGTGTCACTTATCCTACGCCACACCCATTGCTGGGTACCAAAAAGAGCTGTCTGTCATTTATTCTGTGCCACGCTCATTACCAGATGCCTAAAAGAGCTGTCTATGGATGCCAAGAGTGCGCGTGGCTGTTTTCAGGCTCCTGTGTCTATCTCTTAGGTCTGCCAGTCACTCTATGAGCTCAATAATCCTTGTGGCTTCTGAATATCACAGAGATCCAGGAGAATCAGCTCTTCAGCCTCCCATTTTATAGAAAAGAAATGGATTCTCTAGGAGAAACTGGCCCAGGGCCAGTGGGTGATCTGGGATTTTCTTTGGTGCCTGTCCTTGTTCTGGTCTTCTGGGTTTTCCTCAATGCCCTCCTTTCTGGGGGCACCTGGAAAGTGCACAGTGGCCAAAACAGAGGCCTCTTGATGCTAGTGCCAAGAGGTAACCAGTACTGTGATCTGTTGGAGGGGGGAGGAAGTGGCCTGGGGGAGTGTGCTGGGTGTGGCCTGGAGCAGAAAAAGAAACATCCCTGCAAAGGTGTGCTGCTAAGCACCACCCATGGCTTTGATGTTCCCAAACTTCCTCTCAATCATGAAGAATTGAGTGTCTGTCTCCCTTCCCCTAGAGAGGGGCAGCTCAAGCATCTCTTGAGCAGAGAGACAGTCCTGGGTATGGGGACTCCCACCTCTTGAAGGCAAGGGTGGTTTCATTCCCTCTGAAACCCAACACCTGGAAAGCGAACATGTGTGTGTGTGTGTGTGTGTGTGTGTGTGTGTGTGTGTGTAGGGCTCCCTTTACCGGGCTCCACGAACACCCTCAGCCCAGTCCCACCTTGAGCCACCTCCACCCCACAACCTCCTTGCTCACATTCCCAACGGGTCCCTATCCCTGATGAGAAAAACTCTGTCCCTTTGACCCCACTGACCCTCAAGTCCTAGGGGAGATCCCCAAGTTCAGGGGGCCTCTGAGCTGGCAGAGGTGCACCACAGCTGCCCCTTCTTAGCCTTTGGCCACAGAGGGAAGCTAACTGAGATGTGGGCTTGGCTCTGGTAGGAGGCAGAAAGCTTCCTCTTAAGCAGGGAGGCGGGAACTTTAATTACCCAGGCAGAGCAAGGGAGTGGGTTTGGATGCTGCAGGGCCCGGCTGCGAATCTGTTTCTCTCATGTCCCTACTCTGGGTCTGATGACTGTTTGATCCTGAACTTGGAGCTTCTCTATTGTTCCACACCTACCCAGGCTTGTCCAAAGCGAGCTAACAAGCACCGTAGGAGTAGCCAGGCTTCAGGTCGCTAATGAAGAACAGACAGCTGTATGGGGCCTGGTAGCGAGGCCTCCCTGGGCAAAGCAGTTCAGCTTGGGGAAGGGAGAATCTTCACTCCAGCAGCTGCTTTCTGAATTATCAGCATCTAACAGAGAGGAGGCCAAGGCACTGTGTGCCAGGTCACACCCTAACAAGTGGTGGAAGTCAGAAACCCAAACCTCCTGGCTCCAACTCTGTTCAGTCAGCTCTCAGGTTGGTTCCAGCTCTCCAGTTCACACAGCTCTTCATGGCCTCTGGGAAAACACGCTGCCTCAGTCCTGAACCTTCAACTTTGTCCCTGAACTTGCCCGACATGGCAGCCTTCTATTAGCATGCTTTCCAGTCATGAAAAGGTTAATAATGTGATGAATGTCTGGAAAAGAATCACCTCTAGTAGACGCTGGATCAACCAGCGTGAGGTTTAAGGCCATGAGCCTGGCTCCTTTGTGGAAAGAGACAAGCTCAGGATGTAACCAAGGGAGCCGAAGCCTGTGGCGTCTGTTAAGCACCAGGTGTTCAGAAACCAGCTTTCAAACCAAAAGTAACCCCTGGCATGCCTATCTACCAATGAGGTTTAGTCCCCCAAAAACTTTTAAAACTCATCCATGTGTTTCTTGAGAACCTGTTGTGTGCTTAGCCCAGCTCCAGGCCCAGAGCTATAGATAGTAATTAGCAAAACCACCCATGTTTCTGTGTTCGTGGGACTTGCATAGAAGCGTGAGCGACAGGAAAAGGTCAAGGAACAGCAGGGCAAGAGCTTGCCCAGGGTCTAGAGGCTCTAGAAGCAAGAAGCTGCCATGGGAAACAGCAGGGCAGGGTGTCTGAACCCTGAGACAGGAAGTGGGAGCCAGAGGATGGACAGGAGAGGGCAGGGAAGGGCTGCGGGGGGTAGAGTCTAGGGGACCAGAGGAAGTGGAGGCCATGGAGGGGTAAGGGGCTGTCCTCTAAAATGTGGGACATTTCAGGAAGTAGGGTAGCTGCATACACTTGTGTAATTTTGGCCAAAAGCCTGCAATGTGGGTTCTAAGCCCTCAGTCACATGGGGGAGGAACAGCTGAGGCATACAAGGCATGGCTTGCCCAGGGAGGATGCAGCAAGGCCACTACGTTAACACAGACCTGAACTGCGCTACTCACACCGCCTACCCACTGTTGTCTGCTCAGCTCGACGCTGTCCCTGGCTCTAGGCTTCCAGCATCATCCTCTCTACCTGAGCGTCTGTCTCCATGCTCTGCTGTCATTTTGTCTTCACGACTGGGCCTCAGGCTGAACAGAACTTGGCGGGATGTGATTCAAGGGTTCGTTCGGAACATCATGCCTTCCGTACAATTGCAAGTAGCTACATCCTTGGTTGCTAGGCAGCCAGGTGCAACCCAGTGCAGGGGGCTGGAGATGGGGAATGATTCACCCTAGGCACCCACCCTTCTTTGCCTCTGTGCCACAAGATACAACCCCTCCCAGCCAGGCAGGGGAAACCCCAGGGCAAAATGGACACAAGCCAAAAAAGCAAACAGTTCAAATCAAACAGAACAACGTCTGCCCCCACAAGAAAATTGAGCCAATGATCTTCTTCAAAAGTAATGGGAAGCGCTTTGATGGCCATCATGATGGCCCATTTTTTGGCCAGGCCCCAAACACTGTTCCCAGCAGGTTCACATATGTGATGGGTGAATCTTTGTCTCACAAGAGCCCTGTAAGAGGTCGATGGAAAGGATCCAGGAGGCGGCAGAAGTGGCTGTCAAGGGGAGGAAACAGACCTAGGCTAGGAAAAGTAGAGAGGAGGAAAGGCACTTCCAGAGAAATCAAGAGCAGCTTGCCACCAGCTCACCATTCGAGACTTTGCACCTTGAGCGTTGGGTGAGATGGGTCTTTGTACCCTTCGGAGCCACGACATACCTAACACTCTGGATGCAGAATCTATGGAATGTTTACTTCAATGTGTGAGCAAAAAGAACAGAAAGGGGGAGGGAGGGAGTAGGAGGAAGGAGGGAGTGGAGAAGTGGACATCTGCCTTAAGGAGGTGAGCCCAGACTACATGGTGAATCAGAAGTGGGGCGGGAGGAAAAATCCTCACTGAGGGGCCACTGTCGAAAAAGACAAGAGAGAAAGGCTTAGAGTCTGAATTTAAGTGTGACCTCAAGAGCAAAGAAAGGTCAAATACAAAAAACACCAAGGAAGTTGATCTACATCTCCAGTCAGAGGAGGAACAGATGTGCAAGGAACAATGAATTTGGCTGGCAGGCATGTCTGAAACCACAACAAAAGGCTTCCCTTCTATGAACCATGAGATTCTGTCCCAGGTATTGAAAAGAAAACAAAGGCAGACAGTTGGAAAGACATCTCAAGTCCTTCTTTACTTAACCCACAGCAGTGACAGACATCTCTAATCAATACCAGTGTCCAACACCAATGGCAAGCCAGCATCTGAAAAGAGTAAGAAGGCAGGCCAGTGTCAGGGAGCCTGTGCTTTTCCTGCACTGGGATCTAGACCCTGCCAATCTCTTGTCAGAGCCCGTGATCTAGGCCTCCTTGCCATTAGAGCCCCAAGTCCTGTCTTCCAACCCAGCGGGACAGGAGCATAGTCAGCCCAAACTCTGTCCCTTATCTGCCAAAGGAGGCCACCTCAGCTGCAACAGGAATATCACCAAGATGTCACCAGAGGCCTGTGGTTCATTCAGGACACTGGTGTTCTGAATCCAGCACTTTCTCTGATGCTTCTAGAAAGCCAAGCAGTGGGCCCGAGCGCAGGCAGAGGCACCTGTCACCACAGCATATCCGATGCTAACTTATACAAAGAGGTCGAGACTGGCTCCCCACAGAAGCCCTGGCCCAGCTCCATCCTGATGCTATTTCCCCTCAGCCACTGTGGCTCCTGTATTTGCAGAGCCCAGCGCTTCACCAAACTCCAGGCTGCATCTCACCCAAGCCCCACAAGGAAGGGAAATTATTCGATTCCCACCACACTGAACTGCAGACCCTGGCAGTGAAGAGGGCAGAGGCCGAGGCTGTGGTGAGGGCAACAGAGGGACCTTTTGAGGGTCCGTTGGGGAAATGCACTGGGCATTTTGGTTATTGACAGAATCCCTATGCCTGGTGAAGCATCACCAGGAATGTCATGCCTTGTAAATGCCAACCCATGCCTAAGAGATTCCAACAGCCAGCAATGCAGAGTATTAAGGCCATGGAGGACTTGACAGCTGCCCGAGCCTATACAGCACCCTCTCTGGGGAGTGGTACTACTGTTTACCAAATGTCACTCTGTGTGGAACACTGTGTGCCCCATACTACCTCACACAGCCTCTCCTCACCCTCTGCAGCCTGCAGAACCCCCTCACCTCATGTCCTGAGAGGCCCAGAGAGGGTGAATGTCTGTCCCTCACACCACACAGCTGGAGAGCAGAAAGGCCAGTCATTGGGTACTGTGCGCTCAAAGGCCTGAGAACAAAAAAAAAAAAATGGTTCCGTGTTTTATCTGTGCCTGACCCAACTGCACCCATAAGAGTTTCACCCAGCATGTGGTCACGGCAGTGCCTCATCAGGCTTCCAAGTGAGTACTGAAAATGAAGGAAGATGGCCCCCACTGCTTCTGCTCACTGACATGTGATGAGTTGGTGAGAGAAGAGATGGTCACAGGGTACCCTGCAAGGACATTCTGCACACTCTTTGTTAGTGCCCCAGGCTCAACTTAGGAAGTTGGTGCTTTATGCACAAGGAAACTGATGCCCACACTACAGCAACTCGTTGAAGAGCAGACAATTAGAAGCTGGCAGAACTCAGGTTCTACCTTAGACCCCTCCAGAGTCCAAAGCAGTATAGCCTTTAGGGGGACACTCAGAGTTCAAAGCCCTCAAGGTCACCTCTCAAAGCAGCAGCATTGGGAATCTGGGGTGTGGTTCAGCGGCAGAGTACGTGCCTGGAGTACACAAAGCCCTGAGTGCAACCCCCGGTACCAGTAAACAGGGTGTGGGGGGTGTGGGGTGCACGCTTGTACTAGCATATGAGCGGGGGAGGCAGGAGGATCAGAAGTTCAACAGCATCCACAGCTCCTTACCAAGTTCAAAGGTATCCTAGGATACATGAAACCCTGTCTCAAGAAAAACAAAATGAAACACAAAGGGCTGGTGTGCTGCTTTGGACAACCCAGGCTGTCCATCCAGGCACATCAGTGATTTGCCTCCATAACTCTCTATCTCTTATCTCTCTCACTTTTGAAGTAGAGTCTTACTATTCTGTTCACATTGTCCTTGAACTCACTACATAGCCCCAATTGGCCCAGAATGCACCTGGCAATTCTTCTGCCTCAGCCAGCCAAATGCTGGGATTTACAGGTGAGAGTCAGCATGTCCATCTGCTTTCTCCTTTCTTCTGTGCCTCAGTTTCTTCCTTCAAACTGTGGAATAATCCCCATTCATTCACAGTGTCCCTCATGAAGTTTTATCCATTTAGAAAGGTCTAACTTAGTGTTTGTGGGTAAGGGACATAATCCCAGGCTTTAGGGCCTGGACTTTAAATCCAGGCAGACTCAGGTGACACCCAAAGGAGGGTGTCCTTACAGCTCTGTGCCTCAGTTTCTCCATCCATAAAACAGTTTGCAAAATGAGGTCATAGGAAAACCATGAGCAGTAAATGGTGCCGCACCCATGCAGGGTAAATGATGAGGACACTGTGACCACCACTGTGCCAATGTGCCGTTGACTCCTGCCTGCCTGATCCCCACTTTCCCTGTGAGTTCTGTGGACCTGGGAGGCCCCGTGGGAGACGAGGGACAGCTGCAGCTTCTACACCGCCCTCCCCAGGAACTCACTCTCAGTCGGCTGCCTGAGTTCCCTTCACACCTGGCTCCCTGCACCGCCCACTCATCGCCCTAAAGCCCCCAGAACTCCTTCATTATCAGAGAGCATCCCTTTCTACAGCTTGCTTCCTGACCTAGTCCCCAAGCCACCATTTGTAAGAACAAGAAGGACCCAATGTCCTGCAGTCTTCCCAAGAGTAACATCAGGATGGAAAGGTCACAGGCATCCAGGTTAAGGCTCAGGCTGCCAAAGCACATGTCCTCTTCAAGCCTGCGCCTGGCCTCCATGACCCTAGGGTGTGCCTGGAGGCTTTCCTACCCCTCCTGTCAGCATGAACACAAAGCCACTGCACAAGGGCTTGGGCATAGAAGGGATGACCAGAGGAGACCCTGAGTGCCCCTGCAAACTTCAGTTCCTTTCATAGAGACACCAGTCTTGGAGAATATGTCACTCTGGAGTCCAGCGTTGCCGCCAAACCTCTGGCCTTCCTAGACATGTGTGTCTAGGAAAGGCCGTGTGCTTACTAAACATCTGCTATAGTTCAGAACAAAGTATGCCACACTGTCCCTGCCCTCATGGAGCTGACACTTGGCAAGGGAGCCAAGTATAAAGAAAAACACTTGTGTTATTAGCGATTTAAATGGAAGGGATTCTTGGGGGCTAGAAACATTAAAAAATGGAGTCTACCCTCAGAAGAGGCTCAGCAAAAGAGGAAGGCATTCCTAGAGGGAACAGCACATGCAAAGGCCCTGAGGCAGGGAAGAACTGTGCTAGAGCCTCAGGTGTCACTGGAACATGATGGGGGAGATGGGGCAGTGAGGCAATGGAGAGCATCAGGGACCAGGGCTTGGGTCTTGCTAAGGACTGTGACTTTTAGCTGTATGTGATAGATGCCACTAGAGTGTAGTAGATAAGGATTTGACACGAACACAATACACCTTACATTCTGAAAACACAGACTGCAGGCAGGAGCAGAGAGACCATTTAGTGAAGCTATCCAGGGCAGCAATGGTGGTGACCCAGCTGACTGGGGGAATCAGACAGGAAAAGGCTGGCCAGAGGTGAGGTTTTCATCAGATAGAGTTTCCTAGGTCCACATAACAGGATTAAAAGGTTAAAGGTGACCCAGCAAACCCGAGCATAATGGCAGCACATGCTTTTAATTCCAATACTCAGGAGCCAGAAGCAGGCAGATCTCTGAGAGTTGTTCAAGGCCAGCCCAGAGTGAGACCCTGTTTTCCCCCATCCCACCCCAAGGAAGAAACAAAAGAGGTGAGAATGGACCTAAAGGTTCACTGTAGACAAGATACGAAGGGAAAGGAGAGAAGATGGGACATCTGTTGAGCACCTACCGTGTATCTAGCTTGCCGTGTCCTGTATTCATCTCCATGACCAGGCTGTGAACTAGGTACCATCCCGCCCACGACATGGAGGAGCTGCAATAATCCAGTCAGGGACACACAGGTCACAGATGAGGTGAAGTTATCAACCCAGGATTATTTATCTCCAGGTCCATTTCATCTAAAAGTTATATAGAAAAAAAACTGCATTTTCTTTAGTGTTGATCTAAAAAATGAAGCTTGAATGATTCAGATAAAACACATTCTCCTGGTTAAAACTCAGATATTCCAGCCAGAGCAGACTACCACAGCCAGTCCCGCTGCCTCTTCTAAGAGCGAGTGCCACCGTCGTGAGCTTGGATCAGATTCTTGCACGCCTCTGGCCACACACTTACATGTGTGTGCATCCACAGAAATGTAGCATTCTGCTTTACACAAATGGAGTCGAATATCACATATTGTTCCGATCCTTGTTTTCACTCACCAGTTTTCCTTGGGGAAACTTCTGTACTAGTGAACATAAACTGAGCTCCTGTTTTAAGAACTGCCATGTAGTCTATTGTGGGCTAGATGAACCACAGTTTATTTAGCCCACTCAATTTCCAAAGACAGAAACTCATTTTCCTATAAATGTAGCTTTTAAAGCTCTTGGAGGTTTTTTTCTGAAAATATAAGGCTTTTATTTATGCTAATGGAAGAACCCACATCACACTGACAGCACAAATATTTAGCAACACTCAGCCTGATGACTGCATTCTCCAAATCCCCTTCAGGTACCTTGGAGCTAACCTCATCCTAAGCCAAGGCTCTGTGTAGAACGGGAGGCCGTCTCCAGAGCAGCACTAGAGAGGCAGAGTTCTTGCCTTTGACCTGGACGCAGGGTCCTGTGGAAGGCAGCTAGCAAGCATGGAAAGAGCACTCGTGGGGCCTCTGTTGTCTGGGCTTCAGCTGTGTCGTGACTGTGAAAAGGCAGGCTCCATTTTTAAGAAATGGATACCCACCTGCCTGCTGNCCAATGTGCAGGACGCCCCCTCCTGGGGCAGTGAGGAAGTGCGGCTTGCGGTGTTTCCTATGGAGGAAAGTCTTATGGGCAGTGAATGAAATTTTGGGGCCTCTATTTTTCTAAGGGGCAGGGGCAAGCCACCAAGAAGCAGGCTAAATGGAGTGTCTTCTATGAGGTTGGCAGAGTGCAGAATGGTCACAGTTTGCGTGTGTGCAACAAGGCTTAGTTTGAGAGAGATGGGCTTCCCATCGGTCACACCCTCCTAGATCTATCTCATAGCATAAAGAGGCCAGGGTGGAAGAGGGGGCTCAGCCCTCTTCTGCAGCCAAATCACACTTCTTAAAGGCCAAGTCACTTCCTTGTTTTCTGTGCCGCAGTTTCCCCACTGGGTAACTATGAAACCATGCTGCTTCTGCAAGGTGGATCCAAGAGACACCCAGAGGAACTTTGGGGGCACACTGCAGATCAGCATAACTTGTTTTTCAGGAGAACAGCAAGTAATTACCTTACTAGTCGTGTGCCCCAAATATCATACGGGCATCACTCACACTAAACAATATGTTTGCTATTATGACATTATGGAATTTGAATCCGTGACCCTCATGTCTGCATCTAGGTCAGGTTAGAGGCCCGTGTTTCCCCACCATGTCCCTGTGTATATATATATATATATATGTGTGTGTATGTATGTGTGTGTATGAGTGTGTGTGTGTATGTATGTGTATACACACACCAGGTCTGCACACCAGCACATAACCAGTAAACATACCACTGCCCTGTGAGCACTGTGGATCCACAGGCTACCCCACCTAGGATTGCCAAGTATCAAATGATGCCATCCCGACCCTCCCCTGCCTATCAAGAACCAGGATGTAGCTGGGCGGTGGTGGTGTACTCCTTTAATCCCAGCACTCGGGAGGCAGAGGCAGGTGGATCTCTGTGAGTTCGAGTCCAGCCTG